>RWGY01000858.1:0-381679 GCA_007726485.1 Eragrostis curvula | reverse complement strand
AAATCATCCCACCCTATGGCTTCTAATCATGGGCAAAGTTGGCATTCATACCTTCCTTGTGCAGCAATTCCGGGTCATGTGCTCATGGGTGAGCATAGACACGGTTTCATGAGTGTTGTAGGCTTGCTTCTCCTTCTCGCACACCAAGATGGGATTGGTGTCGAAGAGGAGTCTCGATGTGTCATTTTCATTGTGGTCTACCTCTCCATGTGATCCTTTTGAAGCTCTTCATGCCAACTTTCTCAAGTTAGGCATGAGCTCAATGGAGGGGTATGGATATGTGCCACATCGAGAGTGACTTGGGTTTGAGCTTGTCGCCTTCTTCAACATATTGATGAGCCGCTTGTCGGCTCTTTTCATGGCTGCACACAAGAGCAAGAACACAAGAGCAAACTCGAGAATGGGTTACGTTAGTTTAAGCAATGTGGACCATTTGTCGGTTGCTCTCGCAAAGCTCTTTTTTTTTTTCGCAACTAAAGAAAGCAAAATAAAATCAAAAAGAAGAAAAGGGAAAATCTTTTTCTTAAGTTTGAGATAAAACAAAATTGTCACTTGAGAGTTTGAGAAGCTCTCAAATTATTACCCTTCTTTTTTTTTTTTTGAAAAACAATCGTCTCAATTGTTTTTTTTTTAGAATGATTTCAAAGAAAAATAAAGAAGAGTTGGAAAAGATTCCAACATAGAAGAAGTTTATTTTGGAAGACTCCAAATGCAAATGGAAAAACCAAAAGAAGGAAGAAAATCTTTTCTTGAACTTGAGACAAAATATAATGAAAACTTGGAGAAATGCAAGAACAAGAATTTTGTTGTAAGGGTGCTTAAGTGAAAATGAAATGTCATTGAAAAGTTCGAGCACCCTTGCATCCAAATATAAACAAATGAAGTTCAACTTGGTCAACAGTCCCACAATGGCTATATGCTGAAAAGTCAAGGGAAGCTGTGCCAAAATTCCTTCAAAATTTTGTTCAAAGCATTTTCCAACAAAAGGTTGTCTCAAATTCATTTTATCAAACTTGTTCTCACAAAGGAGATTTTTTTTTTTGAATGTGCAAATGCAAAGTGGTTTGAAAAATCCCAAACATGAGTTGGAAGGATTCAAACATGCAAGAATGCAAATAAATAATCAAACATGCAAGAATGAGTTGGAGAAGTAAACATGTATGCAATTGGGAATTAAAAAAAATGCAATTTGTTGGTAAAATCAAAGATGCAAAAGATTGCAAGTGGAAATCCAAGGAAGCAAATAAAAGATAATTGTCGATTATCCTATCGACAAGGGCAGCGTCATTTTAAGTCAGACGAGCAAGACTCTCCCCCGTCACGTTGAGTTTGATCATGAATTATCTCGTCTCGGAGAATGATCTGCATGGTTAGTACCAACATACAACCACGATATTTGCAATATTTATGATAAACAAAAGCATCTACAACCATCCTAAAGAACGTATAGCAATAGAGGACAACAAGGTGGTCGTAGAGAGTAAACATGGTTGTGGCACTAATAGTGGTGGACTCTGGAGGTGTGTCATATGAGCATGTACTTTGTGGTTGTTCAAGGAAAAAGCTATCGTGAGCACTCAAAGATTCCTCTTTGGATTCTAGAGTCGATGCCTCGTGAAATTCCATGGCCCAAGGTTTGTTTTCAAGAAGTTCTTGATCAACATCAAGAACGGTGCATGAAGGGCCAGAGGGAAAAGGTTCGAATGGCGAAGAGGATTGTTTGGGTTCATAGACATGAAGAGTTTCATTCAACTCATCCTCTTCATGGGTGGAAAACTTCGCATCCTCATCCCAAGTATGCTCGAGCGGCGGGATTGGAGATATGAACTTGATTTGCTCGAGTGGTTCATGATCGAGATGAGGTTTCACCAAAGGATTTTGAGTGGTGGTGGTGAAAGTTGTTTTCCCAAGACGTTCCTTCATGTCCTCCTTGAGGAATGGTTCCTTGTGAGGATCGGGAGGAGTAGGAGGCATCTTTTCCCAAATGTTGTTCGAGGTGTTTCCAAAATTTTCAAAAATTCCTTTCTCGAACTCAAAAGGGAACTCAAGAGGTTCATCTTCCTCTATCATTGTTCTTGTGTCCGATGAGGACTCGGGTGTTGGGTCTACCATTGTAGGCACCAATTTTTTTGTTTTTGGCACAACGAGTTCCTCATCTTTTGACTCCGGCTCATCTGGTAAGTCAGCGGAAAAAGGTGTGTTTTCCACAATTCGATCCAAAAGTTCATGCGCTTCCGCTATGGTCTTATGAGAAAAAGATCCACCAGCGGCCGTGTCAAGATAAAGTGCGGTATTGTTGCTCAATCCCGAATAAAAATGTTGTAATAAAACTGGTTCGGGGAGCAACAATTCTGGTCCGGAGTCTGTTAATGAACAGAACCGGATCCAAGATGCACTTAAGGTCTCCTCTTCTTCTTGTCGAAAGTTAATTATTTCCGCTCGTAGAGAAGTGATACGAGATACGGGAAAGAACGCTAGACAAAATTTGTCTCGCAATTCCTTCCAATCACCGTTCACTCTCTTAGCGGTATAAGTGTACCATTGTTTCGCCTTGCCATTGAGGGAGAAGGGAAACAACTTCCACTTCAATGTTTCTTGTGTCATGCCATGGATCAATCGGCATGAACACAAATGCTCAAACTCTCGCAAGTGTTCATAAGGATTTTCATGTTTAAAACCCGAAAAGAATAGACCTCTTATCATTGAAATATAATCGGGGCAAAACTCATAGCCAGGTGAAGAAATTGGGTGTGATGATGATGGTGGCTCTAAGAGATCACCCCGTGGAGTAGAGAATGATTGGATTGTAGGTTATGGCTCCATGATATATGTTTTTGGTATTTTTCAAGTAAGTGGGAAATGATGATGATAGGATAGATGGTGAAATGTGATGATCAATAAAGGAAAAGCAATAAAAGAAGAAATGATAAATAAAAGGATACAATACGAGGACCAACTAGGTTCGAAGACAAAAAACGAAAACCGTTCCCCGGCAACGGCGCCAGAAATGCTTGTTGGTATGTCTTACGTCACAGACAAATCCGCAAGCGCACGGAATACCGTTGTAGCACTTCACCCGTGAGTATTCAAGGGTATCGTTATTTATATTTTCCCAAAGGAACGGTGTGTGATTATCTTCTGGTCTAATTAGTCCAAGGACACGAAGAAGAGCGGTAGATTTGGGTAGAGAGGATTCCTATGTATGAGTTTCTTAGCAAAAGATAAATCCTGTCTCTAATTGCTTACTTCGAGCGCCGGCTTAGGCTTTGGTCTGCCAAGCCACTCCGGCTTATAGCTCTACTATGTACCCGAACGTGGAGGGTTCCTTTGGATGGACAGGGCTGTCACTTCCTGCCACCTACCTCTACAAACCGTGGAGCACACAGCGGACAAAGGCGACTTCCAGCCTAGACACCACGTCTATGCTATCGATCACTACTCTAGCCCCGGCCTGGTACCAATTTGGAAGACTAGAGCACTCCTTATGGACCGATGATCCCGTAAACAAGTAAAGAAAGAACTTAATCTAAACACTAAGTACACAATCCAATAGGAGATCAAGAATACTTACTTATGATGAAGATGAACGAACGATGAACGACGAACGAACGATGAACGAACGACGAACGATGAACGAACGACAAACGAACGATGAACGAACGACGAACAATGACTATTATAAAGAAGTATTCTCAAAGATACAAGATTGGGGCTAAGTCCTCACAAAGGGAGGATTACCCTTCTCCTCTACCCTACTCTCTCCCTACTCTACTAGTATACAAGGGGCTCTAGGCCCTTGGGAGTGGAATGAGGCTCTCCTTCTTGTGTGTTTTGGAGGGGAGAGGGTACCCCTTTATTTATAGGCCATAGTAGGTCGGTTTGGGGGGGCCTCCACCGCCTTGGTGCATTGATTGCAGGTGGAACCGACCTCAGGAAGGCGGTGGGAAGCTTCCATAACAAGATGAGCCATAAAGGCCTCAATATTGGGTCGGCCGACCTGCCCTTTTGTGGTCGGCCGACCTGCCTTCTCCACCTCTTGCCTTCCCTCTTCTCTGGCATATCCTCTGGAGTATCCTCTCCTTGATTCTGGTGGATTTCCGTTGATATGATTCTGATATGTACCCTTGATTTGATTTGATATGATTTGGCATTGATTGAGGATCCATATCTCTTTCCCATTATTGAGGATCTCCAGGATATGATCTTGATTCATATCTTATTGATATTTATCTTGATTTTGGGCTCTGGACAGATATCTTTATTCCGGGGAAAAATCCGCTAAATGCGAAGTCCATGGTTTGTGCCTCTTTTTCCCCGTTTTCATATGAAATGCACCTGCACTCAAAATCTCACCAAGACTTGTGGAATTCGTTAGTTTTAAGCCCTACCACTATGTTTGGTGTTTACTTTGATTCCATTTGTGCAGGTATTTGACGGTCAAAAGTGGTACTTAAGGACCGTCAACATACCATAACCAGAAAAACAAAACAAAAAGAAAGAAAGAAATTGCCTACCCGCGACCATGGAGAGATTACGATCACGTAAATCTTGGAGCCCACCACATAAACAGCTGGGAAAGGGCATGTGTTCAATTTTCAACCCGTGTTGCGCTCTACTTGGATCACTTTTACACAACCACGAGAAACCGGAAAACAATTATATGCAGGAGGGCTGTAAACATTCTGTTTACAGCCCTGCCTGGATTTTTGCCACCTGTCCATTTTCACCAGATCTCAAAGCAGCTCCAGGGTCTCCCACACATGCCCGTCCACTCAGCTTCGTTGAGCCATCGAGCCGCCGGCCCGCCGCGCCGCCCCATCGACGAAAACCATTGGGCTCACCAAACAAAATGGGTTGTTATTAGGACGTAAAGCAGTGTGACGGAGGAGTAGACCGTATTCCCGTGACCATGGAACGGAACAGTCATCTTCCTGACGTCAGGTTTGTGCACAACATGTCGCTATCGCTGTAAGCCATGAACAAATCAGGATAAGTAAACCGACGCATCGCTAATGTAAACTTTGCTCTGTGGCTGCCAAACGACTCGTGTCTGGGTTCACGAAATATGGGCGCAGCTTGCGTAAACAGCACCCCCCCCCCCCTCTCTCCCATCCATAAACTGTTGTCATGATTAAACCACCTTAACCGAAGAAATGTAAACCTATTCCCGTGCCCATGTGTCGGTGTACTCGGAACGGGCAAAAGGTATCGGCCCAAGGAGCCAGTGGGCCGAGGACGGACGCCACGGCCTAGCCAGGCCGCGGAGGTCCAATAAAAAAGAGGGAGCCACCCTCCGCACCGCCAAGGCCCGTGTGAGCGGGTGGCGCTGCGCCACGTGGCTACGCGCGGCGCACCTGAGCAGAGGACATGCCCCGGGGAGTGTGCCAGAACTTCTCTCCTCCACCATCAACAACGGCTCGTCCCGCCACAGTAATCTCTCCATCTCGCCCAATCTCATTGATAGTGAATCCATCATCCCGTCCAGGCTTGCTTGCAACTCCTCTTTGCACATCTTTCTCCAAGACCTCAACGTCTCCAGCATCCTCTTCCATAACTCCTTCATCGATCCCAGTCCATGTCTTTCCCTGAAAACTACTGTAAGTGCATTTCATAAGTTCCAGATACACCACAGTACATCTGAACTATCAAATTGCATAACAGCATTCATTTTCCTACAACTGCAGCCCGCAGGTTGTGAAGAGTAGCAAGGAGGAAGAGCTCGAGGCCCGCGGTGAAGAGGAGGAACGCGGAAGGGCTTGACGAAGCGGTGAACAAGGCATTTGGTAATGGCATCGCTGCAGCTAACGCAGTCGGAATGAAGCGTGCATGGATGGGAATGGCCACTCTGGTAGTAAACCATTGGACTCGCCAAACTAAAAAGGGTTGTCATCAGTAGGTTCCGTAATCCATCGTTCCCTTGCCCATGTAAACCGTCATTCAGATTAGGTCTTGTAATTAAGGATTTGAAGTTGCTAGGAATTTGTAAACAAGGATTTCTCGTTAAGGATTTGTTGTTGCTAGGAATTATTGTTGACTTTTTTTAACCATGTATGCACCCTCAGGCACTAAAATCATGTGCTTCAGATTTTTTTAGGACCAATCAGGAAAACAAATGAGGTCATTTGGATGTTGTTTGCTCAAGATATACATGTTTGAAATTATATCTGTGAATCAAAATGAAAACGGCACCAGGCAGAAGAACTGGGAAGAACATTGCCATGTCAGCCGTCGAGTGGGACCCACTTTTGGGCTCACGTGCGGCGTCCTGAAGGCGTCTCAAGGCTATTACGCTTTCGGGCTCCCACTGGAACAGAGCCTCAAGTTGCTTCGGGGCTGATTTGGCCCACTTTGATATGGGCTCGTTGATCCCTGTCGGGCGCGGCCGAAAGCGTAAACGTGGGACCCGCTTTCACGTCCCGCGCGGTGTACACAGTTCCGCGCGACACACGCACATTTCTAACAAAATTAAGCCCAATTGGGCATCATGAAACACCTAGTTAGAAATTGTACCAAACATACACAGTTGGGCATCAACAGCCATGTAATACCTCCCGTAAGCACAAGTGTTACTTGTCAGCTAAAAAATGGAACACTATATGCCAAAACTAAAGTGACACAACTGATCTAAAAAAAAAAAACTAAAGTGACACAAGGAACAAGATATGGAACGCGACATGCCAACACTTAGGTGAATGTTGAAAGGGTCTTGATCAACTATTAGAATGTTGAAAGGGGAAAAAATAGGAAACCTTGATATATGTTTCGTTATTGTCAACTACTCGAGCGTTCGTCTATCCAACTATAATAATACTGTAACAGAAACTATTTATAAGAAGTGTGTGGACTTCCGTGCGCGCCTTTTGTCTTTTCACGGTGATAATGGTAGCAGCGAACATCATCCAAGTCATCGTCATAGCAATGGGAGAGATCATCATTATCTGAAGAGGGGATGTCAGCTTCCAAATTGTATATGACCTGTAAATTATATGATGAACAAAAGCTAAGTAACCCACCACTATCCTCGAATGCGCCATCGGCATTAGCATCGGATATAACCTTCTTTTCCAGAAAATCCATGAAGGAAACTGTAGTGTGCTTGGCCTGTTGGATATCAAAATAATATATAATATATATATAGTATTACGTAGGTAATAGATGGGGCGACGAGTTTAAAACTGCACCATTGCATATTAACGGAATTGCTTTGCATACGTCTCGATGGTACGACTGCATTGTTCGACTGTGAATCTGGGCATTGAATCATTAAATAGTTTGGACTGCATGCGGGCTTTGGACGGCTGGATATGCGGGGGGGGGGGGGGGGGGGGAATTTCAGTGCAAATGGAAATTGAGTGCAATGATGCAAACATGCAATTATAAGGAAAAGGCTCTTGTTTCTTCTAAATATTTCCAAATTAAAGATAGACAATCGGGAAGATGTTTTCAAAAGACCACAGGTGGGATTATGGAATGAACAAGAGCCCTAGATCACAATCAAATGGATGAAATTACATGTTTGCAACATTGCACTCAATTTCCATTTGCACTGAAATTTTTCCCTGGATATGCAGTCGGACATTGCAGACATATACCCAGCCGGATGTATAGCGTTGTTCGCATATTTAATGTCTATATCTATATTATTAAGATATAGGGGTACCTTGCATGCATCTGTAGTTTTAGGGCGTGCACGAGTGTGTGGGACTTCAGACTTGGTGGCCATCCTTCCGACATGTGGGCGTTTCTTCCCAATTGTTGGCGCGCGATTGCCTGGTCCGTCAGCAGCATCCATCGCCACGGGTTTCGTCGCAAGTTCTTCCTGGATCATGCTTGGTTTGTTGCTCCTCCTTCCCATTGACGGAAATCTACAACGACGGCAAAAACACATGTAGATGGGGATCAGTAAATGAGGGAAAGACGAATAAGCACGGAACGAACATACATACCACTCGTACTACCTAGGTTAGAGTCACGCTTGTGCCGTCACCGCAGAGAGACGGGGAAGAATAGCGTTTTACCAGGATTATATATAGAGGCCTGGTGGCCTGATTGTGCGGATCGCCTCCTTTTATTTCTCCAAACTATAATCAAGCTAAGGTAACACAATCATCTTCTTCTTTTTGTTCAGAAGATACGACTATCAGTTTTGCGAGAGTCTCCCGATATGCATCTTCCTCCTTTTCTGCAACAAACAAATCAAGTAAACATGATAATTGTTGGCGTCTCTTACGGTCACGCAGAAAATACGCGACCGCGGGAGACGCCGGGGGTTATGGTTTGAGTCACTTGCACTATTAACCAAATAATCCACGTCTAGTAACAAGTACTAGATATGTATTATATGGTTTATCATGTTAATTGAATATCCGCAAGCGGACGGATAACCCGTTGTAGCATTTCACCCGAGAGTATTCCAAGGGTATCGTATTTATATTTTCCCAAGGGAAGACATGGTTGACAAGAGTACTTATGCTCATGGTGTTACAAATGATAGATGATATAACCACATTCCAAAGCAGGGGTAAGGTTCAATAGTTGAGGATAGTGTGACACACACAAAGGTATCCCACTCTCTCTAATAAAAGGCGAGAGACAATTCTAAGCAATGCTAAGTTAGACTAGCGAGCTACTACTCCTAAAGTACAACATTCATAGAGCGTGCAAGGCCTCTACCTATCATCTAAGATCATGCAAGCGCAAGCAAGCGTCTTATGTCTAGGCAACTTCGGGAGGTCCGGCATACGCAGGGTCTGCCCCGCGACTCCGGTGCATTTACATACTCCTATGCCGTGCCCGAACGTGGAGGGTTCCTTTGGATGGACAGGGCTGTCACTTCCTGCCACCTACCTCTACAAACCGTGGGACACGCACATACTCAAGGGTGGAGAGACAACCCCAGCACCATGCCGGCGTCACTAACCACAACTCTAGATCCCTCGAGGCACCCCCAACCCTTCGGATCGACGGGGTGATAAATCTAGAGCACCTTTGCAGGACAGAGAGCCCGATGCCAAAACATAAGAACAACTAGCCTAACTAGCATGAGTTAAACAAAAGTGTCAAAGCAAGCACTAAGTTATGCATAAGCGTTCGTCGCTCAAGAATGAGCGACGAACGATGATCAATTAAGTACGTGCAAGAATAATCGATAATCAAGCATGAACGAACAAGGAACGCTCGATGTATGTTTACTAGCGATCATCGATGAACGATGAACGAACGATGAACAAACATGAACGAGCGATGAACAAACATGAACGAACGCTGAACATTCATGCAGGATCATGATCAAACTACTAAGCACATAACAACTATACGAACGAATGTATTCCATTAGACGAAGAACAAGTCTTACAAAGAGAGGATACAAGAGCTATACCCAATTCTCCACAAGACCTTGGGAGCAATGAGGCAGCCCACTACTCAGCCTAGCACTACCTAGAAGAGTCTCTAGCTCTAGCGTGAGGAGAGGAGGGAATGATCCTTCTGTTGTGGTGTGTCCTCCAGGAGGGGGGGTACCCCTTTATTTATAGTCTTGAAGGTCGGTTTCTGGAGGCGGTTCCTGAGGTCGGTGGCATTTAATGCAGGGGGAACCGGCCTCCAGAGGTCGGTTACAAACCGCCAAAAAAAGATGGGCCCAGGGGGCCACCCTGCCAGGTCGGCCGACCTGGCCAAGGGGGGTCGGCCGACCTGTGCCTGGCCCCACCTGGGCTGGGCTTTGGCAGGTGGCTCCCCCTCTGGGTCTTCTTCTCTGGTCCAGGTGCATTAGGCCTTGGTTGTGTTGGACTTTGACGATATTTGGCCTTTTGTCTTGGAGTTGTATTCCCGCGGCGAATGTCGAGTTTGTAAAAGTGTTGTTTCGTCGCCTTGGGGCATGGTTTCACCTGGATTTCTCCCTTATTCCACCTGCACACTAAAATCTATAGGTACATGTGGAAATAGATTATTTCTAAATAAAATGCGTGTAAGAAATGTCCAATCCTTCTTATTTATTGAGCTAGTTGACGGTTGAAATTGGTCCGTAACGACCGTCAACAATAATGCGGGCCGCTGAACATTCCATAGTGAGATTAGGGGGGGGATTGCAAAAACCTCGGATCCCACCACATACTACTAAACAGGCTAAAGCACGATCGTTTGCACTAGGAGCCATAGGGAATAGAATCTTTCCGGATTTTGCGACTATCTCGGCCTGCATCTCCTCCATATCCGCGACAAAAAAATTACGGGGAAAAAATATCATGGTGGTCGCTGAACTTCCCATAGCGCGTTTCGGGTAGGATCGCGTCAAGCCGTCAACCGATAGATCCCCACCATATGACAGTCTGTTTCCGTACGTGACGCTCCTATATTTTTTCCTCAGTTATGTACGTCCTATATATAACTGAAAAGGCACTTCTACATCGTGATGCATCTGCAGTTGGCATCCTCGAATTAAGTATCGCCCCCGTCCGGTGTAAGTTTCTCTCGCCCTCTCACGCGCATCAATTTTTTTTCGAAAACAGTCACACGCATCCTCGAATGAACTATCGGGCACGCCTGGTGCGAGGTCTTATCTGTTTTATTGTCTTTTTTTTCCTTCTTATCCTGGAACATTCTTGATTGATTGATGTTTCGAAAACAGGAGAGCATGGCTACTAGGGGAGGGAATGAGATGAGACTCACCGGTCCTAGGTCACCTTCCTGGCCACCTCGCGAGATGGAAGTCACCAATCGGCAATACTACACCGATAACAACCCTCTTCGAGACTATTCACACCAACCCCACCCTTGGCCTAAATGCAGGCATCAGGAGGACGCCATCGTTCAGACTTATGTTGGCTACATCGACGGGGGCCGCCGTTTCTTCCGCTGCCCTCGCTTCATGGTGAGTTTGGATGTGACTTATTACTGCAAAAAAAAAATCTTCACAACCTTCTTTACGGCTAATCAACTCATCCATCAACTGTTTCTTTCCAACAGACGTTAGACTGTGGCTACACAGAGTGGGTCGATCCATCGGTTGACGCGCACATACAAGTCTACGCGACTTATCTCTCAGAGATAGAGATGTCACACCCCAAAATTTCAAATTTTGGAATGTGACTTAAATTTCACTAAATTTCAAAACTTTTTAGAATAGTTTAAAATTTTGCTTATAATACTAAAGTGTTATCACATTTATTTAGGTAAAAAAATTTATTTTCTAAAGTAAATAAATCAATATAGTATTTATTAATGTGTTTGTTGCATTCATGCTGCTAGAAATGCATTTCGGATTTTATTGGGTGCAAAAATGAATTTAAAATCGGGTAGAAATCCGAGTTGGAAAAAGGATTTTTGAAAAAAAAAGGAAAATTCTTTTCGAGTTGGTTTGGGCTGAAATCCTTTTCTCCCCGGCCTATTTTCCTCTTTTGTTTTCTCTCTTGTTCTCTCATCCCTCTTCAGGGCTAACCTACACCATCTCTTCTACCGCGACCGATTTCTTTTCTTCTCTAGCGGCCTGTCTTTTCTTTTTTCTTTCTGCATCCCCTTTTCCCGTTCCTTTCCTCATCACACCCTCTAAACATCTCCTATGAATACTTGGGCACCTATCCACGTCCTCCCCATGGCCTTGAAGCCCTCATGGGCCGAACACTAAGGCAGCCCACCATCCACTCACAACTCTCCCTTCTTTTCCTTGCCGTTTGGGCCGAGGCCCACCTTTCCACACCTCTCCCCACTTATGGGCCAAGCCCAAACCCTCTACCAAACCCTAGGCCACCCCCTCTACATATATGGAGCCTTCCCCACGTCCTCCTTGCCCTTCAAACCCCTCCTTGTCCAGCAGCACAGTCACATATTGGCATCAATGTTCCCGGCGATCCGTCCATCCAAATGCAACCAAATTTTTCCAGCAGGTGCCCAATAGAGTCCTCTACAACATATCCAAAATTCAGCCTAAGATCTGACCTGGTTCGACGGGGATCTAATTCGCAATGACTACTGCTCCTGTTCTGGATCTGTCCAGCGCGTCTGATGGTAATTGTTTTTCGTGTTCCAATCAATCCCTCTACTTTTCTGACCTAAACTCAAGACCATGTTGTGTTCCAGAAAGTCTACTATGCGTCCCCCAAAGGATTCGTCGAGATCATTTAGGAATCGACCAGGAACGCAATGTCACCGTTAACTGTTCCAGAACAACTCCATCTAGATCCAACCATTTGATCTCTTTTTCAGGTAAACCAGTGCCCCAATCATCTTGCGTCCAACATGTTCCACAACATTGCGCATATTCCTGTCGAAACCTTGTCCCAAAATATCCGTCCAGTCAACGGGAACACGCACATTTCATTTCGTAAATGTTTCTGTTTTTCCAGATTTAGTGTTTAGTTTTTCAAACACCATAACTTTTTGCTCGTAACTCCGTTTTAAGTGATTCTTGCGCTCACGTGATCGTAGACTCGAGCTGTATCATTTAGTACTATTTTTAGAGTAATTTTATACTGTTTGGTGTACTGTTTCTTATTCCTTGTGCGTTGTGTGCTTTGCATGTTACCGTTATTTAGAAACTCGTGTTCGAGAGTTAACAAGATGAAGATCAAGACAAGAAGACTCTGAGCAGCAGCATTTCTTTTGAGGCAAGTGTCCTTGACCATTTTGAACCTATTGCTTTCTCCCTCTAGTTACTTCATGCATTTGCGTTTAATTTGAATCCATGTGTCATTTACCTTGTTCCTATACTTTTTCCTTGTCGCCCGGGTGTGGTGGAGGTTAATGATAATGTGGACGGGTAGAAATGCTTAGCTTGCTGTCTTGGGTGGTTAAATGATAATTTGACTAATAATCTTGACTAATGGTTTCACTTGAATATAATCTTCACGGACCGCTTAATCTTTTTAGCAACATGGAACTTAGGTGATCCAAGCAGGAGGATGTTGATGATGGTGCGGGTATGCACATGTATCTGTCATGGTACTGTTGGTTGGTGGTTAGTACCTGCTTGTGATCATAAGGACCGGTTCGTGGAGCGGCAACCCAGGACAACAGCGCAAAGCACAGGGTTGATTATGGTAGACTTGGTCAAGTATTATGCTAACTTCCCAGTTTTGCCAGCGTTCATGGAAAGAGGGAGGAAGGGGTACTTCCAAACTCAGGTGATGGAGGGGTACTCCTAGCCAAGGCGCAAGAGGGGGCTTCCGAAGGAAGGGTTACTTCCGCGGCGGTGGAACGTTAGCGGGGATGTTGGCAGGCTGGGAAGCGATTTGAAAGACCATGTGGTGATCTCTTGGTCTTACACCTTTGGTAGTGTGGAGGCAACATAGAGGTTTTAGTCACTGAATAGTGATGGAATCACCACCCTGTGGGTAAAGTTGTGCACCTCTGCAGAGAAGTAAAACTGTCATGACAGCCGTGCTCACGGTCAGGAGCGGCCTAGATCCTCACATGATTAGAGATGGATGGATGGATGGATGGATATGATTTTGGGTGGGGAACCCAGTTTGCTACAAGGGGGTACCTTGTAGTGCTTAATTTAATTGTTGGTTTGGGTTTTCACCAAGTAATTCAGGAATGCTTTACCTTTGGTTTAGGGTGCTTTTTCTGCAATTTAACCTTATGTCAGCCTTTCTTGTTATAAGCCTGCATTGCATATACTTTCCCACACTTGCGGAGTACGACATGTACTCACGCTTGCTATTTCCTCTACAATCATGATATGCTGCTCAGAGAATGAAGATGGACTACTTTGAAGACGATGGTGAAGACTAAGCTTGTGGAGCCCCCGGTCGACTGCCTGTGGCGTTATGGTGTCTTCCGCTAGTATTTGTATTCTTTAGTCCTTTGAGACACTTCTTGTAATATTTATATGATTTAATTATGACATTGGTTGTACTGTTACTTTATTTTGTTCTATATGTGTGAATCTTGATCCTGGGCACACATATAGATGAGCATTCGGTTTTAGCCTTAAAACCGGGTGTGACAAAGTGGTATCAGAGCTGTGTTTACCGTAGGACACAATCTTAGGTAGAATGGTTGCCACAAAGTCCTATTTTCAAAGCTATTTTGAAAAAAATCCGATCTATGTGCTCTTCTGATCTTTCTATTTTCTCTTCTCAACTTGTCTACTCTTGATCTATTTAGTAAACTGATTTTTATCCTTTCCTCTCTTGAGCGAGCATCTTCACTTTGACCATAGTATTATGTCCCGATCTAGCCTTAATGACGAAGTAGTGCGTTGTTGTGAGTGTGGTGTGCCAGTGCATTGATTTGGATCTTTGATTGAGTGTCGATGTGTGGAGAAGCTTATCTTTGTAAGCACATCTTTATATAATATAGTTATATTAAGCTTAGTTGGGTTATCTTTTCTATCCTTCTAGATCTTCTCTTCTCTTCCGACCGGAATTATTCAAGTTTCCAGACAAGTCAACGAGCGAAGAAATCTTTCTACCGAAGTAAAACTTCATGAATGCGCCAACAAGACAATGATGAAGATGTTTTGATGAAGGACAAGATAGGTCAATGAGATCCAAGTGCTAACCTAAGGGGGGTAGAGCTCACCTCCGATATCAACGAGAATGGACAACGAAGGAATGCGTGTTTAGTCTTCTTATGGAATGGTTATGGAAACACAGAAAAGATCATCAAGTTGAAGATTAACAAACCGAGTGATTCCTTAATCCTCCTTTCTTGCTAGCCTAAACCGAATCTCGGGGCGAGATTTCCTGTTAAGGGGGTAGTCTTGTCACACCCCAAAATTTTAAATTTTGGAATGTGACTTAAATTTCACTAAATTTTAAAACTTTTTAGAATAGTTTAAAATTTTGCTTATAATACTAAAGTGTTATCACATTTATTTAGGTAAAAAAAATTATTTTCTAAAGTAAATAAATCAATATAGTATTTATTAATGTGTTTGTTGCATTCATGCTGCTAGAAATGCATTTAGGATTTTATTGGGTGCAAAAATGAATTTCAAATCGTGTAGAAATCCGAGTTGGAAAAAGGATTTTTGAAAAAAAAAATGAAAATTCTTTTCGAGTTGGTTTGGGCTGAAATCCTTTTCTCCCCGGCCTATTTTCCTCTTTTGTTTTCTCTCTTGTTCTCTCATCCCTCTTCAGGGCTAACCTACACCATCTCTTCTACCGCGACCGATTTCTTTTCTTCTCTAGCGGCCTGCCTTTTCTTTTTTCTTTCTGCATCCCCTTTTCCCGTTCCTTTCATCATCACACCCTCTAAACATCTCCTATGAATACTTGGGCACCTCTCCACGTCCTCCCCATGACCTTGAAGCCCTCATGGGCCGAACACTAAGGCAGCCCACCATCCACTCACAACTCTCCCTTCTTTTCCTTGCCGTTTGGGCCGAGGCCTACCTTTCCACCCCTCTCCCCACCTATGGGCCAAGCCCAAACCCTCTACCAAACCCTAGGCCACCCCCTCTACATATATAGGAGCCTTCCCCACGTCCTCCTTTCCCTCCAAACCCCTCCCACGCCGTCAGGCTGCCGCCACCCTCGCGTCCAGCAGCATAGTCACATATTGGCATCAACGTTCCCGGCGATCCGTCCATCCAAATGCAACCAAATTTTTCCAGTAGGTGCCCAATAGAGTCCTCTACAACATATCCAAAATTCAGCCCAAGATCTGACCTGGTTCGACGGGGATCTAATTCGCA
The DNA here is from genome assembly GCA_007726485.1 of Eragrostis curvula. NCBI lineage: Eukaryota > Viridiplantae > Streptophyta > Magnoliopsida > Poales > Poaceae > Eragrostis > Eragrostis curvula. The sequence continues at coordinate 366,042 of RWGY01000858.1, read as the reverse complement.
ATGACTACTGCTCCTGTTCTAGATCTGTCCAGCGCGTCTGATGGTAATTGTTTTTCGTGTTCCAACCAATTGTTGGGGATAGCCATATGTACCATGGGCTAGAACTCCCCATTTTTGTATACAAAGATGCCAATGTATAGGTTTGGGACCCATTTGTAAGGTCTAGGGACTTCATTGTAGCATCCAGGGACCTATTTGTAAAGTCTGAGGACTTATCTGTAATATTCATCCCCACCAATGGAATAAATGAGAAGAGCCATCCCACCTCCCCCTATAAATAGAGCCCAAGGGCTTGGGGGAGGGGACTTTTGGCCATTGGCTCATATGCCCTCCTATCTTGGTCTATTCCTTCTTACCCTTCGGGTATTCTCTGTTTGTCTCCGTCTGTTCCCCCTTCCTCTTCGTTCTCTCTATGTTCGGAGGTGTAAACCCCAACATTGGCGCCCACCGTGGGGCCGAAGTTTTTTTCATTTTGAGAGAGCGAAGTGGTGGAGAAACACTTCGGCCTTTACTTTGGCAAACAAAAACACTTCGGGGTCACTTCGGTTCTGGGGCCACCAAGCCAAATCGGTTTGCGAAGCGAATCTTCATTGAAAACAATATATCGAAGACTCGAAGCTCAAGTCTGCATGTGCTAAAGGCGCAAGAGACAACAGCATGCAGCCCACATTAAAATAAGCGAAGGTCATGTCGCTTCTCCTCCGTTGAAACTTCGCCTTCCATATTGCTTTGCAATATTAAAAAATCATTTTTTCTAATCATGCTACTCTTCGTAATTTTCTATGCATGTGCTGAAATGACATAACAAGCCATGCCTGTGAATTATACGAAGCTTCACAAAATCACTTCGGGTGGCAAACCAAATCACTCCGGCCATTAGCGAAGATTTTTCACTATGGCAAACCAAATCACTTCGGGTGGCAAGGAACCCGCCCAGCTGCACTTCTCCGATGTGCAACATTCAAAACGCCGAAGCATATCTGCATACGCCAAGGCAAATCAATTTCCGAAGGTCATGTTTTTTTTATTTAATTAGAGTATTATCTCTTATCTGGACTTTGGATTTTTTTTCCATGTGAATAATTTCCTAACCAAAATAGCCCCTGCATGGCTTGCAGCGAATCTTCATTGAAAGCAATATGCCGAAGGTCAAGTGCGACATGCGAGATTGATATATGGACCTTCGTCCTTATTCCATCAAGCGAAGTGTTGACGGTCGCTACGGACCAATTTCAACCGTCAACTAGCTCAATAAATAAGAAGGATTGGACATTTCTTACACGCATTTTATTTAGAAATAATCTATTTCCACATGTACCTCTAGATTTTAGTGTGCAGGTGGAATAAGGGAGAAATCCAGGTGAAACCATGCCCCAAGGCGACGAAACAACACTTTTACAAACTCGACGTTCGCCACGGGAATACAACTCCAAGACAAAAGGCCAAATATCGTCAAAGTCCAACACAACCAAGGCCTAATGCACCTGGACCAGAGAAGAAGACCCAGAGGGGGAGCCACCTGCCAAAGCCCAGCCCAGGTGGGGCCAGGCACAGGTCGGCCGACCCCCCTTGGCCAGGTCGGCCGACCTGGCAGGGTGGCCCCCTGGGCCCATCTTTTTATGGCGGTTTGTAACCCACCTCTGGAGGTCGGTTCCCCCTACATTAAATGCCACCGACCTCAAGAACCGCCTCCAGAAACCGACCTTCAAGACTATAAATAAAGGGGTACCCCCCCTCCTGGAGGACACACCACAACACAAGGATCATTCCCTCCTCTCCTCACGCTAGAGCTAGAGACTCTTCTAGGTAGTGCTAGGCTGAGTAGTGGGCTGCCTCATTGCTCCCAAGGTCATGTGGAGAATTGGGTATAACTCTTGTATCCTCTCTTTGTAAGACTTGTTCTTCGTCTAATGGAATACATTCGTTCGTATAGTTGTTATGTGCTTAGTAGTTTGATCATGATCCTGCATGAATGTTCATCGTTCGTTCATGTTTGTTCATCGCTCGTTCATGTTTGTTCATCGTTCGTTCATCGTTCATCGATGATCGCTAGTAAACATACATCGAGCGTTCCTTGTTCGTTCATGCTTGATTATCGATTATTCTTGCACGTACTTAATTGATCATCGTTCGTCGCTCGTTCTTGAGTGACGAACGCTTATGCATAACTTAGTGCTTGCTTTGATCCTTTTGTTTAATTCATGCTAGTTAGGCTAGTTGTTCTTATGTTTTGGCATCGGGCTCTCTGTCCTGCAAAGGTGCTCTAGATTTATCACCCCGTCGATCCGAAGGGTTGGGGGGTGCCTCGAGGGATCTAGAGTTGTGGTTAGTGACGCCAGCATGGTGCTGGGGTTGTCTCTCCACCCTTGAGTATGTGCGTGTTCCACGGTTTGTAGAGGTAGGTGGCAGGAAGTGACAGCCCTGTCCATCCAAAGGAACCCTCCACGTTCGGGCACGGCATAGGAGTATGTAAATGCGCCGGAGTCGCGGGGCAGACCCTGCGTATGCCGGACCTCCCGAAGTTGCCTAGACATAAGACGTTTGCTTGCGCTTGCATGATCTTAGATGATAGGTAGAGGCCTTGCACGCTCTATGAATGTTGTACTTTAGGAGTAATAGCTCACTAGTCTAACTTAGCATTGCTTAGAATTGTCTCTCGCCTTTTATTAGAGAGAGTGGGATACCTTTGTGTGTGTCACACTATCCTCAACTATTGAACTTTACCCCTGTTTTGGAATGTGGTTATATCATCTATCATTTGTAACACCATGAACATAAGTACTCTTGTCAACCATGTCTTCCCTTGGAAAAATATAAATACGATACCCTTGGAATACTCTCGGGTGAAATGCTACAACGGGTTATCCGTCCGCTTGCGGATATTCAATTAACATGATAAACCTTATAATACATATCTAGTACTTGTTACTAGACGTGGATTATTTGGTTAATAGTGCAAGTGACTCAAATCATAACCCCCGGCGTCTCCCGCGGTCGCGTATTTTCTGCGTGACCGTAAGAGACGCCAACAAGCATTTCTGGCGCCGTTGCCGGGGAAGACATTGGTTAATAAGAATACGATGATTGTTCATGATTACCCTTGATATGATCTAACCATTGCCCATGCAGGCTAACCTTGATCTGTTTTCTCTTTGATGTGAAAACAGGATAGTGTATGCGTGGATTCGACTTGCCGCAAAACTTCGTTGACAATCCCGAGTCACTTGTGAGGAAGACTCGACCTCGCGTCATCGTCTCCCCTCAAGAACTCACGACAAGCGAACCCGCATCTTCCGCACCATCAACTTCAACAAACATGGCTAACAGGACCCTTCGTGAGTACTCCGCGCCCTCCGTCGCCAATGTGCCCGTTGGACCCACTGTCGACGTGGGTGACGAAGGACTCGACATCAAGTCCAACCTTATCACTATGGTGCAGGCCATACCCTTTTGTGGAAAGGCCCACGAGGACGCCAACACTCACCTTCAACAGTTCCTAGAGATATGCAACACATCAGCCACAACCGGGGATGCCATCAAACTCCGCCTGTTTCCCCTCTCCCTCCTTGGGAAGGCGAAACAATGGTTCTACAACAACCGTGCAAGCATTGACACTTGGAACAAATGTTGTACAGAGTTCCTCGCTAAGTTTTTCCCGATGGGCAAAACCAATGCCCTTCGTGGAAGAATCTCAAGCTTCCAGCAAGCAACAAATGAATCCATACCCGAGGCGTGGGAGAGGTTTCAAGAATACATATCTGCCTGCCCACACCATGGGATGGAAGAATGGCTCGTTCTTCAACACTTCTACAACGGGTTGACATCAACAGCCCGTGGACATATGGATGCCGCTGCTGGTGGAGCTTTCTTCTCCAAGACCGTGGCTCAAGCAAAAGAGCTCATAGAGAAGATGGTTTCAAATCAAGGGTGGAGTGACGATCGACTCCAAACACGCTCAAAAGGCATTCACCCTGTCAAAGAGGTAGACATGTTATCCGCCAAACTTGACCTCCTCATGAAGCGCTTGGATGAACACAACTCGAATGGCAGTGTTCGTGCATTGGACTCACGCATGACGTGTGAGGAATGCGGGGACACAGGCCATATGGGGAAGGATTGCCCCCACACCTAAGAAGATGCATTCTACATGAACAACAACAACGGTTACCGTCCAAATGGAGGCCAAGGATATAATCAAAACCGACCATCCTATCAAGGAGGTAACAATTTTTCTGGCTTTAACAATAATCAGCCTTCCTTGAAAGACTTAGTTTTTGGCCAAGCTAAAATTAACGAATCAATCAATAAAAAGTTTGCTGCCAATGATAAAGTTCTAGAAAATATAAATTCACAGTTAGAAGGTTTTTCCTCTGCTTTCAAAAATCAACTGAGCTTTAATAAAATGATAGAAACTCAAATTGCTCAGCTTGCTGCTCTTATTCCTGCCTCTAATTCTAGGAAGATCCCGGGGCAACCCGAGGCTTCCTTAGAAAATGTTAATGCGGTTACCACGAGGGGAGGAAAGTCCACTCGGGATCCGCCATATCCTAACCATGCAGGTAAGAAGAACAGAATTGAACAAGAAGAAGAAGGCCCTTCTAACACCCAAGAGAAGGAACATGACGAACCAAAGGCAGCCGGTGGGGAGGCAATAGAATTCCAAGACACCAACTTCATGCCGTTCCTACACCGAAACAAGAAGCCAAAGGTGGATGAACAGTTTGACCGTTTTGTTGAGGTCATCAGAAAAATTCATGTCAACGTGCCTTTGATGGACATGGTACAAGTGCCCACATATGCACATTACCTCAAAGACATCCTCAACAACAAACGACCACTACCCAACACAGAGATGGTCAAACTCACCGAGGAGTGTAGCGCAGCTATACTCAACCGGCTTCCAGAAAAGAAAAAGGATCCTGGCTGCCCCACCATATCATGCTCTATCGGGGCACATCACTTCGAGCATGCCTTATGTGATCTAGGGGCAAGCGTCAGCGTTATGCCCAAGGAAGTCTTTGATCGATTGAGCTACACAGAGCTGACTCCTACACCAATGAGGTTGCAATTAGCAGATTCATCTGTTCGCTACCCCGCGGGGATAGCCGAAGACATTCCGGTAAAAATCCGGGGCAACTTCATTCCGGTGGACTTCGTGGTGCTGGAGATGGACATTGATAAGGAGACGCCCCTCATCTTGGGACGTCCCTTCCTCAGCACCGCGAAGGCTCAAATCGATGTTGGGGCCGGAGAAATCCGTTTCTACATCAATGAGAAGGAGGAAAAATTCGAGTTTCAACCCCGAAAAGAACAATGCTCAATGATCAAGATCAAGTATGGGCCAAATCCCTCAAACATCAAAGAAATCGAAGTGACTCCAAGAAAGACGGACAATCTCATTGCTTTTTGGAAGCAACTTGACAAACGTGAGAACCCGTCATGGTACCAACCCAAGAAGCCTGCAACACCACGACCAGGATTATGGGTCAAGAAATCAGCCCCTCAAAAGCCACCTACACAGCCCAAGATCAAACAAGTGTGGCAAGTAAAGAAGGTGCAGCCATCCTCATCTCCAAGGACAGGGCCGGCACCTCAAGAATGAAACCAATGGAGAAGTCCTTGCTCGCCAGACTTAAAACGGCGAAGCCCTGGCCGACAGGTTAATCGGCATTATCATTTCTTTTGATTCCTTTTGCATTTTCCTTTTCAAACCCACCACTTGCATTTAAAAACTTCAAAATCACCTTGCATATTTTATTTCACCACAAGAAAATTTTTTATCGTTTGAATTTTTTTTCGCCAGCATATTCGCTTTCATCTCGCCATGCATACAAAAATCAATTTTCCAAAAAAATACTTGGTTCTTCAAAACTTTTCCACTCTTTTGTGCAAGGTTTTGGATTACCTCTGTACCACTACAATAAGTTTTTTCACGTATTCGAAATTTTCCAACATTTTTCTCTTCTAGTTTCAAAATTTTCCGAAAACCATTTGAATTTTGAGGCATGATTCTATTTGAAAATCTTTTTGAGCAACGTTTTCGAGGATTCACTGGACATAGCATCCAAGGTCATGAACTATATGACCGTTGGAGGCTGTGGGTCAAGAGGGGGGGCAGGTGGGCCCAGCAGGGGGTCGGCCGACCCCACCAGGACAGGTCGGCCGACCTGGGGTAGCCGTTGCTGCCCCCCTGTTTTTTTCCCAACGGTCACCTGCCCCCTCCAACGTTCAAAAACGGCTACATTTCGTGCTATAAATTGGAGTGACCGGCCAGGAGCTCTCTCCCCCTCACACACACTCATTTCACTCCTTATTCACTCCATTCTCTTGCTCTCAAAGCTCCCTCATTACTCTCACTTTGTGCTTGCCTCAAAGTTCTGCAAAAGGATTTTCTCTCCTTTTTGTTTTCTCAGTTTGTGTTTTGTTTTTGCTTTTCCCGAGTTGCGATTTTCTTGCTCACAAGAACAACCGATGGTTTCGCCGATTGGATTTTTTCTAACATAACCCGTTCGGAGCTATTGCTCTTGTGTTCTTGCTCTCCTTGTGTGCAGCCATGACCGGTGCCAAGAAGCTGTACGGAGCGTTGAAGAGGTCCCTAAGTTCAAAATCAAGTTCAAGCTCTTCACGCCGAAGCACTCGCACGCGCCCCGCAGTCGAGCCACCGCCAAGTCCACCACATGAAGCCGAGGAAGAAGAGCAAGAGGGCAACATCGAGCATCGTCTCCTCGTCGACACCGACCTCGACTTGGTGGGCGAGTACGAGACGAACGCCTACGCGCTTCTTCAAAACCGTATCTTTGCTCCTACGCGAGCATTTGACACAGGGCTGCTGCAAAAGACTGGTATGGATGCTGAATTTGCTCGAGTTTTTAAGACCATAGGGTGGAAATATTTTGCTAGTGTAGATGAGCCGGGTTCCCGCTTGCTTACACTTCAGTTTTTATGCACCCTACGAGAGGTAGATGAGGGTATTACTTTTCGGTTTTTCCGGGAAGAATATCGTTTGAAATGGAAAGATCTTAGCATACTTCTCGGCTTTAATTCTCGCTGCAATGTTGATGTTGATAATGCCCTTCCTGAATTTTCAAAGCTTGCATTTTGGGAAAGGATTACGGGTTTTTCAACATGTGTGCAGCCTAGAACTAATCACATCCATCACCCTACTTTGCGTTTCTTGCACATGTGGATTGGCATCACTCTTTTTCCTATAAGTGATATTAGAATTGTGCGCGAAGATGATATGAAAATTCTTTATGCTATGGTTGAAAAGATTAAGATTTCTCCTGTCCAATACTTGATTCATCATTGGTTAGAAAATTTTGGGATGATAGGACCAATTGAATGCACCTCGTTAATTACACGTATTGCTGCGGGAGTGGGTGCCTTGCATGATGCTAATGTTGAATATATTTCTACACCCCGCATACTCATAAACGAGGATTATCTTATTCGTGGTCATACACTTAAGCATGGTCCAAATGATTCCCTCATATTTTATTTTGTCGGGTATACAAACGAGTTTCGGTTACCTAACCCGGATCTTCGCTTGTATACTTGCAAAAATCTAACCATTGAGCTCCAAGAAATGGAGAGTGCGCGCAGGAGTATTTCTTCTCGCAGGAGGACGCGTAAGTCGGAGCAGCCATCAAGTTCCGAGGCACCCACACCGCAGCCCATGGCTCATGGCGGCCCGGGGTATGGTCACACCGGGTATTTTCCCGGTGCGTACTCAGCCCCGCCACCGCACATGGCCGGGGGCTCGGCGTGGCAAACCTCGGGGCATGACCCAAGGATGTTCACTCCGCAACAACAATGGGAGGAACACTCCTCCGACTCTAGTGCGACTCAAGGTTTCCACCTTGAGCAAGCGATGAACAACCTCTCCGAGCAAATGGGAAGGCTCGAGACCACGGCAGGAAACATCGACTACACGCTCAACCAACACATCCTGCAAACCCATCAGTGGCAAGAGCGCACCGACACCCAGCTCACCAACCTCACCAACATGATGGAGCGGGGACAAGCCGATCTTTCGGCTTACTTTCGCCACATGGGGTTCAATCCACCAAACCCATGAGCAAGAACAAGCTTGGGGGAGGCGCCATACTCCCCACTAAGGTATCATGTATCGCAACTTGTATCCTTTTATTTTTTCTCTCTTTGTTTTTGCTTGTTCTTGCTCCTCATATGAAAAACAAAATAAAAATGACAAAACTAAAAAGAACAAAAATAAGTAGTGTAGTCTCTTTATGCGCTGTAAAAATGTTCCTAGTCTTTCTATGTTGAGATGATGAATAGTTGCTCTGCTTTATCTCTCTCTTGTGCCTAGTTCATAACTTAGTACTCTCCTAGTTTTGAGTTTGTTGGCTAAATAAAACTCGCTTAGAACCTGAAACTTGTGGGTTGCATACGTTTGCGCTGAACCTAAGTTGTTGTGAGAGATGATATGGTAAAAAGAGCTACTCAATCTTGTTCCAAGTTAAGCTTGAAAACTCCGGAGCTTTTGTTTTCGAAAATCATAAAAATTTATAAGTTCCTCAGTGATGTTAATTTCCTACCAAAGCCATATGTAGTGCTTCATGTAAAACCTTACACATATGCTGCTTGCCATTTCGTTGAGCTTTATCAAAATTGTGCGACCCTAGTGAGATGCTCTCCATACTCCCATGATCAAGATCATGTACACATTCCACCTCATATGCTATACTTCTACTCCGGAAGTTAGCAACCATGTCATGCCATCCACCAAAATAAATACGCTCCTCATCATATATCACCTCTCTTGAAATATCAAAAGTAGGCATGGCTATGCAAAAGAAAGTAAGAAAATAAAAGATGAGCATGATGAAAAGAAAGAGACAAAATCTGCTCTCATTTTGAGCATGGAAAAAGAAAGAAGAAAAGATGGCCATGCCCAAAATACAAAATAAAGAGAGGTGAACAAAAAGAGGAGTAGTCACATACACCACCATCCACATATACACACTTGCACATCTTGATCTACGATTGTATGGCTTGCTATCTCCGTGGATCCACTCTTTTGGTTTTGCAAAATATGAATGCAAGTATGCCTCTTTACATATCCTACCTTGAGCTCCACAAAGGCTTATTAGATATAGGATGAGGCAACACACATGCCTTGGTAAGGGATAAAAACACCACTTGAGCGACTCGAGAGTATCACTAGAGGAACTTGATTTTATTCTTGAAAATCTTTTTGAAAACCTCCGGAGAATAAAAGCAAGACAAGGGATGAGAAAATAAATGCTCCATACACCATTCTCTCTCTCAACCGCCCAAGGTAAAGTATAAAGCAAAAGCCCCATAAGGATTAAAGGAAAAGGGTGAGTTACCATGGCCAACTTATTCAACTCAAGGATGAGTATCTCTGTTATAAACTTGGTACCTTTGAGAAGTAGGCATTGTAGCAACTCCTGATCAACAACCTAAAGTCATACTTCTTGCTCAGGACGAGCAAGGGGTAAGCTTGGGGGAGTTGTTGACGGTCGCTACGGACCAATTTCAACCGTCAACTAGCTCAATAAATAAGAAGGATTGGACATTTCTTACACGCATTTTATTTAGAAATAATCTATTTCCACATGTACCTCTAGATTTTAGTGTGCAGGTGGAATAAGGGAGAAATCCAGGTGAAACCATGCCCCAAGGCGACGAAACAACACTTTTACAAACTCGACGTTCGCCGCGGGAATACAACTCCAAGACAAAAGGCCAAATATCGTCAAAGTCCAACACAACCAAGGCCTAATGCACCTGGACCAGAGAAGAAGACCCAGAGGGGGAGCCACCTGCCAAAGCCCAGCCCAGGTGGGGCCAGGCACAGGTCAGCCGACCCCCCTTGGCCAGGTCGGCCGACCTGGCAGGGTGGCCCCCTGGGCCCATCTTTTTATGGCGGTTTGTAACCGACCTCTGGAGGTCGGTTCCCCCTGCATTAAATGCCACCGACCTCAGGAACCGCCTCCAGAAACCGACCTTCAAGACTATAAATAAAGGGGTACCCCCCCTCCTGGAGGACACACCACAACACAAGGATCATTCCCTCCTCTCCTCACGCTAGAGCTAGAGACTCTTCTAGGTAGTGCTAGGCTGAGTAGTGGGCTACCTCATTGCTCCCAAGGTCTTGTGGAGAATTGGGTATAGCTCTTGTATCCTCTCTTTGTAAGACTTGTTCTTCGTCTAATGGAATACATTCGTTCGTATAGTTGCTATGTGCTTAGTAGTTTGATCATGATCCTGCATGAATGTTCATCGTTCGTTCATGTTTGTTCATCGCTCGTTCATGTTTGTTCATCGTTCGTTCATCGTTCATCGATGATCGCTAGTAAACATACATCGAGCGTTCCTTGTTCGTTCATGCTTGATTATCGATTATTCTTGCACGTACTTAATTGATCGTCGTTCGTCGCTCGTTCTTGAGCGACGAACGCTTATGCATAACTTAGTGCTTGCTTTGATCCTTTTGTTTAATTCATGCTAGTTAGGCTAGTTGTTCTTATGTTTTGGCATCGGGCTCTCTGTCCTGCAAAGGTGCTCTAGATTTATCACCCCGTCGATCCGAAGGGTTGGGGGTGCCTCGAGGGATCTAGAGTTGTGGTTAGTGACGCCGGCATGGTGCTGGGGTTGTCTCTCCACCCTTGAGTATGTGCATGTCCCACGGTTTGTAGAGGTAGGTGGCTGGAAGTGACAGCCCTGTCCATCCAAAGGAACCCTCCACGTTCGGGCACGGCATAGGAGTATGTAAATGCGCCGGAGTCGCAGGGCAGACCCTGCGTATGCCGGACCTCCCGAAGTTGCCTAGACATAAGACGCTTGCTTGCGCTTGCATGATCTTAGATGATAGGTAGAGGCCTTGCACGCTCTATGAATGTTGTACTTTAGGAGTAGTAGCTCACTAGTCTAACTTAGCATTGCTTAGAATTGTCTCTCGCCTTTTATTAGAGAGAGTGGGATACCTTTGTGTGTGTCACACTATCCTCAACTATTGAACTTTACCCCTGTTTTGGAATGTGGTTATATCATCTATCATTTGTAACACCATGAACATAAGTACTCTTGTCAACCATGTCTTCCCTTGGGAAAATATAAATACAATACCCTTGGAATACTCTCGGGTGAAATGCTACAACGGGTTATCCGTCCGCTTGCGGATATTCAATTAACATGATAAACCTTATAATACATATCTAGTACTTGTTACTAGACGTGGATTATTTGGTTAATAGTGCAAGTGACTCAAATCATAACCCCCGGCGTCTCCCGCGGTCGCATATTTTCTGCGTGACCGTAAGAGATGCCAACACGAAGCTTTTTTGCAAATGGCTAGCAAGGCCACGTGTCACTACTTCATCTACGTACATCCACCCCGGGCGGTAGTGGCATGCACTCCGGAGGTACAAGAGAAGCGATTTTCACCTAGGCAATTACATCAGCGAAGGTCTACTCGCATATCGGCAAAGATCAAAACCGACGAGTGCAGAAATTACTTTTGCTGCAGAGGAATAAGCGCAAATTTGGCTTTCATTCTCCGAAGTCAAGGTCATCTGGGCAATCTCATTAGCGAAGGTCATGTTCCATTGTCCCATTTTCGGACAATGGTGAGCTTTTGTCAAATTTGCTGATTATCCCTTCGGGTCTTGTGGTGTTATAGCTTGGTCTTGCTACCCTTCTAAACACTTGGTCTTGCTGTTCAGTATTTTGCTCTTGCATTTCCCGCAATTCTTCTTCCAGCTGAACGATTGAGGCCTTCGCTTCTTCAATTCTGCTTTGGAGTCTTGTTTTCGAATGTTGGTTGACCTGTTCGAGATGAGCGCTTCGTATTTCTCGAAGCCTCTTTAACTGTTTCTGCAACTTGAGTAGAGCTCTGTACTCTTGCTCTTGGTCTTCGCATCTTGCTCGCTCTTGTTGGGCATTACTGGTCTCCGAGTTATCAAAATTGACCCTTGTGTTGTCGAACTGCTCCCAATCTTCGTCCGTATCGGTGTCAGTGTCTTGTGTGAAGGTTGGTTCTTCCGCAGGGATGATTTGCTTGTTGGCTGCCTCTCTTGTGCGGTTGTCTTCGCCGCGAGGGGCATTGGTGTTGGTGTTGGCTTGGGTTTCCCCAATGCGGAGCGGGGTTTCTCCTTGGGATGTCCTCGCCGCGTTTGATCTTCCGAAGCCCCTTGCGCGACCCTCGCCGTTTTAGGTGGCATTAGGGCTTGTTCTTCGTGCTAGAACCACGGTGGGCGCCAAATGTTGGGATTCTTCGTGAAGAAAACCCAGCACCGGGTGAAGCACGGAGAGAAAGCGTGAGGGAAAAGGAAACGGCTTCGCGTGCTTCAAAGAGAATCTGCGCAACACGAAGCCTAGGCCATTGCATTCGCAATTATGTTACATAACAAGGAGTCGACCCCCTCTCCAGTGCACGGGAGGGGGTATTTATACCGTGATCAGGGATTACAAATCAATGCCTAAACTACCCCTGATCACGGAGAATAATGTACAGGATATTCGGTACAAAAATGTCCGGAGGGCACAATAGACTTTTGCCATCTTCCCGTCGAGGGTACACCAGAAACCCTAGTTGCTGACGTACTTGTCCTCCGTGCCGCTCCGGGCCCACCCATGGGTCTTCAGTCATACACGAGGCACCCAGCCGAGCCTCGTCCGAAGTCCATAGCCTTCGCGTGGCAGCGACCCTTCGGACGATGGATCTGCCCTTCGTGCCCTGCATCTGGTCCTGCGGATCTTCGGACATGCGCGAGGCGCCCCTCCGAGCTTCGCCCGAAGCCTTGAGCCTTCGGATGACGGAGACCCTTCGGGCGCTCGGTACGCCCTTCGCGCCCAGCATCAATCCCTGTGGAAGGAAAGACAAACGACACACGAAGGGTAATTTGGTTAGCGTGGTTAAACCCTCCGGTTTCAAGGAGAGGGCTGTCCGGGATCGAATCCTGCTCCGCGGATCCCCAACAGTAGCCCCTCGTGGGCGAGGTTCAACGCCGATGAGCCGAACCCTCGAAGAACAATCGGATGTGGCCGGAGCCGATCCCGGAAAAACATCCCTCGCTCATTGGGGTTGATGCTGGCTGTAGAGTGCGAAGATGATTTTGTGTTGTCCGAAGGTCGAGAACGCGGTGAAAATATGGATCTTATCCGCACTCGCGGTTTTCGAGGGCGCATTAACTGCCCGGTTTTTACCCCCCTATATAAGGAGGGGAGGGGGCCGGTCATTTTCCGCGCTCACCTCAGTTTCTTTGTGATCTTCGGGTTTTCGCTGTTGTTTTCGCGGTTTCGATTTTCATCGCTTCTCCCTTTTAGTCTTCGTGATCGTCTTAAGGTTTGTAGTTGGTCGCTCTTCGGGTTTCCAGATGGGTGCACGATGATTCTTACTGTAAGCTTTGTCTTTGTGCAGCTTTAGGCTCTTTTGATGGCTGCAACGAAGCAGACTGTTGATCTCGTCGACGAGGAACCGGCGATGTCAGGCGAAGAGGCAGCTTTCAGCCAGGAGGGGGCTATGTCCCTTGATGGTGATGGTTCAGAGGAGTTGCTGGACTCCTTGCCCCAAGGCGAAACTGGTGCTCGTGATCCGGAGGATGTCTCCGGCAGGCGCGAGCCCGGGGTCCTGGAAAGTGCCGTTGGAGGCGGGTCCGGAGGCCAAAAAGCTCCGGAAGACGTTCCGGTTGAGAAACCCTCGGCAGACGACGCGGACGCTTCGGCTCCGGTTAAAGGTAAGGATTTTGAGGCTAATAGGGATTATGAGATTTATATCGAGAGCGCTTATGCTGGGGACTTCGGGAGAAAACGCTTTAAGGCCGGCGTTGACGCTGGATCTTCGGCTGCAGAGGGGCAGGGTACTTCTGGTTTCGGTCATTCTTCGAAGGTTACTGACGCTCGGATTCGGACACCTGCAGTTATTGACAAGACTTATCGTTTGAACCGCTCTCGGGTTGACGAAGCTGAGCTCGCCATGTATGTTGAAAGGGGGTACTTCGAAGCTGGAAGGGCCCGCCATCCAGGCGACGAGGAAATTCCGCAGCCCAAGCCTAATGAGGCTGTTGTGTTTTGGGATTATTTCGAGGCCGGGCTTCGGCTTCCTGCCCTATTCATCCTCCAGCGGGTGCTTACAGCGTATGGCATTCAGATACATCACTTGATGCCAAATGCCTTTGTGCAACTGTCGAAATTCATCTAGGCAGTAAGAACATTCAATGCGAAGGTCAACTACGAAGCCTTTTTGCGCTTCTTCAGTTGTCACTTGCAGAACAAGAAGGTGTACTATGACAACGATGTCCTTCTTCTTCAGTATGGGGTCTGCACTTTCCAGCCGCGAAGCTTCAGTAAGAAGTCGAAGCTCGAGAAGGTTGCTTTGGTTACCGCTTCGAGGAATCGCTGGGATAATGATTGGGTGGACTACTGGTTCTACGCTGAGGTACCCGAAGGGGAGAATGATGATGGGTCTTTGTGCTACCCGCTAGCCAGTTTGCTAGTTCCAGCGGAGCCCATTTTCTCTCCTGCTTTCACTGGCCGCGGCAAGACCTTCCAGCCTTGTTGCGATGCTTTCAAGAAAGCCTGCAAGATCATCAGCGGCCGTACCGTTGTAGAGGAGTTTATTGCTGCTGGTATTTGGCCTATGGAGGGTGGCTGGAAGCCGGATGGCAACGAGAAAATTAAGCTCGAGGAGCGCAAGGTCACTTACCGTCGCCCGAAGTTCAATGGGCTTAAAAGGCCTGAAGGTCTTCGGCCATTGCAGTTTGTTGAGATGGTCGAGGAGTGCGCTAATCTGCTCTGCGACCCGTTCAGTGCTGCCGAAGAGTATGACGTGGAAAACGGTCTTATCCCGAAGCACCGTATCAAACGGATCTTCGATTCGCTGAAGATCAGCTATGGTAATCACGCCGTGCCCTTAGGCAGAAAACGGCTCAAGAAAGGGGAGACGCCCGAGATTACGACGACTTGCTATATCAAGATGAGGGGCTGGGAAAAGAAAACCGAAGCTCCTGCCGGCGGCGCTGGGTCTTCGGGTACAGGTGCTGGACGAGGTCGGGCTCGAGCGGCTTCGCGTCCGCAGAGAACTAGCGCTGTCGCTACGACGAGCACCGTGCAGGCCGAGCGCCGGAAACGCAAGAGGGTCGTGTCTCGAGGTTCGAAAAGCTCCGGAATCTCGGATGCAGTTCGAGGCGGATCGAGTTCTCGCTTGGCTTCGGGGCAGACTGAATTTGCCTCAGGTTCTCGCGGTGAGGATGAGTCTGTGGCTGGTGGTGCCGGGTTGGTTGGTTCTGGGAATGCGCCTGTTTCTCCTGGCTTGGAGGCGCTTTCCGAAGGCCGGGACGGGGTTCCCGTGATTGAGCTGTCAGATACAGAAGAGTTGCTGGATGGCGCCAGCAGTCTTCGGGTGGATGTTGAGGAGATGCAGGGCATGGAGCTGGGCCGGAGCCCCGGGGACATGGTTGGAGATGATGTATTGGGCTCAACCGGCATAGGACGGTCTGAAGACACCGGAAGCTCCAGTGCTTCCGAGAGCTCTGATGGTTTGTCGTCTTCGGGCGGTGACTCTGACTCGAGCTCCGATGCGGGGAGCTCGTATGGGACTACGAAGGATGATAACTCTCTCGATGTTTCGCTGGCGGTGATGAGTGGCTTAAGGGAGTAAAATCCCGAAGGTCTTTAGACTTATGGCTTTAGTTTTCTTCGCGTTACTCTTTTATATATATGTTTTTTGTTCTCACGTCGAAATTGTCTTGCGTAGAGCTTCGGGCCACGCTGGAGGCAAACTCTGCACCTAACCTCGCCGATTTACTGCTCCGGCAAGGCCAGATGGTAATTGGATTGAAGGATTTCTCTTCGTTTGTTTTGTTGACCTGTTGGTCTTTGTTAAAACTTCGCTTCTTTGTCAGATCACGCAGGCGTCTCAGGTACTTCGGAAGAAGTTGGAGACTGAGGTGGGCTTCGGGGGTGTCCCCCCAGAACTCGTCGCGCTTCGCGAGGAGAAAAGTTGCTGGGAGGCGAAGGAAGCCAGCTTCGAAGAAGAGATTGCGCGCTTGAAGAAGGATCTCCAGGATAAAACTGACTCCTTCGCCGCCTATAAGAAGGATTCCGAAAGGAAACACGCTGCGGCGTTGGAGAAAGTGGAGGATAGAAAGGCCGCTCTGGAGGAGACTTTGAGAGCGGAAACCGAACGGCTAAGGTCGAGGGCTTCGGCCTTGTTTCGGTCTTATTCGGAGCTTCTTGCTCGCTACGGCCGCCAGCCTCGCCCACTTCCCGCCGGAGATGAGCTGAACCTCGACTCTTTTTTGACTTGGGTCGAGAAAGAGCTCCAGTCTGTGCCCAGCTTGGTGAACAACATGTGTGATCATGGGGCGAAGACCTGTCTCTATGCGAAATAGATCTCTGAAATAGAGCGAAGATTTCACCAAAACCCATAATGGAGCTTCGGTTTTTCATCCAGCCTGCGGATTACTTTATTATTCCAGTTACATGGCTTCGGCTTTACTTAATGCTTTGTAGGGACACTCCCTGTGGCACAAGCTTATTCATGAACTGCCTAATTTCTTATCTTTAGCTTCGAATTTATTTGCAAAAAGAAACTTTCACGCCTTTCGGTTGTATGGCAAAGCCCATGTGTTTATTACTTATACATCATGTTGCTTTATTTATCATTTCATTTTAAACAAGCTTAATCGCTTCGAGGTAGCCTTTCTCGCCGGCGTGAATATGCCTTGTTTTTGCTTCTATTTTCTTTCTTGAAAAGAAGCATTTCCCTTCGGATTTAAGTTTTCACTTTTTCTTTTTTCCTCTTCAAAAAAGAGATCTTGCCCTCTTGGCCAGTGTAGATTTTGCTTCGGGTTTTCTTTCATGAAAATTTATGTCTTTTCTTCAAAAGAGAAGATCAATACTTTCTACGAAGCTTACCACGGTATTTGTTTTCGGTGGAAGTTTTCACCTAATGGGTATTCATCTAAGGTCGTCATCTCATTGCATTGGTTTTTTGACCAAGACCATCACATCATATCTCCGCGATTAGCATTGGCTTCGGCTAATCACCAAACAACGTTTTGCCAAAAGCAACAGCTTTCCTCCGGCAACTTTCTCTTGAAAGCCGAAGTAATTACTTTTTCCTGTCCTACGAAGCAAGCTTTTGCTCCGGGTGTAATAGTGTTCTAAGCAATTAGAATGCCTTGAGTTAGCGAAGTAGCACTGCTTTTCTCTTTGCCGAAGCTCGCTCCGTTTAGCGAAGCTAGTGCATTCCCGTCTTAAAAACTACGAAGTTCTTTTGGAAACCGAAGCATTTTATTCCCGTCTTGCGAATCAAACTAGTGCATAAAGTTTTAATAATATTTTAAGCGGCTAGTGTGCATGATGCACAGTGCATCGGGTTAGCAAAGTAGCAATGCTTTTCTTGCCGAAGTGACTGTACTTACCGAAGTTAACACTGCTTCTTTTTTACCGAAGCTGTCCAGTGTCTGAATCCTTTGTTGAAACTAGAGCATTTCTATTTTATTCGGTGATACAAGCTCACCGCTATAACATGCGTACTATGGTCTTTAGGCACCTCACCTTTAATTTCGTCATTGCATACTACTGTGCACCGCAATTTTTATCCTACCATCAAAGCTTGTCCACGAAGAGCATTTTTTGCATGGTTGACAGACCTTCGGGTTTGAGGATTTTTTATAACTCCCATAAATTTTTCAACTAACATGTGTAGGCTAATTTTTCACTTTTCACTACAAAGTGCATGAACAAATGAGCCGAAGGTAGCAAGTTTTCTTCCAGCAAAGTAGTCTTAAAAGCCGAAGCTCTCTTCTAGTTTTGCGAAGCAAACTGGTGCATACCAATTTTTAATAATACTTTGAGAACCGGCATGCCTTGTTTTAGCAAAGTTGCAGGCACTGCTTTTCTTTTAGCCGAAGTGGTTTCTTTTAATTTGACGAAGCTAGCACTGCTTCAGTTTTACCAAAATGTCTGTATCCTAGTGCATTTCTGTTTTCTTCGGCGATTCAAGCCCATTGCTATAAGTTGCGTGCTATGATCAGCATAGAGCATTTTTGCTTCTAAGATTCTATTTTGTAGGTTTCTAATTAACCTATTGTTGTGCTCTTACCAATCACTTCGGATTCAGGATTTTTTACAACTCCAATCAATATCTCTTTTTACTGTGTCACCAAAGGCAGCAGCTTTCTTCTAGTACTCTCTGTGAAGTCCGAAGCAATTCTCTTCTTGTCTTGCAAATCCACCCGGTGCTTCCGAGTTGCTACATTAATTAACTATCTTAACAAGCCCGCAGTGTTTTAATGTCTTGTTGCTGAACTTGGCTTTCTTTTTAATGAATTGACACCGTTTAGCGAAGCCGGTGCGCCTGCGAAGGGTTTTTCATTGAATAGCACAGAATGCTTCGCGCTGCTTTTGCTTGCTTAAAAAAAAAAAAAAAAAGAGTAAGTACAAACAAAGTTAAGAACCTGGCCTCACACTATGTAGCGAAGTGGGCATGATTTATCTTTTTTACCGAAGCTAATGGCTTTTTTCCTTGACCAAATCTGCTGCTTTTCTTCCAAAAACCAAAGCGAAGGGCCCTGATATTTTTGCCAAGTTTGTTGCTATTTGCTTCGCACTATATATCATGAGCAGCGAAGCTCTTTCAAAGGCTGCCGCCATTCTTATATTATTTTTACTAACGCACAAACTTGGCCACACACCTGTATGCGTATCTCTTTTCAACTTCGCATTAAAGCAAAGCATCAGCGTAAGCTGACTAATCATAGTGCAACTAAGGTTGCAATCACATATTGGCCTAAGTAAAAGTAATAGCCAAGAGTTCCTATTTTCCTTCTAGCACATGCATCCATGCATGTTTTTGTGCTAACATGAAAGACACTCATCTCTGCACTTCGGGTTTCTTCTATCTGTCTCTAAGTCAATAATTTGGTGCAGCATAAATTGTACTCCCCAAATATTGATCCTCATTTGTATTGGGACACTATAACAAAACAGTGGATCTCGTTGGTTTCTGGCCCTCACCACGTATGGCATCTAACTATATTGGTATTCCTTCGCCATTTCTCTGGTTATCACCAAGTACAAATCCATGCCTTCGCTACCCATCTGCTAACAAGTTTTTCGCAGAATGCAGGTATCCATCTACATATCTTATAATTGCTCTAAGCATTTCTATCATATGACTACAAAAATTTATAATGCGAGCTAGTTTGCACATGAGAACTAACCCCCTTCGGTTTATCCATACATTATACCATGAACCAATTGCTTATGCAGGTTCCTCAAATATAACTTCTCACTTGCAAGGTCTTTTGAAATGCCTAACCCTATGCGAATGCAATCGGTCTTACATTTTCATCAAAATACTCCCCAAAATAGCAAAGCACATGCTTTGAACGTTGATGCCAACTTCATCAGAAGTTCGCCACATCAACAAGGGTTTCAAAACCCTTACTTTGTAAACCTTCGAGATAATCAACTCTAGTGCATCTCTTCGGCTTATCAAGTGCAATATGCCGAAATTAAAGCCCAAGAGGCCATGAAATGCCCAAGAGGCTAGCTTCCTTTCTTCAAAAGAAAGAACGGAAACGAAGGTTAAATACGCCTTCAAAAATCCCTAAGGGGTTAAACGTTATTCCAAGAGGCTAGTTTCCTTTCTTTAAAAGAAATAATGGAAACAAAGGTCAAATACACCTTCAAAAAGCCCTAAGGGGCTAAACATCATTGTACGTTATTGAAGTTTTCACTTCTTCTCTTCTCACGAAGAGAGGTTTCACTTCGCTTTGAAGTATAACACTTCGTTTTGAAGTCTTCACTTCGAGAAGCCTTTCACTTCGCTTTGAAGTATAACACTTCGTTTTGAAGTTTTCACTTCTCTTCATGAGAAGAGAAGCCTTTCACTTTGTTTTGAAGTATAACACTTCGTTTTGAAGTCTTCACTTCGAGAAGCCTTTCACTTCGCTTTGAAGTATAACACTTCATTTTGAAGTTTTCACTTCTCTTCATGAGAAGAGAAGCCTTTCACTTCGTTTTGAAGTATAACACTTCGTTTTGAAGTCTTCACTTCGAGAAGCCTTTCATTTCGTTTTGAAGTGTAACACTTCGTTTTAAGTTCTCACAGCATTTGACTTCGTTTTGAAGTTCAAACACTTCATTTTCAAGTTCTTACCTCTCTTCGTGAGAAGGAAAGATTTTTACTTCATCTTGAAGTTTTCACCTCTTCATTAAGAAGAGGGGCTTTTTACTTCGCTCGGAGATTCTCATTTCACACGAAGCATTTCGCTTCGTTTTGAAGTTCATAACACTTTGTTTTTAAGTTCTAACTTCTCTTTGAGAGAAGAGAAGCATTTAACTTTGTTTTGAAGTTTTCACTTCTTCTTTGAAATGAGAATCATTTGACTTCGTTTAGAAGTTTTCACTTCGTTTTGAAGTATACCAATTTGTTGTGAACTTTTCACTTCTTCTCTTCTCACGAAGAGAGATTTCACTTCGTTTTGAAGTATATCACTTCGTTTTGAAGTCTTCACCTCATCATCTTCTCTGAAACGAGAAGCATTTCACGTCGTTTAGTAGTTTTCACTTTGTTTTGAAGTTTTCACTTTTTCTCTCTTCCCATGAAGAGAAGTCTTTACTTTGTTTTTGAAGTATATCACTTCGTTTGGAAGTATTTCGCTTCGTTTTCAAGTTTTCGCTTATCTTGATTGAAAAGAGAAGCATTTCACTTCGTTTCGAAGTTTTCACTTCACCTTTTCTTTGAAAAAAGAGAGAAAGAAGCAATACATTTCGAAATTGAAGTTTTCACTTCACCTTCGCCGTTACTTCGGCTCGAGGGGCTCGCCGTCATCTTCGGCATCGTCATCGACTTCACCTTCACTGTTACTTCGGCTTGAGGGGCTCGCCGTCATCTTCGGCATCGTCATCGACTTCACCTTCGCCATCACTTCGGCTCGAGGGGCTCACCGTCAACTTCGGCATCGCTATCAAGCCTTCGCCATTTCATCGGCTCAAGGGGCTCGCTTTCAACACCGGCACCATCGACAACATCTCATCGACTTCGCCAACTCTTGTACATCTACTTCGACTACCAAATCGTCGACTTCGACTACTCCATGGATGAAGCTTCTCTCACGAACACCAGCCAAGAGGGGCTAGGGGTGGTACCGGAGGATCATCACCCAAAAAGTTTTGCCTGGCGCATGTGATAGAAGACTTCAAGGTACAACGTTGACCTTCGGCCATGACTACTTCGCCTACATCGGCTAGGGGTGGTACCGGAGGATCAGACCACTCCAACCACGACCACGACTACTTCGTCCACATCAACACTTCGAGCGAAAAAGATGAAGACCATAATATTTGCCGAAGTCTAGAGTCAACTCATGTATGAACCCAAGTGTGTTCGTGCTCTTTTCTCCATGCCCTTTTTTCCCACCGGGTTTTTGGGATGGAGTTTTTAGTGAGGCGCTCACGGGTTGGGTGCAAAGGACAATCCTTAGCACCGGAGTTTGAGTTGTAGTTGGCCTCTTTGACTAGGGGCATCTATTAGGACTTGTTGTGCCGACCAAGACCGAATAGATGAGGGGCTAGTGTTGGGGATAGCCATATGTACCATGGGCTAGAACTCCCCATTTTTGTATACAAAGATGCCAATGTATAGGTTTGGGACCCATTTGTAAGGTCTAGGGACTTCATTGTAGCATCCAGGGACCTATTTGTAAAGTCTGAGGACTTATCTGTAATATTCATCCCCACCAATGGAATAAATGAGAAGGGCCATCCCACCTCCCCCTATAAATAGAGCCCAAGGGCTTGGGGGAGGGGACTTTTGGCCATTGGCTCATATGCCCTCCTATCTTGGCCTATTCCTTCTTACCCTTCGGGTATTCTCTGTTTGTCTCCGTCTGTTCCCCCTTCCTCTTCGTTCTCTCTATGTTCGGAGGTGTAAACCCCAACACCAATCTCTCTACTTTTCTGACCTAAACTCAAGACCATGTTGTGTTCCAGAAAGTCTACTACGCGTCCCCCAAAGGATTCGTCGAGATCATTTAGGAATCGACTAGGAACGCAATGTCACCGTTAACTGTTCCAGAACAACTCCATCTAGATCCAACCATTTGATCTCTTTTTCAGGTAAACCAGTGCCCCAATCATCTTACGTCCAACATGTTCCACAACATTGCGCATATTCCTGTCGAAACCTTGTCCCAAAATATCCGTTTAGTCAACGGGAACACGCACATTTCATTTCGTAACTGTTTCTGTTTTTCCAGATTTAGTGCGTAGTCTTTCAAACATCATAACTTTTTGCTCGTAACTCCGTTTTAAGTGATTCTTGCACTCACGTGATCGTAGACTCAAGCTGTATCATTTAGTACTATTTTTAGAGTAATTGTATACTGTTTGGTGTACTGTTTCTTATTCCTTGTGCGTTGTGTGCTTTGCATGTTACCGTTATTTAGAAACGCGTGTTCGAGAGTTAACAAGATGAAGATCAAGACAAGAAGACTCTGAGCAGCAGCACTTCTTTTGAGGCAAGTGTCCTTGATCATTTTGAACCTATTGCTTTCTCCCTCTAGTTACTTCATGCATTTGCGTTTAATTTGAATACCATGTGTCATTTACCTTGTTCCTATACTTTTTCCTTGTCGCCCGGGTGTGGTGGAGGTTAATGATAATGTGGACGGGTAGAAATGCTTAGCTTGCTGTCTTGGGTGGTTAAATGATAATTTGACTAATAATCTTGACTAATGGTTTCACTTGAATATAATCTTCACGGACCGCTTAATCTTTCTAGCAACATGGAACTTAGGTGATCCAAGCAGGAGGATGTTGATGATGGTGCGGGTATGCACATGTATCTGTCATGGTACTGTTGGTTGGTGGTTAGTACCTGCTTGTGATCATAAGGACCGGTTCGTGGAGCGGCAACCCAGGACAACAGCGCAAAGCACAGGGTTGATTATGGTAGACTTGGTCAAGTATTATGCTAACTTCCCAGTTTTGCCAGCGTTCATGGAAAGAGGGAGGAAGGGGTACTTCCAAACTCAGGTGATGGAGGGGTACTCCTAGCCAAGGCACATGAGGGGGCTTCTGAAGGAAGGGTTACTTCCGCGGCGATGGAACGTTAGCGGGGATGTTGGCAGGCTGGGAAGCGCTTTGAAAGACCATGTGGCGATCTCTTGGTCTCACACCTTTGGTAGTGTGGAGGCAACATAGAGGTTTTAGTCACTGAATAGTGATGGAATCACCACCCTGTGGGTAAAGTTGTGCACCTCTGCAGAGAAGTAAAACTGTCATGACAGCCGTGCTCACGGTCAGGAGCGGCCTGGATCCTCACATGATTAGAGATGGATGGATGGATGGATATGATTTTGGGTGGGGAACCCAGTTTGCTACAAGGGGGTACCTTGTAGTGCTTAATTTAATTGTTGGTTTGGGTTTTCACCAAGTAATTCAGGAATGCTTTACCTTTGGTTTAGGGTGCTTTTTCTACAATTTAACCTTATGTTAGCCTTTCTTGTTATAAGCCTGCATTGCATATACTTTCCCACACTTGCGGAGTACGACATGTACTCACGCTTGCTATTTCCTCTACAATCATGATATGCTGCTCAGAGAGTGAAAATGGACTACTTTGAAGACGATGGTGAAGACTAAGCTTGTGGAGCCCCCGGTCGACTGCCTGTGGCGTTATGGTGTCTTCCGCTAGTGTTTGTATTCTTTAGTCCTTTGAGACACTTCTTGTAATATTTATACGATTTAATTATGACATTGGTTGTACTGTTACTTCATTTTGTCCTATATGTGTGAATCTTGATCCTAGGCACACATATAGATGAGCATTCGGTTTTAGCCTTAAAACCGGGTGTGACAATCGCGTCAAGCCGTCAACCGATAGATCCCCACCATATGACAGTCTGTTTCCGTACGTGACGCTCCTATATTTTTTCCTCAGTTATGTACTTCCTATATATAACTGAAAAGGCACTTCTACATCGTGATGCATCTGCAGTTGGCATCCTCGAATTAAGTATCGCCCCCGTCCGGTGTAAGTTTCTCTCGCTCTCTCACGCGCATCAATTTTTTTTTCGAAAACAGTCACACGCATCCTCGAATGAACTATCGGGCACGGCTGGTGCGAGGTCTTATCTGTTTTATTGTCTTTTTTTTTCTTCTTATCCTGGAACATTCTTGATTGATTGATGTTTCGAAAACAGGAGAGCATGGCTACTAGGGGAGGGAATGAGATGAGACTCACCGGTCCTAGGTCACCTTCCTGGCCACCTCGCGAGATGGAAGTCACCAATCGGCAATACTACACCGATAACAATCCTCTTCGAGACTATTCACACCAACCCCACCCTTGGCCTAAATGCAGGCATCAGGAGGACGCCATCGTTCAGACTTACGTTGGCTACATCGACGGGGGCCACCGTTTCTTCCGCTGCCCTCGCTTCATGGTGAGTTTGGATGTGACTTATTACTGCAAAAAAAAATCTTCACAACCTTCTTTATGCCTAATCAACTCATCCATCAACTGTTTCTTTCCAACAGACGTTAGACTGTGGCTACACGGAGTGGGTTGATCCTCCGGTTGACGCGCACATACAAGTCTACGCGACTTATCTCTCAGAGATAGAGACCCTGGAGGCGCGCCTCTAGGAGCTGGAGAGACAAAACGACGTGCTGCGGGTGAGACTCTACATCCAGACCTCGAGTCCCTAGGTAGTATGCCACCCCCGCTCCGGTGTTTTGCATTTCGATAAGAAGGCCTATACGTTTGCAGCTCCAGTAACTTCTAACACCTTTGTTTTTCGAAATTTGTTTTTCTTTTCGACGAACTATGAGGAGTAAACCGTATTCCTGTGCCCATGGAACCGAGAAGTCGTCCTCACATCACGTCTATGCATAATATGTAGCCACCGTGTAAGCCATTACCACAAGTCAGAATAAGTAAACCGACGCCTAGCTAAAGTAAACTTTGTCTGAGCCTGCGTATTGTGCGTAAACAGCCTATAAAGCCATTAATCCACCGTGCTGTGTATAAACCATTGGGCTCACCAAACAAAATGGGTTGTTAGGGGTAAACCAGCGTGAATTCTATTGGCGAAATTGTCAGATTTTATAGGAATGGTTGTATATGTATCCAAAATTAAAGCTGGAATGAACATGTTGTATATACCAAGCATGTATGCAATACTTTTTTTTTTGCGAGTAATGTATGCAGTACTTATGGATGTGAGGTATGTAATTTTTTTGAGGATGAGATGTATAAATCATTTGTAAGTTTCTGAAGCATTAATTTCTTTTTATGCAGCTTCAAGAGTTATGTTACACCCATTGCGATGCACAGCGCGTCGTGAGGCTCGTGAGTTCTTTGCTTGTATAATGAACCTTGTTTAAGGGTCGACACTGGCGACAGAGTCAGATGACCGGAGCGCAACTACTCTTCTGTGACGTATCTGAAAGCCACCATTTGTGCGGGATACTTATTCATTTGTTATTAGCAGTTTTGTTTATTAGGATTAGTGAATAAAAGTCACGATTTGTGCTGGGACATGATTTGGTTTTGCTGTGTACGAACACAATGAATCGTAGATGCAAAACAATTCCATTGGCAGAATAAAACACATGGTAACAAAACACAACTATCAAACGGCTCTACTAATTACTAATACCATCTGCACATGACAGGCATCACTAATAACGAGTTCCATCGGTCTTGACTACTTACTGCCAGCTTCATATGGCAATTCCCGACGCGGCAAACACTGACACTACCTACTTCTTAGCCTTATTCCCCTCCTCCGCATGACGCATTGCATCCTGCTTCTCTTTGGTAAGCTCTAGCCTCAGCATTGCCATCTGTCTGATGATCTCTTGCTTCTCTTGGATGGCTTGGTTCCTCAAAGCAACTGCATTGGCGAGTTCTGCCTGAGCTCTGTCCGCAACTCCCCTAGCCCTCGCAGCTTCTTCTTTAGCCTCTTTAGTGTCTTCCTCCCAATCATGGACAACCTCGCATAGTTCTTTCTTAGTCCTCTGCACTCTCGGATTCCATTCGTCGTCGTGCCAGTGTACGTATTTACACTGTTTACCGTCCTGCATAAAACTCGAATGCAGAATATTGGGTGGTGAGAAATGCTATTAGGCACCCAGCTGGCCGGAACTCCGAAGGAACACAAAGGATTAAAAGCAGGAGTTTTGATGTATACAGCGTGGCACATTTGGAATGAACGCAACAGACGAACTTTTGTAAACAGAGCAAAAGAACCGGCAGAGGTTAGCCCAACCGTGCCCAACTCGTAGATGAGAGCCATCATTAGCAAATGTAATCCATCTCATGTAACCGAATATGTAAACTTCTGCCTTTCTTAATGAAAAGGCAGTACTCCTGCCTCTG
The DNA here is from genome assembly GCA_007726485.1 of Eragrostis curvula. NCBI lineage: Eukaryota > Viridiplantae > Streptophyta > Magnoliopsida > Poales > Poaceae > Eragrostis > Eragrostis curvula. The sequence continues at coordinate 339,653 of RWGY01000858.1, read as the reverse complement.
TTCGGGAACATAGCATCGTCTCTACGACAATCACTTATTCCATGAACTAACCTCGAGGGGGCAGCCTATGAAGCGCGGACCAGTGTGCTTCCCTCCCTAGCAAACCTTCCATTGTGCCACCTTCCAGTGGAGGCAACGACGTTTTTGCGGGTCCTCTCCGCGCCAATCAGGCACGTTCACCAACGCCGGCGGCAGTCTGATCTCACCCGGGATCTACAGTACCAAAATAGTTTCGTTAAATTGAACAAAAAATGTAGCAACATGCTTGCTGCCGTGCTATCTAATATACTAGCCCGATGCTCAATTGTTGCCAAGACACCTAAAATCGAGCAGATGCTTTCGTCCCCCGGTTTCATCTTATCTACAGTACAGTCAATGCGCGTCACGATGAGTTCGAGCTTACCCGTAGCTCGCCTAGGTCGTCTGGCCCTGATGAGTCCGAGCTTCCACTGCTGTTGCTGGGGTTGGACGAGCCGGTGTCCTTGGACCCCCATGTCCGCCGCTTGTGGAGAATGAGCTTCCGGAGTTAGCGAACGGCCCGACGTCTGCTCGTGGGGACGTCGCCGAACTGGTTCCCTCCGTCTTGATCTTCTTCCTTGGACGCGTCGCTGGCGCCATGGCCAACTGCGAGAAATACGGCCGTTCTCTGACCTGGAGCTGGAAGGCGAGGAAGCGGAGAAAGCGAGAAACAGGGGAGGAAGAGTGTGGAAGCGGAGAAGACGGGGCGCCTGCGGCAGTGGTTTTGACAGAGCACGACAGGCTATAAACGACGCCTCTTGGACGACTTGCGTCCTCGCGGGCCCCGCCACTTCCTCCGCGAACCGGTGCCTCACGACCGCGCGGAGACCCGTCGCTCCGTCTCCCGATGAAAGGCGGCGCACGCAAGAGTCGACAAGCAGAGACTGACAACGTGCCCCGATCGCTCTCACCGGCCCACGCGGCAGCGACCAGGGCGGGGGCTCCTGACGGTGTGTAATGGGAACGGGGGTCCCCATTCCCCCAGACCAAGGAATTGGCCCATATGCGTAGAGGCCGAAGGCGGACACCACGGCCCAACCAGATTGGTACACATGCTCTCTCCAGATTGTGGCAGTTCAGCCGAGTGAACGCAGAAGGTTGCTGGATAAGAGGAAACGGTGTAAGCAACGACCACAAAGCCATGCGCGTTAATCAAATGTAAACGTCATTGAATCATGCAGCAGAAACCAGAGTGGTTGTTCCCATTCTTGAGGCAACGTCATATATTGAATCATGCAGCAGTAAGTGGACGACTCGTGGACTACCCGCACTAGCGTCGTTTGACGCCGGTTTGACTGACTCCCTGCCCCCACCTTTGCGGGCCCACTGTTGGCGGTGAATATGTGCATAATTAATTTTCCATTAATTCCGCAAGCGTACGGAACACCATTGTAGCATTTCACCTTGGAGTATTCCAGGGTTATCGTATTTATATTTTCCTCAGGGAAGTAGAGTGATAGGAAGTTGAAAATGTAACAAAGTAGATACTATTATGCGAAATAATGATACCTTACTTAAGACGGGGGTAAAAGGGGTACATGATATATGGGTGGCACTCACCATATAATACAAGGAAATAAAAGAGATAGTAGAAGTTACATTGGGAGAATAACGAGATAGAGGCAAAGATTCCCATGTGTTAATCTTACATCTATTTACTTCTAGCAATTAATTTTACAAGGTTATATACTATAGCTAAGGTTATGCACACTGAAGTCATGTTGTTTCGGAGCACGGCCATCGTGTCAGGGTTGGTACTGAACCCCAATAATGCAGGTTCCCCCTGGGATCTAACCGCTATTGAGAACCCGGTTGGTTTGCCTTTGAACGTGGCGGATTGCAAAGGTCTGAACACGCCTGTCACACGTGGGGCTACCGTCCTCCGTAAAGACACACGCCAATCGTGCATAAGTATAGTTCTAAGCACCGCGCTTACAACTATCCTAGAGGAACTATCCTTGATCGAGAGAATAGCCCTATCTAAGAATGTAGCATAGCGTTCACTAAGCGCGAACTCCATTTCGGTAAAGCACTCACTCATACTACTTAGACACAATCACGAAACCCACAACAAGACTATTATAAGCACTAGCTTAACTAAGTAAATAAACTTAAATAGAAAAGAATTACTAAAAGAAATAAATAAAGAATAAACTAAATAATTATAGAAATAATTATATAAATAAACAAAGAGTAATTCTATAAGAGTTAAGATACAAGAACAATACCGAAACTCTGAGAAGACTTCCGGAACCTCGAGAAGAGCTCTCACTCTACTCTACTCTACTCTAACTCCCAAATAATAACTCTACTTCTACAAATAAGTAATGGATCTATTGTATCAGTGAGGTGCGAGTTGTTCCTGCGGACACCAGGGGTATTTATAGGGTCCTTAGGACAGGGAGCATCTTATAGCGTGAGGTGGAGTGGCAGGGCCGCCACGCCAGGCCGGCCGGCCTACCAGGGGGGCCGGCCGGCCGCCCGATGTGGCGGTTCGCCACTGCCTCACTCCTGGACATCCCTGATTGCCTCCTGAAGTCGGTCCGTAGGTCGGTGGCTTCGTGGGGGCGGCAGAACTTGAGTAAGGGCCAAGTTGAGGCCCAAACAGCCCACCAGACGGTATGTCGGTGGAATTCTGCTGAACGGGCTTTGGTTCGTGACGTTTGAGCCTGTTTACAGCCTGCTGGAGGAAGGCCGAGGCCTTTGAGCGCCAAAGGGGGCCGGCCGGCCTATGGTGGGGCCGGCCGGCCTGACTTTTCTTCGAGTCAGGGCCAGTTTCCTCCATTATTCACTCCTGCATCCAAAGTTCATAAAAACTTGTGGAAGTATGTTAATTCCTAACTATTATGCACAGAATCTTGGTGGTTAGCTTTTTATTTACCGATATGTTGACGGTGAATTCATGATTTTTGCACCGTCAACACACTCCCCAAGCTTAACTTTGCTAGTCCTCGAGCAAACAACTCAGGGTACCGGCGGATCAGAAGTTACAAAGATAGCGCCCCAAGAGTAATAAAGATGCAATCACGTACTCCCTAAATGGTGGTAAGTATACAAGAGTACGGAATTTTCACGAGTGTTGCACATGTGTGGGGCGTGTATGCTTCACCTTGTCATATAGCATTGAGAACTAGAACAGCACTTTTGGACAAAACAATTTTAGCAGGTTCAAGTCCAGAGTTTTTATGTGCTGTAAGACAAGGTAAAAATTTCTCCTCTGTTTTGGTTCACACTTCCCTTCCCTCTAGTGAGTCTATTCCTACAAGCTTCACTCAAATCCTACCTTCTACCAAATGAGGCTTGAATGTGGAGCTTGGTAAGGATATGCACATTTGTCATGCGTATGTTGTAAAGCTAAAGAATAGATCTCAAGAGACATAGCAACTTTTTATATCTCGGTCATATGGAAGATGGTGATGGAGGGGGAGAAGATGAACACACAGTGATGGAGATGGTTTTGCAAATTTTTGGTCTTCTTTTATGCTCATGCTCAAGATGTTTATGATAAGAACCTTAGTGCATATTTGCAAATCATGGAGTCTCTTCTTTTTTTCTTTTTTTTTTTAGACTCCATGATGCATTGGCACTAGCGATGACAGGTTCTTGAGCATTTTTGAAATATTCTTGAGCTTTTTGATATAGACCCAAAAGATTTTGCAAATGAAGTGATGATGGATGGATGGAGATGTTTGATGATTTTTCAAACATTCCTTTTTGGTGGAAAGAAAACAAAAACTTACGCGAAGGAATAATGACCGAGATTTAGAGTGTTTACTCTCAAAAGCATTTAAACCTTAACAAAACTCAACGCATGAACAAATGGCTATGAGTGAGGATGTCTATATCTGTATGATATGGCTTTGGTAGGTAAATAAATCCTCACAAGGGAAGTGCTTACAAAACGAAAGGGTTTTTAGGTACTTGCAGCAATTAGAATGAAAACATCTCTGAACTTTTACCATGCTAAGAACTGCAAAAATCCTAATCATGCCATATCATAGTTCACAATGCTTAGACTTGGTGTGATGTATGCAACCCACAAAATGTAGCAACACAAGTGACGTGACTATGCTCAAGTATAAATAACACACATGTCAGGAGTAGAGGTTGCATCAATGCGACACAGGGGGAGCTATCATGTAACTACTTATCATTTCCTTTAAGTGCAGCAATCACTAAGATTCTAGCATTTTTATTCACACAGGGAGTATTTTATTAATCGATAGAAATACTTACCTGGCAGTCCTCCCCAAGCTTGAGTCTTTGCGAGACTTAAGCTTGTATTGAATCGCCGCCTTACCTGCGGGTCCTCCCCAAGCTTGAGCCTTTGCAAGGCTTAAGCTTGAATAGGCCGCCTCCTCTATTCCTCTTGTACCTGCAAAAAGAATGAGGATGATACATGTAGCTAGCCCCTAGTGGGCATTGCCGGGAACCTTACTATTTTTGGTATTTTTATATTTTATAATTTTTATTTTATTTTCTAAATTTAATGAAAAAGCAAGTGCCAGGCCTGGCTAAAGGATAATGATTGGGATGGCCTCCCCAATCGGAGGGCTCTCATTTTTACGTCTTTGAGCTAGACGTTCTCCTTCTTTTTAGGTTGATTGGACCTCGCTCGTCGGAGAATCAGGCGGTGTAGAGGTTCCTTCTTTCTTCCGCCACACTTTGGTTGTTTTCTTTGTGCTTGTGGCGGCGACCATTGTTGTAGGCGCCAATGTTGTACTCTCCTCTGCGGGTACCTTTGCTGCTCGTTTGTTCTTGGCGCGCCTAGCTCTCCTCTTCCTTAGCGACTTTGACTCGCCTGCTGTTTCTTGAAGTGCTGAGGGTGCTTGTGGCGTCTTGGGCTGCTCAGGTACTTTCTTTAGACTTCTCCAATAATTGGCTGGCCATCTTTCCATTTCTCTTGCCAGGTAGTTCCTCATGTGTGTGATGAGCTTGTCTGGCTGCGGCATGGGTGGAGTGATTTCAATCTTCTCCACTTCTCTCGGGTTCTTTCCATAGAAGACCCTCACTTGATTGCATTGTTCAACTTTAGGCTTGAAGTTGAATGTCTCTTCTCCGCCATTGAAGTCCAAGTGGATCTCCCTTGTCCCCATGTTGATGTTGGCGTTGGTGGCGCTCAAGAATGGCCTCCCAAAGATGAGAGGGATCTTGTCGTCTATCTCCATGTCTAGCACAACAAAATCAACGGGAACAAAGAGATCCTTGATTTGAACCAGGACGTTCTTGGCTATCTCCTCAGGAATGCGTACTGATCGGTCGGCCATTAGTATGCGCATCTTCGTCAGAGATAACAGGTGGTTTAACCAATCATGAATCACCTTCGGCATGATGCTCACACTTGCTCCCACATCGCACAGCGCTTGAGAGAAGCATCGCTTGTTGACCAAGCACGGAATGCTCGGACACCCAAGATCCTTCTTCATTGCGTCCTCAGGGTACGGAGAATCCTCATACCTTTCTTCACACCTGATAGTTATTGCATTTACAGTCTCCTTGGGGTTGACTTCAGGTTGCCCAGGAAGTCTTCCCACGACAGGAGGCTGCACAGCTGAAGCAATTTGCGCAATTTGCATTTCTAGCATTTTATTATGGCTCAGCTGGTTTTGCAGTGCAGTGCTGAATGACTCTAGCTTAGCATCTATGCTTTCCAAGGCCTTATCAGTAGAAATAAATTTCTTACTAATGCCATCATTGATCTTAACTTGGCCAAGCACTAGATCCTTGATAGAGGGCTCAAAGCAAGAGAAATTACCGTTACCATTACCATTACCTCCCTGATTTCTGTTGAAGGAGAGGTCGGGCTTGGAGTTCCAGCCGTAGTTGTTCTGGGGGCGGAATCCATTGCCATTGTTGAGTAAGTTGCATTCCTCCATGACATTGGGGCAATGAATTCCCAGGTGCCCCGTGTTGCCACACTCTTCACACGTCATGCGGGAATCCCCAACCTGCAGATCTTGCGGGGTCTTCATCTTCTCAAGGACTTGATCAAGCTTGAGAGCAAGCATGTCCAAGGCCTCCACTTAATGTACACCACGTCCCTTGCTTGGGAACGCTTGACGTTCGTCGTGGCTTTGATTGGCCACCACCTTCTCAATCAACTTCTTAGCGTTTGTCACGCTAAGCGAGAAGAAAGAGCCGCCCGAAGCGGTATCGAGGTGCTCCCTTGTGGTAGGCTTTAGTCCATGATAGAAGCTTTGGATGAGGAGCCATGGCTCCATGCCATGATGTGGGCATTCGAGCATGTAATCTTGCATCCTCGTCCATGCTTCGGAGATGGACTCATCTGCGAGCTGTTGAAAGCCCGTAATCTTGTTGAGCAGGGCAGTTGTTTTGCCCGGCGGGAAGAACTTAGCGAGGAAGGCGTTTGAGCACGCCTCCCAGGTGTTGAGAGCCTCGACGTTCACATAGAACCATTGCAAGGCCTTCTCCAATAGTGAGAATGGAAAGAGCTGCAAGTGAATCTCTTCTTGAGATTGATCCTTGCGTGCAAACGTGTTGCACGTCATCAAGAACCGCTGGAGGTGAGAGTTTGCGTCCTCCGAAGGTTTGCCACAGAAAGGACTGGCCAAGATCATGTTGAGCAAGGCTGGCTTGAGCTCATAGTCCTTGTTGTTGATGCGTGGGAGGTGTCCCACGCAGATGTTCTCCATGTTCGGTGCGGACAACTCATGGATCGACTTCTCGACCGGCTCACCGATGTTGTTGTTGGTTGCGGTTGAGGCGGGCAGGTCGATGACCGGTGGAGTGGATCCTTCGACAGCCAGAGCTTTGGACGTCGTACGTGCGGAAGGAGGGGTGAGTCTTGCTCACGCCCTCCTCAAGAACTGCTCTGGGTCGGAGTGAAAGTTTTCTGGTAGGTCGAAACCAGTCATGCACGGTCCTGTGTAAAAGTCCACAACAAGAAAACAGGACAAGGGTAAGCCCGCAAAAGTAAGTAAAGTTACTTTCACAATAGTATACAATGTTATACTTCAAAATCCTAGCTGCTACTTCCCCGGCAACGGCGCCAGAAATGCTTGTTGGCGGCGAATATGTGCATAATTAATTTTTCATTAATTCCGCAAGCACACGGAACACCATTGTAGCATTTCACCTTGGAGTATTCCAGGGTTATCGTATTTATATTTTCCTCAGGGAACTAGAGCGATAGGAAGTTGAAAATGTAACAAAGTAGATACTATTATGCGAAATAACGATACTGTCACACCCGTTTTTCAAGACCAAAACCGAATGCATCTGTATGCGTGCCCAGGATCAATTTTCACGCACACAGGACAATATATGTGATAAAAGAACAATATCTTTATTTAATCGATAACATTGTTACAAGAATGACCAAGTGGTCTAAAAGAAAAGATTACATTGCAGCGGAAAAATAAATCTAAGCGTTGGCGTCCTTCAATCCCACAGGAAGTCGACCGGAAGACCGCATGCCTAGAACACCGCTTCTCCATCTTCAAGTACTCCTCGATGTCTTCTTTCACTGAGCAACAAACAAAAGGTGGTTTTGGGTCCGCGTGAGTACATAGAGTACTCAGCAAGTGGGGGAAAGTATGACATGTTGGCTGATAACAAGAAAAGCTTATAGGGGTTTATTTGCATAAACGCGGTAGTAAAACATTTAATAAAAGCAGCTCCTATTTACTATGTGATACATATCTCCAAACGGCCAAGGTTACTCCACCTTGCCAAGATCAAGGGTTCCAACCACCCTGTACGTCTCTACAGGTTACTCCACCTGTACCCAATCACAGTTACCCCACTGTGACTACCCATCCAACCATTCCCAACTAATCGTGTGAGGGTCCATGCCGCTCTTGACCGTGAGCACGGCTGTCATGACAGTTTTCACTCTGCAGAGGTTGTACACATTTCCCCACGAGTTGTGATTCCGTCCCCTGTTGCCAGGTGGACTAAAGTCTCCGTTATGCCATGCCGGCCAAGCACATGCACACTTCCTTAGGTGTGCGGCCAGGAGATCACAACATGACTTTTCCACAGCTTCCTCCAGCTTGTACGTGCCCACTAAGGTTCCACCGATAGGGGAAGTATACCCTTGACCCCTAGAGGCCCCCTCTTGTGCCAGATGGTTCCGAGGAGTTCCCCTCCTGTCCCCACACATCTCTCTCCCGACGATTCCAGCATACCCGCCTTCCTCGCACCGCCGTTTGGCACGCACAGAACTGGTCTCCACAGTGTAATATGCCAGGCCGCGCCCATTCTTGGACTCGTGGCTGTACGGTTTTCATGGGTGGTCGCTCCACGAACCAGTCCTTAGATTTAGGTGATCAACAACCAAGGAACTGCCGGTAACCCCTGCACAGTCCCCGAGCTGCCGGTAACCCCAGCACAGCTCCCATACCATAATCACCCAAATCCCTAAGCTCCAATCATGTTGCTAAAGATTACCATTTACCCTCATATGACGGAAGTTCAATTAGTCAAGTTAACATGATACCCAACTCAAAGCAAGGCTAAGCAATTCTACCCATAAAAAGATAAAAGAAACTAGAGAGACAAGGAATGATATGGAAATTCTAGTAAACCCTACACATAGGTTCGCATTCATTTGACTCAAGCATGCAATTTTACAAACAAAACATTTATAAACTGGGATACAAAATGCATCAAGGACACTTGCCTCATTGGTGGTATTGTTGCTCAGTGATTGTGATTCTTGGTCTTCAATGTGTCTTCGTAAGATTCCCAAGCGTAATAACCTATTCGCGCAAACGTGAAAACAAACAAACAATAAATAAACAATGCAGGGGATAAAACAATAAGTAATGGGTTAACAAGGGCTATGATTAGATAGGTTAGGTTGTGATGAGAATTTAGGCGAAAGAATCAGTTAATTTGGAGTTAGGAGCCAAAAGATACGATTAAACAAAGGTTTAGGATTAAGCTTAGATAAAAACTGTACTATGGGTGGTTAGCACAGTTGAGCACAGACAGCATGAGCAAGATATTCACGTTGTCGGTGTCCTGCTATAGACTTCAGCTAAGTGTGTGTACAGTAGAGTGCAAAAGGACGTGGGACATGATAGGGACAAGATCATTTGGACCTGAATTCCACTTAGAGGAAGATTCATTGGGTCGATCATGATGAGGTCATGCAGCGGCAGTTCAGACACGAACAGCGTTCCTGGAGGCGTTAGGAAAGATCTCGGCAAATTCTCCTGGTAACATAGAATAAACTCAATGTATCACGTCATGGAATGATCATTGCATCAAGTGAGACTCTGAAATGAGCAGAAACATGAACGGAGTTACCATCACGCGCGCTGTACGCGAACAGACACAAGACGGCGTCCACGGCGACCTCAAATTCGCCATCTATGATAATCTTCCTGGAGAACTGTTTTGTGTGGGTGTTGTAGACAACAAGAGGGATAGACATGTGAAGAATCGCGGCGTTTGGTTGGAGGGAACAGCGGGAACACCGGTGCTAGCGGGTGGCCGCGCACAGACACCATGAAGAAGACCTGCGCGTTCCTGGGAGCATTGCAGTGAATCTCAGCGAATCCTCCTGCGATAACGAACTGGACTGGATGGGACACGATATGGTATGGGAAGTGCATCAAGAAAGCTTCTAGATTGAGAAGAGTATGAAGGGGATTACCAATGCGCACACTAGACACGCCCAGAACAGGAAGCAGTGGTTGTTGCAAACAAGATCGTGGTCGAATCGGGACAGCTCTTGCCACGATCTTTGGATATGTTGTAGAAGACGATGGGGCGCATCTCTTGATAAAATTTCTGGACGTTTCGCTGGATGGATTGCCGGGAACGTTGATGTCAACCTGGCGCCGCGGCTGGACATGAACAGACAGGGAGCAGAGGAGGCGAATGAGATTCCTGATTCATCAGAGCTTTTCTGGACGTGATCTTAGGATATGACGTAAATGATGAAGAGGCGCACCTTCTAGTAAAGTTTGGCGGCAATTGGATGAACGAGTCGACTGGAACGCGAGTGCCAATCGGGGCGCCGCGAGACTGCACGCGACCGGCACCAGCGGGGATGGCGAATCAAATTCCTGAGGCATCGGAGCTCCTCTGGCCGTGACCTTCGGATATGTTGTAGGGGACAACAAGGTGCATCTGCTGGTGAAATTTGGGAGCATTCCCATGGCTAGATCGCCGGGAACATTGACACCAATCAGGAGCGCGGTGGATGGATGCAGCAGAGCAACGAAGGTTAATTCGTGGCTACTTGATGGGAATGAAGAGGAAGGGTCAGGGGAGGTCGTCAGCCAGCACAAGGGACGCCTAGGCATGTTTTGTAGGTCCAAGAGAGGGAGATGAGAGGGCAGGGGTGAGGAGAAAAGGCCAAGCATGAAGGAGCTCGGGTATTGACCATTACAACAGCAGTTTTCATTTCTCTTTGATGGTACTTGATTGAGAGTGAAGAGGGAACGGTTTTGATGCTTGCTGGGGTGTGGACGCAGGTTTTATTGTGCACAAAATAGGTGCTGCGTTGTGGTGGAGCTTTGCTAGTGCGCTGCTGCTGGTTAGCCATAGGGAAGAAAAGAGAGATCAAGGAGAGAGAAATGGAATGTGGAGACAAGGCAGAAAAAGCTCGGTGCAGCTAGTTCTTTTGCTTGGATGCGGCTCTTGAAAGGAAAATTAGGGGAGAAAAACAAAGCACAGAAGAAACGAGAAAGAAAACTCAGAAGAAAGGAGTAAAGACAATGATTTTCGTTCAGAGTTAAATAAATTGACATTTTAAAATCAAAACAAGCAAAAATCATATATGTTTATTTCAGGACATCAAGAAAACAAATAGATAACCATTTTGAATGCTTTTCGCACCAAGAATAAAATTGCTCTTGTTTTGCCAAATTATTTGAAATGACATAAAACATTTTAACACATTTACAAAAAATTTGAGACAAACTAAACTTTTCGTATTCAAAGCATTTTCATAATCAAACCATTCTTTAATAGACCTTCGAACTAGATTAAAAGAAATCATTTATGGCAAACATTTGATAAGACAAAATAAATTCCTTTTACACAAAAATTAATTAAAACCTTTGAAAACTGGCATTTAAAGTGGAAAACGGTTCACATCCCAAAATACGAAATTTTGGGGTGTGACAGATACCTTGCTTAAGACGGGGTAAAAGGGGTACATGATATATCGGTGGCACTCACCATATAATCCAAGGAAATAAAAGAATAAAAGAGATAGTAGAAGTTACATTGGGAGAATAACGAGATAGAGGCAAAGATTCCTATGTGTTAATCTTACACCTATTTACTTCTAGCAATTAATTCTACAAGGTTATATACTATAGCTAAGGTTATGCACACTCAAGTCATGTTGTTTCGGAGCATGGCCATCGTGCGAGGGTTGGTACTGAACCCTAATACTGCAGGTTCCCCCTGGGATCTAACCGCTATTGAGAACCCGGTTGGTTTGCCTTTGAACGTGGCGGATTGCAAAGGCCTGAACACGCCTGTCACACGTGGGGCTACCGTCCTCCGTAAAGACACACGCCAATCGTGCATAGGTATAGTTCTAAGCACCGCGCTTACAACTATCCTAGAGGAACTATCCTTGATCGAGAGAATAGCCCTATCTAAGAATGTAGCATAGCTTTCACTAAGCGCACTCACTCATACTACTTAGACACAATCACGAAACCCACAACAAGACTATTATGAGCACTAGCTTAACTAAGTAAATAAACTTAATTAGAAAAAAATTACTAAAAGAAATAAATAAAGAATAAACTAAATAATTATAGAAATAATTATATAAATAAATAAAGAGTAATTCTACAAGAGTTAAGATACAAGGACAATGCCGAAACTCCGAGAAGACTTCCGGAACCTCGAGAAGAGCTCTCACTCTACTCTACTCTACTCTAACTCCCAAATAATAACTCTACTTCTACAAATAAGTAATGGATCTCTTGGATCAGTGAGGTGCGAGTTGTTCCTGCGGACACCAGGGGCATTTATAGGGTCCTTAGGACAGGGAGCATCTTATAGCGCGAGGTGGAGTGGCGGGGCCGCCAAGCCAGGCCGGCCGGCCTACCAGGGGGGCCGGCTGGCCGCCCGATGTGACGGTTCGCCACCGCCTCACTCCTGGACGTCCCTGATTGCCTCCTGAAGTCGGTCCGTAGGTCGGTGGCTTCGTGGGGGCGGCAGAACTTGAGTAAGGCCCAAGTTGAGGCCCAAACAGCCCACCAGACGGTATGTCGGTGGAATTCTGCTGAACGGGCTTTGGTTCGTGACGTTTGAGCCCGTTTACAGCCTGCTGGAGGAAGGCCGAGGCCTTTGAGCGCTAAGGGGGGCCGGCCGGCCTGACTTTTCTTCGAGTCAGGGCCAGTTTCCTCCATTATTCACTCCTGCATCCAAAATTCATCAAAACTTGTGGAAGTATGTTAATTCCTAACTATTATGCATAGAATCTTGGTGGTTAGCTTTTTATTTACCGATATGTTGACGGTGAATTCATGATTTTTGCACCGTCAACACCTACGTATCAGCCGGTGTTGTTCTGTGGGTGGTATCATGTGAATGGAATTCTGGCCCTTCTGTCTCCCGCGCCTTCAAATAGATCGTAGAGTTCATTATCACTCTTCCCCTGCCCCCCTCCCCCACCCCCCCCCCCCCCCAAAAAAAAACAGAGAGTTAATTGTCCCTCTCATTCTTCCGCGCGTCGCTCCGGCTTCGTCCCCGCGCTATTCCTTCATCGCCATGGCCCCGTCCGGCAAGCCGGGAATCCGCATAACCAGACGCCGCATCTCCGGCCGCTGCCACGACGCTTCGGGTGGCCGATCGGGCTCCGGCGTTGCCAGGAGCGCATCTGCGGTTAGTGTTCATCCCATAGCAATACAGTGTTTCCGTTTCGGTTAAAATTTCAGCAAATCGGTTCTATGTTTTTAATGTCGCTGCTAGTCCCAAATAACTGTCGATGTTCATTTGAGTAGATCTCAAAACAGGGAGGAGATCGGAGTTGCAGGGAAGGATATCACTGGAGCGGTTTCCTTGCTGATTTTAGGATTTTATATTTACTTTTAATTAGATAAAATGAATGGTCGTGATTGGTTTGTTGTCTTGCACCCTAAAGTGCAAGAGTAGAGAGATGGGACTACTGTAGCACTGCCCTCCTTTGTTTTACAGTAACTGTTCGTTTCTTAGGAAAATAATGCATTCGTTCGGATAGGTTTTGGATTGATCGTTGCTTATTTTTATTAGGTTTTACTCGACAACGGTTGTGGATTACATTTTCATTTCTTCACTGTTCAAAGCAGTCCGCAGGCGTCGCTCGTCGCAACATCCCCTCTCCTGTCCAAGCTCCCTCGTCGTCTGCCGGTTGGGGGCGCATCCCCTCCTCGCCTGTCCTGGCGCCCTCGCCTTCGGCCGGCTCGTGGGGCTGCCCGACTACTCCACCCCCCGTGCCTTCCCCATCCCCGTCGGTTCCCGTGCTGGCGCCATCGCGGTCGCCAGACCAGACGCCGCCGGTACTACCACTCTCGCCGTCGCCGCTCCCCTCGTGCTCCATGGACATGGCGAGGACAAACCACAACGACACGGCAACCATGGCTATGATGAACCACGACGTAGCGGCGAAGATGGCGATGATAAACCACGTCGACGTGGCGACGACGAAGCACGACGTCTTCTTCAACAACAAAACCATCGACATGACGGTGACGAAGTCCGTGGCCGTTGTAGAGAGGTTCATCAAAGAGGTGCGCGGCGATCATCGCGAGCACCTTCTCGTCGGTCTGGACACTGAATGGCACAAGATCAGGGATCCTTATTCTCGTTCTGGATATCGCTACGTGACGGCCGTAGTCCACATTTGCATCGATAACCGTTGCCTGGTATTCCAGATATATCATGCCGACCGCACCCCTGGGTCCTAAAGGAATTCCTTGGGTGCCGACACTGCAAATTCGTCGGGGCCGATGTGCAGCAAGACGTCAGAAGGTTAGAGAAAGACTACAGCTTCGTGGTCTCCAACCCGTTTGATATACAGCAGATGGAGATCAGATTGGGCTACGGGAGTGAGGAAAGCAAGCCTTCGCTCAAGGATTTAGTGAAAGGGCTGTTGGGAGCAGATATGGATAAGGATAAAGAGCTTCACAAAACCTGGGCGTGGGAGGAGTTGACATTGAAGCATATCTCTTATGCCACCATCGACGCTTTCGCCTCATTGGAAGTTGCCAAGGCAATGGGAGTCAAGGTAGATGCAGTTTAGGTTTCCTGTAAATCCTTTTTTACTATTTGAACCCCAGCAATGTTGACACATATGTATCGTCTAGTGTATCGTTCTATGTAATAAACTTTTCTTTATCTAAGTAAGTTCTTGATTCTATGCAAAGTAAGTCAATTGCGCTGCCAGCATGCATCATACAACTGTATACCTTTTTTTTGCTAGTATACAATTCAATTTGTCTTTTTAATTTCTCCATGTCAACTGAAAAGACTAGTTTACAGTTAGCTCTGGCATTCCCTATTTTCTTTTTTTAAGCAAAAATATCTGCTTCCTTTTCTTTTTCTACCATCGTTCCCTTGCCCATGTAAACCGTCATTCAGATCAGGTCTACGCACAATAGGGCCCAACCTCTGTAAGCCATGTTCACGAAGCCTAATAAGCCAAATGTAAACGATGGCATATAGACAGCACTACACTGTGCATTGCGCACCGTCGGATATATGTGCGTAAACTTTGGTCTCACGCGGCCAAACGAATGAGTCATGTCTCGGTTTACGAAAGATGGGCGGAGCCTTCGTAAACAGGCGATAGAGCCAGGGCCCGCCAATCAAAAACTGTTGTCAGGAGTAAACCACCGCAACGGAAGCGTAAACCGTATTCCCGAGCCCGTGTGTCGGTGTACTGGGAACGGGGGTTCCCATTCCCCCGGGGAAAGGCCTCGGCCCAAGGAGCCAGTGGGCCGAGGACAGACGCCGCGGCCCAGCCAGGCCGTGGAGGTCCAATGAAAAAGAAGGAGCCCATTCTCCGCGCCGCCAAGGCCCGTGTGAGCGGGTGGCGCTGCGCCACGTGGCTACCCGCGGCGCACCTGAGGAGAGGACGCGCCCCAGCGAGTGTTCCAGATCTTCTCTCCTCCACATTCAACAATGGCTCGTCCCGCCACAGTAATCTCTCCATCTCGCCCAATCTCCGTGACAGTGAACTGAACCCATGCATCATCCCGTCCAGGCTTGCTTTTAGCTCCTCTTTGCATTTTGTAAGTATTTGTTTGACCCGGCTGGAGTACAGAACTGCAAAGCAGTACCTGTGTGCTCCCACGTGTTACATTCACACTTGAAGAACCCGTTGGATGTCTTGGTAGTGGCCTTGAAGCGGTGCTGTGACCAGCTGAACCGCGGATTCTTTGACATGTTTGAGAATAGAAAATGACCATCACCCAGCTCATCATTAGGATCAACACGGTACACCCCGCATTTCTTCATTGTTGCACGGACATGTTTGAACACCGCGCGAGTGTAGGGTCTTGCACCGTGCTTGCTCCTGCACGGCCGCCGTCGCCGCAGGTCTCTGGAGCCCAACTCGCGGTGCCGCTAGCCGCCGTGCGCCCGCTCCCCTCGCATTGTGTGCGACTCTTGGCTTAATTACAGCAATTAAATGACGTAAGCCACGACCACAAAGCCTTCCAAGGCCAGGACGCTCAGTGCTATCCACAGCGAGATCGAGATCGAGCAACATAAGTCAATTGCGCTGCCAGCATGCATCATACAACTGCAGCCTGCAGGTTGTGAAGAGTAGCAAGGAGGAAGAGCTTGAGGCGGTGAAGAGGAGGAATGCGGCGGAAGAGCTCGACGAAGCGGTGAACAAGGCATTTGGTAATGGCATCGCTGCAGCTAACGCAGTCGTGCATGGATGAGATCGAACGGCCACTCTGGTAGTAAACCATTGGACTCGCCAAACTAAAGAGAGTTGTCAATAGCGCCTACAACCGGAATGGACTGAAACACAAAAAGAGGCTTTAGAGCAAAGCGTATCTTGAAATAAAAGAAAATAAGTAAAAGAATAAAAACATACCTTGAGATGATTAGTATAAAGAGATTTCAAGAGCCATCCGGAGTCAACGCAGGCAAGCTTTAGCCTTTCGCGATAAAAGCGAAGATCCCCCATGATTTTAGTAACATCTTCCGAAAGCTCTTCGCTAGGGAAGACATCAGACGAGGTAAGCGAGGGAAGCTTCAGTTCAGTCCCTTCTTCGCGGTCCGAAAACGCTACTGGCTCCTCATTATCATAAGGGAAGAAACGAGGCATGTCAGCGAAGGGATCTTCGCTAGATTCAGAGCCTTCGCCTTCCTCATCACTGGAAATATCTGGAGGGGGGGCGGAACTGATAGGATTCACGGCTAAAGCCGGTCCACGATGCGAGCCACTTCCAGTGCGACGACGCTTCCGCGAAGTACCAACATCTTCAGCAGTCGAAGCCTTAGAGCGTTTCTGCCTCTTCGGGGCAGGAGCCCCATAGTCATCATAAGCCTGACCACGAGCTGTAAAGGACCGGTTAAAACGGGCCGGTAGACGAGCTTCTTCGCGGCCTACGGCTTCCTTCTCAATATAAGAGCCAAGAACCTCCTTAACCCGACTCTCAACATCGGCAACAGGAAGACCTTCGCCAGTCAACAAATATTTGCGGAGGCCGTTGGCATATCTCTCCTCTGCAAATTGAAGCTCCAAGCCGGAACCAAGTGGGCGAACCCCAGCAGAGATGTACTCTTCGACAAGGTCACGGGTAGTCAAAAGGGACTTAACCCTTCGAAGAGCATCAGTGCAAACTTCAAAGTTAGCATCCGGTTCAACCTGGACGTTTATCAGCCACTCAGGGTGCTTCATTGTGCTAACGATCCCTGAACCTCCGCCAAACTTCACATAAAACCATCTGTGCTTCCAAGGCGTGAGAACCTTGTTGGTCAAGCCATACGAAGGGCCATACCCATGTCTAATGGGAACGAAATTAATCACGCCGAAGCTATCTGAACTATCAGCGGAGGTGGGCTGAAAGTGAAGCTTATAGTTGCGAGTAAAGACAGCCAAGCTGGGTTCAGCACCTTCGGACTGACAAGCCCAAATTAAAGAGGCAAGCCTAACGAAGGCGCTAGGAGTCAATTGATGGATCTCCAAACAGAAGGCACGAAGGACTTGCGCTACGAAGGGGTGAGCCGGAACGCGAAGGCCAAAAAGAAAATAATCAAGGAAGACAACAGCTTCATCAAGTCCTGGCTCAGGAGCTGTGTGAGAACCGGGAGAACGAGCACATTCCCGGGCTCCGAAGGTGGAAAGAAAAGCGCTATCAAGGAAGGCTTCGGTACAGTCAGAGGGACCGAAGTTATTATTGAAAGACCTTTGAGCCAAAGAGGTCTTCTTCGGAGCCATCTTCGCAAAAACAAACACTAAATGAGCGAAGGGGAAAGTTCGGAAAAAGCGAAGGAGACAAAGAAAGGCAAGCTACAATAGTCAAAAGAGAACTCAAATAGCAAGCCAAGATCGACACGCTTCTTATAGCAACCGAAACACACCGGGAGGCGGGTCAGACATCGAGCAATGAAAGGACGCGACGTTAAGACGAAAAGACGTGACGAGCAGACTTGTTGCAGAACTCGAAAGAAACTGACTCAGGACCTCGTTACACGTGCCACTTCGTCAGTTGAGGGCTAATGTTGGGGTCCTGGCAACAAGTGCACGGCAAGGGAGATAGCGAAGGCCAAGCCACACCCACATAAAGCAACCGAAGCCGCCCGGAAATACGCGAAGGACAGGCGAAGCAAGACGGAAAGAACAAACGGCGCAAGAGCACAAAGCTGTTAACCTAAAAGCCATGTTGAAGCAGCCAAGGGCACACTTGTAAATATCATCATCTCACCCCCTATAAATATGGAGGGAGATGATCATGTAAAGACATCTGTTTTTGGGGCCACGAGCCAAAGGAGGAATCATTCGCACCGTATTCAGACCTCTCTAATCACTCGACCCCTTCGCCCGGCATCGCGGGTGAAGGAGAGCTTCGCGCAACAAAACTGCAGGGAACCTGAGCAAGAACCCCTTCGTCTGGCATCTCGGACCAGAAAAGAGGGCTTCGCTCCAACCAGAAGGCAACGACGACGAGCGAGGAGGGCTTCGCGAGGTGATTCGAAGGCATCGACAACCTTCGAGGGCTTCGCCAGAACCAGAACATTTCCATCAACCGTTGGAGGGCTTCGATCCGTCCCATCAAGACCTTCGATCCCCCAACACATGCTTAGCACACAGCTAGGCAGGGTGCTGCCCTGTTTCTCATGTTCAAACGACGTCGCTGTAAACATCGACGAACAGCAAGCTCTGCAGGCCATATTCTTGCATATAAATTCAAAGGATCGGCACCATCTTAGTTAGAATGATTATGCATGTCTGCTAATTTAAGATGAAAATGATTTCATCATGGTCGCCTCCGGCAAACTTGCACTCATGACATCAGGATTGCATCATGCTTAGCATACAAGCAAACTGCTCCCCTTTTAATCATGCAAAAACGATCTCCGCATGCCGCATCCTGTTGCATG
This sequence comes from Eragrostis curvula, assembly GCA_007726485.1. NCBI lineage: Eukaryota > Viridiplantae > Streptophyta > Magnoliopsida > Poales > Poaceae > Eragrostis > Eragrostis curvula. The sequence continues at coordinate 321,092 of RWGY01000858.1, read as the reverse complement.
TTCAATATAAAATTCTCAAATAAAAAGTACTAGCCTCAGCCTTGTCAAATTAAAAGGATAAAATGTGATCATCTGCATTCCCAACATTTGCATCCTATATGCTAGTTATGCAACAGCAAATAATAATTAAGTAAAATAAATTGTGTCCTGTATCAAATTCAGGTCCATGTATCTCTGTCAAAATACAAATCAAATGCTACAGATATGATGCTCTCTGGCGCATAGGTCCTTTGATACTATGTCATGAGAGCAGCAACATTGATATGCGTCCTATGAAAATTTGGAGTGTTCATGTTTAAATATATCAAAACTCTGCATGCTAGTTTCTCCTTTATACTAGAATACTGCACTGCATCCATGAAGTTTTGAGTGTGAAATTAAAATGCTAAACCATGCTCTGACTAGATCCTGCATATAATCTGTCCATCCTCATGAGCATCATATGTGTGATTCATAATTTGGGAAATTAAATGAAAAATATACAAATCATATATGCCATGCGAGTAGTCATGTCAAGATACTACTTAGGCAATTTTATACTTGAAATACAAGCCTGCATGCTAGTTTATTCTATACACAGGAGTACTGCATCGATATTGGCTTGATCAAATGGAAAATAAAATTAAAGTCATGCATGCATCAGCATATTGGGTAAAGCAAACATTTGTCATTGCCGACCAAAGTCCAAATTCTAAGTGTGCAGTGCATCATAATATAACTGAAATACTCTCCTTACATATGAGTATCATTCAGTCAAAATATTTCAAATCTCCAAATTATACATTTCACTCTGCTAGACTCCTAAAATCGCCTAGCTGATATGTATAGTAAAGTTGAAATGAAATAAATGTCCAAGTAATGAGCGTATCAACATCTGCATATGCACGTATCATGTTTCAAATAAGAAAACACATCATGATAAATCCTTTGGCAAGCATTCATCTACGGCGACAGGATTGAAGACTTCTTGTTTTCTCTTTGTAGTTTGTAATAGCCATATGCTGCAATCACTATGTAATTTTCATTTATATGTTGGAATTCTTAATCAGGGGTTTTCTCCATTGGAGATGTAATTAACATAATTTTTATGTAAATGTAAGAATTATGGAAGTATGAACTCGCATTTCTGATTTTCTACGTCTTCGTACGCTTTAAATTAAATTTAAATTCAAACTTGTCTCTTTTGATGAGGAAAACGAGGTAGGCGTCCCGCCTCGACCGTTTCCCCGCCATCAGATTCTGGCATGCCCAGTGGGACATATTTTTCCCCTCATCTTTGAATTCCAACATAGTTTCAGCATATGGCTTTGATGTAAAATGTCAAAGTAAAAGTAGTCTGATATGAAATATGTACATGAACGCCTGCAAGAAAACTAACAAATAGTTTTCTCATGTGAAGGAAAGCATGGCTGCTCGTGTGCTCGACGTCATCACCATCCGCATCGGCTCCCTTTGGATCGACGTCCCAATGGGCCCGCTGCAAACAACAAGCAGCGCTGAGTCCCTTCGCACGACTGCTGCATCACCGACAGTAGTGATCAACGAGAAAGAGGTCAGCTCGAAGCCCCAAGATGGCTTCACACCCGTAATGACCAAATCTGCAAAACGCAAAGCCAAGAGGGCAGCGAAAGAGAGGGTGGTGGCTCCAAAAATGCGCACAAATAATGTGCGTAAGGCTTCCCCTAGCTCATCCAAGCCTCAAAGCTCTAGGCCTCCAAGGCAGGAGGCAAAGCCAAGCTCCCGCCGTGCAACACTGGGAGAATGGCCTATTTATGTAAAGGCCACTAGTCCGAAGAAGTTGATGGCACGTCCATTTGCTCCCTCGTCGACCTTGAAGATTGAGGAGCCATCTGCACTACCAAACTGCCCTAAAGTGCTGGGGGTAAAATTATCCAAACCACCCCTAAGCATATCAGGGGGCCCTCCTACGGAAATAGCCAACATGGCAACTTCAAGAAAAAACATGGCGCTGTCCCGTAACAAAGGGAAAGCTCCAATGGTGGAGTCAAATGCTTCATCTTCCGAAGGAGAGTCGTGTCCTACAATGACTCGACTTCGAGCCGATGCTCCAGAATTTATTCCTTCGCCGGTCTATGACACCGACGATATGCAATCTAAACATGAGCTCCAATGGCAAGGAGTTTACCTCTTCCAAGATGATATAAAGAGGGGGCACGTTAATCCCTTCGCTGCAATCTCCGATCCCATATCATTGGAGGTGATGGTTCTGCAGCGGTCTGTGCAAAGCTCCACATCCGCAAAGCGTCGGCAACGCCGCCGTCGTAATGCTCGCCAAGCATGGGCTCAACTCCCTGTCGCCATTGGTGATCCCGTTATGGTAAAATCACAACGGGAATTTATTATTGAGACCATTTTGGCTCAACATGAAAAGAATCGTAAGCTTGAGAAAGGCAGCTCATGAAGCCCTCCAAGTTTCTCTAGAAAAAACAATCTGCCAAGATTTAAAGTCATTGCTTCCTGGTGTATCCCCATCGGACGACACTATTGGAGGCGAAATTATGAGAAGGGCGGAAGCTTTGGCCAAACGGCCGGAGTACCATGAATTTGTCAAGAAAGATCCTAGGCGTGAGAAATACTCCAAACAAGCTGCCAACGTACGTGCAAAACGTGATGAATATAAACTAAGGGAAATGGCTCTGCCGGTCAGTTCCATGTGCAGTAGAATAGAAGGACCAAATATTCCTTCGACAAGTCAAGTTGTTGTCACTCCGGAAAGCGAGAAATCTGATATGACGCCACTCCTCACTCCGTGGCCAACAAAGATGAGAAATTCGAGCAAATCATTTCAGATATTCTCATCCATGCCTGTGGGGATCACCGATATGGGTGGTACATCTAGTGAGACGTCATCCACCTCGACACACTTCAAAAGGAAGAAGTCTCAAAATGATGTTGATCATCGTCCTGTAACCCGTAGCCAAACTAATTCGGGTAATATGGAAAATAATCTAATGTTCGTAGGGTCTTATAATCCCCAATACAATGATCCTCATGGTCCTGAAAATGAATTATTGGATACTGCAGGTTCGAGTGATGTTCCTCCTCGCCTAGAGGGTGAACCAAGCCAAGTGGAGCAAGTGCTTGCCACGAATGATGGCCGATCGGTCGATGAGCAAATGGCTCACCTCACGGCCACACTCCAGCAAAAGGTGGATGAATTGGCCGCGCTCCGCCAGCAAACGGCTGCTCTTCAACAAAGAGAAAATGAGTTGGCTACCCTACGTCAACAAATGGCGGCCGACAATGCTAGAAGAGAAAGAGAGAGAAATGCTGCCATGAGCCAAGGCAGCCATCAACCAACGCCATCGCCTCAAATTAGTCTTGAGGCGATACAAAGAATGATTGCGGAAGGGGTGAAAGCCCAATATATGCAAACTCACTACTCCATGCGGCCGGGGTATATGAAACCATACCCGCCGAAAATTGACATGGTCCCTTTTCCGAGCAATTACTGACAGACACAATTTACCAAGTTCAATGGAACTGGGGCACCACATGAACATGTGGCTCACTTCTTGGCTGCCTGCCAAGATACCTCTCATAATGGGGCTCTTCTTCTTAGGCAATTCGTCCAAATGTTGTCTGGGCCAGCTTTTACTTGGTATAGTAAGCTAGCGCCGGGTTCTATTAGGACATGGGAGGAAATGCAAGCTACCTTTCTCGAGCGCTTCTATAGCACTCAAAGGCAAGTTGGAATAACGGAGTTGACTCAAATAACGCAGCGAACTAATGAAAATGCCGCTGATTTCATTAACAGATGGAGAAATCTGAGTCTCCACTGCACACAATCCATCTCTGAGTCAGAAGCCGTGCGTATGTGCATGAACAATCTGAGCCCTGACATGGCTATTTATCTTCAAGGTGTGCGACCTATTACCTTTGAAGATTTGGCCTCAAAAGCCACGGACATCGAGAATTATATGCAACATATTTCTCGTCAATCCAAAACATTCAACAGGCCGACAGAAAAGAATGTCCCGCGTGATAAAGGGCCTTCAAAACCAAAGCAAATGCAAGCTATGGAAACTACAGTGATTCCTCAGAAGTTCCAAACTGGGGGCACCCCCTTTAGAAATCAAGAAAAAGGCGGTGCACAAACCTCCAGAAGGCCAACGCTAAGTGAGCGTCAAAATCGAGAATATTCCTTCCCTATGGAGGAAGTAGAAGGCTTGTTTATGGGGCTGCGAGAGCTCAATCTTATTGAGCTCCCAAAACCAAAAAGGCCAGAAGAAGCAGCAAAGTTCAAGGAGCCTAATTTCTGCCATTACCATCGCATCCTGGGCCATACACTCAAGGACTGTTTCGTGGTAAAGAACATCATCCAAGAGATGATAGATGAGGGGGTCATAGATGATAACCTCCTGAAAAACTTTAAGAAAGGAAAGAAGGTGACCACATCAAACGTTGCCACATTCGAGGACCGTATGGTGAGTTGTGCAACTTCAAACATGATGCCAACTTATGAACAAAATATGATATTGAAACCTGAGTGTGTTCATGTGACATCTGCCCCCCGAACATGTTACCAAGTTCATGTGACATCTCAGGAAATTCTTGGCAGCTCAAAATTAAGCGCCAAGATGAAAGCAAGACTCTCCTTCGGAGGACCCATACCACAAGACATGGGACATCTGCCCCCCGAAGATCAAGAGAGCGTCGACAGCAATGCACAAGACGATGTGCATTACGACAAATGGTGGCGGCAAGCGGAGTCCCGTGCTTCTCTCGATATATAAAGAAGCATGAGGACGAGCTTGTTGAAGAATGTGCGACCCTTGCAATTGGAGTTTTTGAAGATGAGGATGAGTACCTTCATTTCCCCGAGGAGGAAGCTCAAGAAGTAGATGAAATTCAACTTAGATCAGGTCATCAACTGCCTGACCCTCATCCCTAATGTAAACCGCCCAAGGGCAAGAATGTAAATCCATGTGAGGACACGACTGACCATGTACCTAATGTGTCGGTCAAATATGATGTAATCGCACATTTGAAGAAAATACCAGCTATTCTCTCTGTGTATGACGCACTGTGCCTTTCTTCCGATTTGCGCAAAGCTTTTATCATGGCACTCTCATTTCCTGAAGATTATAGAGTTGAAGTGTCACAAGCTGAAACGGAAATTAATAATGATTTGGATATAACATTCAATGATGAGGATTTGCTTTTAGGACATAAAAAGCACAATCGTCCTCTTCTCATGTTTGGTGACATTGATGACCTGCCTACTAATCGCATAATGGTTGATGGTGGTTCAGCAATAAATTTGTTACCTTTGCGTACTCTCAAAAAAATAGGGTATTCTCGAAAGGATCTAACTCGTTCCAATGTTGTTATCCATGGATTTAATCAGTCCGGTCAAGAAGCCATGGGTACAATATCATTGGTTTTGAAGCTAGATAAGCTTATGACATATGTTAGCTTCCATGTGATTGATGCGGCTACGTCATATAATGCTTTGCTAGGACGTCCATGGCTGCATGAGAATAAAATAATACCATCCACTCTCCACCAATGCATCAAATACAAAGATCCATCGAGTGATGTAGTGCGGATATTCGCCAATGAAAAGCCATTCACGGTGGCTGAAACATTTTATGCCGATGCAAAGTTTTACATTGAGACTATGGATAAGGTCTCAAAACCAAAGCCAAGGCTCTCGATTGAACAAGACCTCCCGAAGTATGATGATGGAGAAGCTTCCTCAAGAAAAAGGGTGTATCAATATATCCCGAGCAACCAAAGAAAGAAGGGCGAACCGATATTTCGCGTCATAAATAAAGCATCCAAGGATGAAGATGGTCTATGATATATCTACCGGTCCATCCCTATGCAATGGCCGGGGGCAGCTTGCGCCATTTGAAAAGTTGTTGTCCCGAGCTCAACTTAAGGCGTTGCATGAAGATCAAGTGTTAAAGGAAGAGAAATATGGGCTGGGCTATGAAGTCAACATGACCTCCGTCGAGCCAATTGATGCTACACCAGCCTGTCCACAAATGGAGGATGGAAATCAACCGACCATAGATGAGTTAGAAGAAATCAATATTGGGATGTCGGAAGATCCGCGTCCAATTTTCATTAGTAAACATTTGTCTAAAGAATGTAAGGAAGAATATCATAAATTTCTTTCTGCTAATAGAGATGTGTTTGCTTGGTCCTATGAAGAAATGCCGGGTTTAGATCCGAATGTTGCTTTGCACCGCTTAGCTGTAAGAAAAGATGTACCTCCTGTAAAGCAACCTCAAAGGAGATACCGACCTGAACTTATGCCAAAAATAGAAGCGGAAGTTGATAAACTTATAGCCGCTGGTTTCATTAGGGAAGTGAGGTACCCCACATGGGTTTCTAGCATTGTCCCTGTGAAAAAGAAAAATGGACAAATTCGTATATGTGTGGATTTTAGGAGTTTAAATAAAGCATGTCCAAAAGATGACTTTCCTATTCCTATATCCGAAATTCTCATTGATGCTACAATGGGATACAAAATATTTTCCTTTATGGATGGTTTCTCTGGCTATAATCAAATTAAAATGGCGCCAGAAGATCAAGATTTAACGGCATTCCGAACGCCTAAAGGCATATATTGTTATAGGGTTATGCCGTTCGGGCTCAAAAACGCCGGTGCTACATACCAACATGCCATGACGATTGTCCTCGATGGATTGTTGTATGAAATCGTTGAATGCTATATAGACGATATTGTCGTAAAATCAAGGCATGAAACGGACCATTTAAAACATTTGGCCATGGTATTTGAACGCCTTAGAAAACACAAATTAAAAATGAATCCAATAAAATGTGCCTTCGGGGTTTCATCAGGGAAATCCCTTGGCTTCATTGTAACAAAGCGTGGCATTGAGGTTGACCCAACTAAGATCAAGGAGATCACTAATATGCCACAACCCGAAGATCTACATGATCTGAAAAGCCTACAAGGCCACCTAGCATATATTAGGAGATTTATTTCAAATTTGTCTGGGAGATGCAAACCATTTTCCCGACTTATGAAGAAAGGAGTTCCGTTCATTTGGGATCAAGCATGCCAAAATGCATTCGAAGATATTAAAAAATATCTGACAAATCCACCTGTCTTATGTTCTCCTATCAAAGGGAGGCCATTAATATTGTACACTGCAGCTATGCCTACCTCATTAGGTGCTCTCTTGGCACAAAATAATGATGAAGGAAAAGAAGTATCCTTATACTACCTTAGTTGCACTCTGCTGGGGGCAGAATGCAACTACCCGGACATAGAAAAAATATGTCTAGCACTAGTATTTGCAGCGCAAAAGCTTCGTCACTACATGCTAGAACATACTGTCCATCTAGTATCAAGAGCCGATCCGCTCCGATATATTTTAAGCAAAATGACTTTAACGGGGAGAATGGCTAAATGGGCGATGTTCCTTTCACAATTTGATATTGTGTTTGTCCCACAAAAAGCCATAAAGGGTCAGGCTTTAGCAAATTTTCTAGCCGCGCACCCTATCCCCGATGACTTTCCAATCGATGATGATTTCCCTGATGAGGAAGTGTTCACCACTACCGTGGCTAGCTCTTATTGGCAAATGTATTTTGACGGTGCTTGTCGGAAGTCAGGAGCAGGTGCGGGCATTGTTTTTATCACTCCCGATGAAGCAATTATTCCGTACTCATTTACATTAACCTCGGCAGTTTCAAATAATGCTGCTGAATATGAAGCTCTGATCATTGGGCTTGAAATGGCTCACAATATGGGAATAAATACCATTTCAGTTTATGGAGACTCCCAATTAATAGTAAACCAATTATTGGGAGCATATGCGGTAAAGAAAAAGGAATTAGTGCCATATTACTTAAAAGCAAAGGACTTAATGGCTATGTTCGCTGATTTAAATATTCAGCACGTGGTAAGAAGCCATAATGAAAAAGCCGATTGGCGAGCCTAGCAGCTAGCATGTCGTTAGATTCTAATCAAACAATGGATATACACGTAGAAGAACGAAGAATACTTCCAATATTCACTCAGGAAGAAGACACTATATCTACTTCAGTTCATGCTGCCAATGTTTGTGAAATCTAGTTGGGGGATTGGAGAACTCCGTTCCTTGAATATTTGTTGCATGGATACCTGCCTCTAGATTCTTCTGAAAGAGTTCGTATCCGAAAAAGATCAATCAATTATACATGTATCAATGATGTGCTTTATCGTCGATCATATGACGGAATTCTACTCCGCTGCCTCGCGGGAAATGATGTAATAGATGCATTGAACGAAGTGCATGCTGGAGTATGTGGCGCGCATCAATCGGGCCCTAAACTATATTATCAATTGAAACATTTAGGTTATTATTGGCCTACGATGTTTGAGGATTCCATGAAGTTTGCAAAGAGGTGTCATCAGTGTCAAATACACGCTGATTTTATCCACCAACCACATGAATCCTTGCACCCAACAAAAATGTCTTGGCCCTTCGAAATGTGGGGGATGGATATTGTGGGACCAATCGACCCACCATCATCCAAAGGGCATAAATTCATTCTCGCTGCCACGGACTATTTTTCCAAATGGGCAGAAGCTGTAGCCTTAAAAGAGATCAAGGCCGAAGATGTAGAACACTTTATAAGAACAAATCTTATATATCGTTTCGGTGTTCCATCTCGAATGATATCTGATAATGGAACTTCATTTAAAAATAAAACAATAGAAAAGTTGTGTGCAAAATTTAAAATAAAACATACCTTCTCTACAGCATATAATCCGTCCGCCAATGGGCAAGCGGAGGCATTTAATAAAGTTCTATGCAAATTACTTAAAAAAGTTGTCTCCCAAAACAAAAGACATTGGCATGAGAAATTACTCGAAACACTGTGGGCATATCGAACCACAACGCGTACACCAACGAAAATGACACCTTATTCTCTCGTATATGGAGGTGAGGCAGTTCTGCCCCTAGAAGTACAATTTGCTTCTTTAAGGGTAGCGATCCGTGAAAATCTTACCGAAGATGAATCGGTAAAATTACGCCTAAAAGAATTGGATAACCTCGAGGAGAAAAGGCTTCGGGCTCTACAAAATTTAGAGGCATATCAGGCAAGAATGTCTCGTGCTTTTGATAAACGCTTAAAAAGAAGATCATTCAAAGAAGGTGATCTAGTTCTAGCGGTAGTCCGGCCTATGAATATCACACATCGTATGAAGGCAAAATTCGAGCCTAAATGGGAAGGCCCTTATATTGTCAAGGATGTTTATTCGAGTGGTGCATATCGGATTATCACCCCGAATGGTGAATATTCTCCACCACCCATAAATGGAAAATTCTAAAAACGCTACTTCGCTTAAAAAAAAAATATACCATACTGCTCCATTGCTTCATGAGCCTAAACTGTAAGCAATACAAAAATATATTATGTATGCTCCATTGCTTCATGAGCCTAAACTGTAAGCAATACAAAAATATATTATGTATGCTCCATTGCTTCATGAGCCTAAACTGTAAGCAATACAAAAAAAAAATGTATTATGTAAGCTCCATCACTTCTTGAGCCTAAACTGCAAGTGACCAAATAAATTATAAGCTCCATTGCTTCATGAGCCTAAACTGTAAGCAGCAAAAAAAAAAATTAAATTACAAGCTCCATTGCTTCATGAGCCTAAACTGTAAGCGACACAAAAAAAAAATGTATTATGTAAGCTCCATCACTTCATGAGCCTAAACTGCAAGTGACCAAATAAATTACAAGCTCCATTGCTTCATGAGCCTAAACTGTAAGCAATACAAAAATATATTATGTACGCTCCAACGCACTTCACGAGCTTAAACTGTTAGTGATAAAAGAAAGAAAGAAAGAAAGAAAGAAAGAAAGAAAGAAAGAAAGAAAAACCGTAAGTATCACATAGATATATGTGGCCTTATCATATAAATAAAAAGGGGCTATGTGCGAAGTACTCTAAGGCTGTGCGAGTTTAAATTACCAGCCTCATGTCAAAATTGTATATGAAAGAATGTAGAATCCATATACGACATGTACTAGAAAAAGCTGTATATATGCCGATTTGTTGTTAGAGTGTGCATGTTCAACCAAATAATTAACAGGGAGCAAAACTGCCTATCAGCATCTTTGCCTCGCATAAAAAAAATAAAGAGGTGGTACACGCTCTAAATAAGAGCTGTACATAATATCAGACCATCAATATTGAAAAAAAAATGAATGAGATCATTCATTCACTATGTTCTATAGAACGTGCCATATCAGTTTGCTGCGTTCCCTAAAAAATTGATGTATGGGTATCAACATATTTCCAAAACAACATGTACAAAGGAAACCAAAACACCCATGTCACAGGTAGAATAAAATCAAAGAAAAGTAAGAATGATGTTTCGAGCTCCGGACACGTAGATATATGTATTTTTCTCCGCATCCGGACCTCGAGGGGGCATCTGTTGACACAGATTTTGGCACTCTTAAAATGTTAGCCAAAAGAAGATTATAAATTCACATTTAAATGTTTGAAAATTGAATATTTAATTATCCATGTGTTTTGAAGGAAATATGCATATAGAAATAAATTATAAAATGCTAGTATTGCCAATATAAGAAATAATGATGCTAGTACAGTCCATATATGGAAATACGCAACCTGTTGGCTGGTAATTTTGAATACACGTGACATACAAGAAAATTTGTATAAGCACGTATGCTTGGCTAGCTGCATGTACATCCTAGTAAAACATCAGGCCCATATCGTCAAAGAAATAGCCCATGCTGGAAACAAAGCCATGCATGCGGGCAACTCCCTACGGAAGGAAAATACGTATAAATATACGCGGGCACGTATGGCCATATGGCCGAAAGCTAATCAAGCCTCTAATCACTTGAATCAGCCCACATGACAAAGCCCAAAGAGCCGCGCGCTTGATCGGCCTTCAAACGAAACAAACCGGCAATGACCAAGCCTGCAAAGGGAGGGAAAATATCTCCACGAACTGCAGCTCACGCCCTGGATTCTCAAACACAAAGACTGTCCTGACCAAGTCTTTGCAGTTAGTCAAAGGAAGACTCTCACGTCCGCTGGTCTTCCGGCGATCGTGTATCAAACTTTGCCGCTAAGTTAATCCAAAATCCGAAAAGAAAGAGCGGGAGAATTACCGCCAATCCCTGAAAGAACTGCTTGCCTTTGCTCTATAAATATACAGCCCTGCAGCAGAGTTCAACCCCCCGTTCCTCCATTCTCCAATTTCCCAATCACAAACACACATTCGCATTCACGCATCAACACCACCGTCAGGCTGCCGGAGCAAACACCCGCTGCCCATCTGCAAATCATCCACAGCAAGCACTCGCCGGCGGCCGGAGAGAGAGAGAACCCAGGAAGAAGAGCACCTGTATCGCTGATGCGTCAACGAGAGGCTCTGCAAGGTGAGCGTTCGGCACAACCGCCGGCGACGCATCCGCTTCTTCTCCGTCCATCAAGTGCAAGCAGTTTTCTTCCTCCCCGTCTCTCTCGGTTTCAATTATCGCCTGCCTTCGCTATGTGTTCTTGATGTGAAGCGAGGGCAGGATCGAGGCCTCGCCCGTCGGTTTGGTCCTCGGATACAAATCACGGCGAGATGATGAAGGCCCCAAATCCTCGTTTTTATCCATTGATACAAACCAGGATGGGAAGAGTGCCTCGTTCCTTCGGTTCGGTCCGTTGATACGAATCAAGAACAGGCACTGATCAACAACGCCTCTGCACTCCGTGCACGGGCTGTGTGATTATCACCAATACCTGCCATGAGTTGCAGTTGACAAATCGCTGCCGCCGGCCAAGCAAAATCATGCCGGAGTATTTCGATTAGGACTGCTCTGTATACGGCGGTTTCCTTTTATTTTTGTTCCCATCAAGAGCGTTGTAAAGAGATTTACAGGCGAGAAGTATGTTATGCCTGAACTGAATCATGTGTGTTCATCTCGTAGCACGATATCGACATGCTATAAACATTCTAGCCAAATCGATATATGGCAGTTTCTTTCTCTCGGCTGCATCCTGTGCATATGCAGGATAGTTACTCATCAAAACAGAGGTCTCGATCCTCTAAGCAATTTGCTCCAGACGGGAGTGCTAGAAAAATCTATAGGCAAAGTTACGGTTGCATCATGTGTATGCGTATTTTGCATCTGATTGTCTCTATATTCTGAGAGCTGTGATCTCAGTTTTGCTAAACCAAATAGTGGTAGTTGCTATAATCGACGCCCTGTCCATATGCATCCAAGTTAAATCGAGATGTAAGAATGTTTCATCCGGCAACGTCGCGTATATGACATCATCATATCATCATGCTGTTGGGGTCCTGGCAACAAGTGCACGGCAAGGGAGATAGCGAAGGCCAAGCCACACCCACATAAAGCAACCGAAGCCGCCCGGAAATACGCGAAGGACAGGCGAAGCAAGACGGAAAGAACAAACGGCGCAAGAGCACAAAGCTGTTAACCTAAAAGCCATGTTGAAGCAGTCAAGGGCACACTTGTAAATATCATCATCTCACCCCCTATAAATATGGAGGGAGATGATCATGTAAAGACATCTGTTTTTGGGGCCACGAGCCAAAGGAGGAATCATTCGCACCGTATTCAGACCTCTCTAATCACTCGACCCCTTCGCCCGGCATCGCGGGTGAAGGAGAGCTTCGCGCAACAAAACTGCAGGGAACCTGAGCAAGAACCCCTTCGTCTGGCATCTCGGACCAGAAAAGAGGGCTTCGCTCCAACCAGAAGGCAACGACGACGAGCGAGGAGGGCTTCGCGAGGTGATTCGAAGGCATCGACAACCTTCGAGGGCTTCGCCAGAACCAGAACATTTCCATCAACCGTTGGAGGGCTTCGATCCATCCCATCAAGACCTTCGATCCCCCAACACATGCTTAGCACACAGCTAGGCAGGGTGCTGCCCTGTTTCTCATGTTCAAACGACGTCGCTGTAAACATCGACGAACAGCAAGCTCTGCAGGCCATATTCTTGCATATAAATTCAAAGGATCGGCACCATCTTAGTTAGAATGATTATGCATGTCTGCTAATTTAAGATGAAAATGATTTCATCATGGTCGCCTCCGGCAAACTTGCACTCATGACATCAGGATTGCATCATGCTTAGCATACAAGCAAACTGCTCCCCTTTTAATCATGCAAAAACGATCTCCGCATGCCGCATCCTGTTGCATGTTCAGTATAAAATTCTCAAATAAAAAGTACTAGCCTCAGCCTAGTCAAATTAAAAGGATAAAATGTGATCATCTGCATTCCCAACATTTGCATCCTATATGCTAGTTATGCAACAGCAAATAATAATTAAGTAAAATAAATTGTGTCCTGTATCAAATTCAGGTCCATGTATCTCTGTCAAAATACAAATCAAATGCTACAGATATGATGCTCTCTGGCGCATAGGTCCTTTGATACTATGTCATGAGAGCAGCAACATTGATATGCCTCCTATGAAAATTTGGAGGGTTCATGTTTAAATATATCAAAACTCTGCATGCTAGTTTCTCCTTTATACTAGAATACTGCACTGCATCCATGAAGTTTTGAGTGTGAAATTAAAATGCTAAACCATGCTCTGACTAGATCCTGCATATAATCTGTCCATCCTCATGAGCATCATATGTGTGATTCATAATTTGGGAAATTAAATGAAAAATATACAAATCATATATGCCATGCGAGTAGTCATGTCAAGATACTACTTAGGCAATTTTATACTTGAAATACAAGCCTGCATGCTAGTTTATTCTCTACACAGGAGTACTGCATCGATATTGGCTTGATCAAATGGAAAATAAAATTAAAGTCATGCATGCATCAGCATATTGGGTAAAGCAAACATTTGTCATTGCCGACCAAAGTCCAAATTCTAAGTGTGCAGTGCATCATAATATAACTGAAATACTCTCCTTACATATGAGTATCATTCAGTCAAAATATTTCAAATCTCCAAATTATACGTTTCACTCTGCTAGGCTCCTAAAATCGCCTAGCTGATATGTATAGTAAAGTTGAAATGAAATAAATGTCCAAGTAATGAGCGTATCAACATCTGCATATGCACGTATCATGTTTCAAATAAGAAAACACATCATGATAAATCCTTTGGCAAGCATTCATCTACGGCGACAGGATTGAAGACTTCTTGTTTTCTCTTTGTAGTTTGTAATAGCCATATGCTGCAATCACAATGTAATTTTCATTTATATGTTGGAATTCTTAATCAGGGGTTTTCTCCATTGGAGATGTAATTAACATAATTTTTATGTAAATGTAAGAATTATGGAAGTATGAACTCGCATTTCTGATTTTCTACGTCTTCGTACGCTTTAAATTAAATTTAAATTCAAACTTGTCTCTTTTGATGAGGAAAACGAGGTAGGCGTCCCGCCTCGACCATTTCCCCGCCATCACTTTCAGCTCCTCTTTCCATTTTGTAAGTATTTGTTTGACCCGGCTGGAGTACAGAACTGCAAAGCAGTACCTGTGTGCTCCCACGTGTTACATTCACACTTGAAGAACCCGTTGGATGTCTTGGCAGTGGCCTTGAAGCGGTGCTGTGACCAGCTGAACCGCGGATTCTTTGACATGTTTGAGACTAGAAAATGACCATCACCCAGCTCATCATTAGGATCAACACGGTACGCCCCGCATTTCTTCATTGTTGCACGGACACGTTTGAACACCGCGTCAGTGTAGGGTCTTGCACCGTGCTTGCTCCCGCACGGCCGCCGTCGCCGCAGGTCTCTGGAAACCAGCTCATGGTGCCGCTAGCCGCCGTGCGCCTACTCCCCTCGCATTGTGTGCGACTCTAGGCTTAATTACGGCAATTAAATGACGTAAGCCATGACCACAAAGCCTTCCAAGGCCAGGACGCTCAGTGCTATCCACAGCGAGATCGAGATCGAGCAACGTAAGTCAATTGCGCTGCCAGCATGCATCATACAACTGCAGCCTGCAAGTTGTGAAGAGTAGCAAGGAGGAAGAGCTCGAGGCGGTGAAGAGGAGGAACGCGGCGGAAGAGCTCGACGAAGCGGTGAACAAGGCATTTGGTAATGGCATCGCTGCAGCTAACGCAGTCGTGCATGGATGGGATCGAACGGCCACTCTGGTAGTAAACCATTGGACTCGCCAAACTAAAGAGGGTTGTCATCTTAGCAGGTTCCGTAATCCATCGTTCCCTTGCCCATGTAAACCGTCATTCAGATCAGGTCTACGCACAACAGGGCGCAACCTCTGTAAGCCATGTCCACGAAGCCTAATAAGCCAAATGTAAACGATGGCATATAGACAGCACTACACTGTGCATTGCGCATCGTCAGATATACGTGCGTAAACTTTGGTCTCACGCGGCCAAACGAACGAGTCATGTCTCAGTTTACGAAAGATGGGCGGAGCGTTCGTAAACAGGCGATAGAGCGAGGGCCCGCCAATCAAAAACTGCTGTCAGGAGTAAACCACCGCAACGGAAGCGTAAACCGTATTCCCGAGCCCGTGTGTCGGTGTACTGTGAATGGGGGTTCCCATTCCCCCAGGGAAAGGCCTCGGCCCAAGGAGCCAGCGGGCCGAGGACGGACGCCGCGGCCCAGCCAGGCCGTGGAGGTCCAATGAAAAAGAGGGAGCCCATCCTCCGCGCCGCCAAGGCCCGTGTGAGCGGGTGGCGCTGCGCCACGTGGCTACCCGCGGCGCACCTGAGGAGAGGACGCGCCCCAGCGAGTGTTCTAGATCTTCTCTCCTCCACATTCAACAATGGCTCGTCCCGCCAAAGTAATCTCTCCATCTCGCCCAATCTCCGTGACAGTGAACTGAACCCATGCATCATCCTGTCCAGGCTTGCTTTCAGCTCCTCTTTGCATTTTGTAAGTATTTGTTTGACCCGGCTGGAGTACAGAACTGCAAAGCAGTACCTGTGTGCTCCCACGTGTTACATTCACACTTGAAGAACCCGTTGGATGTCTTGGCAGTGGCCTTGAAGCGGTGCTGTGACCAGCTGAACCGCGGATTCTTTGACATGTTTGAGACTAGAAAATGACCATCACCCAGCACATCATTAGGATCAACACGGTACGCCCCGCATTTCTTCATTGTTGCACGGACACGTTTGAACACCGCGCGAGTGTAGGGTCTTGCACCGTGCTTGCTCCCGCACGGCCGCCGTCGCCGTAGGTCTCTGGAGCCCAGCTCGCGGTGCCGCTAGCCGCCGTGAGCCTACTCCCCTCGCATTGTGTGCGACTCTTGGCTTAATTACGGCAATTAAATGACGTAAGCCATGACCACAAAGCCTTCCAAGGCCAGGACGCTCAGTGCTATCCACAGCGAGATCGAGATCGAGCAACGTAAGTCAATTGCGCTGCCAGCATGCATCATACAACTGCAGCCTGCAGGTTGTGAAGAGTAGCAAGGAGGAAGAGCTCGAGGCGGTGAAGAGGAGGAACGCGGCGGAAGAGCTCGACGAAGCGGTGAACAAGGCATTTGGTAATGGCATCGCTGCAGCTAACGCAGTCGTGCATGGATGGGATCGAACGGCCACTCTGGTAGTAAACCATTGGACTCGCCAAACTAAAGAGGGTTGTCATCTCAGCAGGTTCCGTAATCCATCGTTCCCTTGCCCATGTAAACCGTCATTCAGATTAGGTCTACGCACAACAGGGCGCAACCTCTGTAAGCCATGTCCACGAAGCCTAATAAGCCAAATGTAAACGATGGCATATAGACAGCACTACACTGTGCATTGCGCACCGTCGGATAAACGTGCGTAAACTTTGGTCTCACACGGCCAAACGAACGAGTCATGTCTCAGTTTACGAAAGATGGGCGGAGCGTTCGTAAACAGGCGATAGAGCCAGGGCCCGCCAATCAAAAACTGTTGTCAGGAGTAAACCACCGCAACAGAAGCGTAAACCGTATTCCCAAGCCCGTGTGTCGGTGTACTGGGAACGGGGGTTCCCATTCCCCCGGGGAAAGGCCTCGGCCCAAGGAGCCAGTGGGCCGAGGATGGACGCCGCGGCCCAGCCAGGCCGTGGAGGACCAATGAAAAAGAGGGAGCCCATCCTCCGCGCCGCCAAGGCCCGTGTGAGCGGGTGGCGCTGCGCCACGTGGCTACCCGCGGCGCATCTGAGGAGAGGACGCGCCCCAGCGAGTGTTCCAGATCTTCTCTCCTCCACATTCAACAACGGCTCGTCTCGCCACAGTAATCTCTCCATCTCGCCCAATCTCCGTGACAGTGAACTGAACCCATGCATCGTCCCGTCCAGGCTTGCTTTCAGCTCCTCTTTGCATTTTGTAAGTATTTGTTTGACCCGGCTGGAGTACAGAACTGCAAAGCAGTACCTGTGTGCTCCCACGTGTTACATTCACACTTGAAGAACCCGTTGGATGTCTTGGCAGTGGCCTTGAAGCGGTGCTGTGACCAGCTGAACCGCGGATTCTTTGACATGTTTGAGACTAGCAAATGACCATCACCCAGCACATCATTAGGATCAACACGGTACGCCCCGCATTTGTTCATTGTTGCACGGAAACGTTTGAACACCGCGCGAGGGTAGGGTCTTGCACCGTGCTTGCTCCCGCACGGCCGCCGTCGCCGCAGGTCTCTGGAGCCCAGCTCGCGGTGCTGCTAACCGCTGTGCGCCCACTCCCCTCGCATTGTGTGCGACTCTTGGCTTAATTACGGCAATTAAATGACGTAAGCCACGACTACAAAGCCTTCCAAGGCCAGGACGCTCAGTGCTATCCACAGCGAGATCGAGATCGAGCAACGTAAGTCAATTGCGCTGCCAGCATGCATCATACAACTGCAGCCTGCAGGTTGTGAAGAGTAGCAAGGAGGAAGAGCTCGAGGCGGTGAAGAGGAGGAACGCGGCGGAAGAGCTCGACGAAGCGATGAACAAGGCATTTGGTAATGGCATCGCTGCAGCTAACGCAATCGTGCATGGATGGGATCGAACGGCCACTCTGGTAGTAAACCATTGGACTCGCCAAACTAAAGAGGGTTGTCATCTCAGCAGGTTCCGTAATCCATCGTTCCCTTGCCCATGTAAACCGTCATTTAGATCAGGTCTACGCACAACAGGGCGCAACCTCTGTAAGCCATGTCCACGAAGCCTAATAAGCCAAATGTAAACGATGGCATATAGACAGCACTACACTGTGCATTGCGCACCGTCGGATATACGTGCGTAAACTTTGGTCTCACGCGGCCAAACGAACGAGTCATGTCTCGGTTTACGAAAGATGGGCGGAGCGTTCGTAAACAGGCGATAGAGCCAGGGCCCGCCAATCAAAAACTGTTGTCAGGAGTAAACCACTGCAACGGAAGCGTAAACCGTATTCCCGAGCCCGTATGTCGGTGTACTGGGAACGGGGGTTCCCATTCCCCCGGGGAAAGGCCTCGGCCCAAGGAGCCAGTGGGCCGAGGACGGACGCCGCGGCCCAGCCAGGCCGTGGAGGTCCAATGAAAAAGAGGGAGCCCATCCTCCGCGCCGCCAAGGCCCGTGTGAGCGGGTGGCGCTGCGCCACGTGGCTACCCGTGGCGCACCTGAGGAGAGGACGCGCCCCAGCGAGTGTTCCAGATCTTCTCTCCTCCACATTCAACAACGGCTCGTCCCGCCACAGTAATCTCTCCATCTCGCCCAATCTCCGTGACAGTGAACTGAACCCATGCATCATCCCGTCTAGGCTTGCTTTCAGCTCCTCTTTGCATTTTGTAAGTATTTGTTTGACTCGGCTGGAGTACAGAACTGCAAAGCAGTACCTGTGTGCTCCCACGTGTTACATTCACACTTGAAGAACCCGTTGGATGTCTTGGCAGTGGCCTTGAAGCGGTGCTGTGACCAGCTAAACCGCGGATTCTTTGACATGTTTGAGACTAGAAAATGACCATCACCCAGCTCATCATTAGGATCAACACGGTACACCCCGCATTTCTTCATTGTTGCACGGACATGTTTGAACACCGCGCGAGTGTAGGGTCTTGCACCGTGCTTGCTCCCGCACGGCCGCCGTCGCCGCAGGTCTCTGGAGCCCAACTCGCGGTGCCGCTAGCCGCCGTGCGCCTGCTCCCCTCGCATTGTGTGCGACTCTAGGCTTAATTACGGCAATTAAATGACGTAAGCCACGACCACAAAGCCTTCCAAGGCCAGGACGCTCAGTGCTATCCACAGCGAGATCGAGATCGAGCAACGTAAGTCAATTGCGCTGCCAGCATGCATCATACAACTGCAGCCTGCAGGTTGTGAAGAGTAGCAAGGAGGAAGAGCTCGAGGCGGTGAAGAGGAGGAATGCGGCGGAAGAGCTCGACGAAGCGGTGAACAAGGCATTTGGTAATGGCATCGCTGCAGCTAACGCAGTCGTGCATGGATGGGATCGAACGGCCACTCTGGTAGTAAACCATTGGACTCGCCAAACTAAAGAGGGTTGTCATCTCAGCAGGTTCCGTAATCCATCGTTCCCTTGCCCATGTAAACCGTCATTCAGATCAGGTCTACGCACAACAGGGCGCAACCTCTGTAAGCCATGTCCACGAAGCCTAATAAGATCTAGTTCAGTGAACCAACCAGGCAGTGATTTCAATTTCAGTTAACAGTCAATTTTGCATTACAAGTTGAATGTAGGCAGTTATTTGTGGGTCATACACTCATCACCTGAACACACAACACACGAGCCAAACCATGGGCACAGTATAATTACAGATGCTACAGAGTTGCAGCGAAGATGCCCAAGACCGGCAAGGGTGTAGCAGATGGGCATGTTGGGGCCTAATCTTGGTGAGAACGGCTCCCGGTCCGGCTTGCCACGGTGCCGCGCTGAGGAGGGACGCGGCCATCTGGTAGGAACCTCTTCTGATGTGGAGCTATCTTCTTCCTCATCATCATAGGAGACCGCGATGATCCGATCTCCGGGCAGACCAACCGGATTGTTGACCAAGAAGGCATCTCATATACTTGTCACAGGCCCATACAAAATCTGGCCCATGGAAACGTCTCAATGGCTGAGTTGGCCGTAGTCGGACCCAAATGTAATTTCAAAACATGATATGGGTCCATCGAACATCTGTGTAATTTTGGTACACTCTAAAGGGGTCCTGAGTAAACTGTACTGATTACGGTTGTGTAATTTGCAGGAAATATAGGGCTTAACAAGTAATACGGTTAGGGAACTACAACAAACTAATAACAAATAGGGACAATTATGTTTTTACCCTCACTCTGAACTCTAATTGTGATTTTACCCTCACTTTTTTTAATTTATGATTTTACCCCTGTTTTTTCAACCTGAAGCCAGAGTTGACCCCTACTGGGGGTAAAATCGCAATAGAATTATTCTGGTTTTACCCCTACTGAGGGTAAGATCTGGCTTCATGTTGAAAAACCAGGGGTAAAATCACAAAGTCAAAAAAGTGAGGGTAAAATCAGAATTAGAGTTCAAAGTGAGGGTAAAAACACAAATGCCTCTAACAAATACGGAGGGTCCATTCGCAAACAAACCCTTCTCGCGGATCATCTGCGGCAGGGCACCTGAACACAATGTTTCGTAGGGCCGATAAATGATACGATGAAATGAGTAAACGGCTCGCTAGGATCGTCTGTGCCATTGCCGTGCTGGAGTTATACATGAGGCGAGCTAAATCCCTAGCGTTGACACAGCGTAAACAATGTTTACCGGTATAATATGCGGCGGATCGGTTGTGCAGACCACATAGCACACTGTGTTAGCACATATCCACTAGACGTAGCCTAAACGAAGCAATTTCTGTGTAAACCAGCATCGGCGGCGGCCTTCATCTTCTCCGGCAACGATGATGCCGCCGCAACGACGATGAGTCAATGAATGAACCTTATGTGTTGGTACATCAGACCAAATGAACGGACTTCACGACATTTTTAGTCGATCGGCAGGGTCCAATCATGTGCGGCTCGCCATAATCGAGACATGTTGACGTCGCCGGCATGGTCCAATTTTGGCACCGGGAGACCACGTCCACGTTACGGTGCACGTTTTGAACGCGGCGGGTGCTATGTGGGTGCTAGTTGCAAAACAACGATGCTTGCGGCTCGCCGGAGTCGAGGCGACATGTTCGCCGGCATGGTCCAATTCCGGCACCGGGAGACCACGTCCATGCTACGGTGCACGTTCTGGACGCGGCGGGTGCTATGTGGGTGCTGGTTGCAAAAGGACGACGCTGCCCTTTAGGAGGTGTTTATGTCGCACTCGTAAAGGGTCTACGCGGTTGGAGTAGAGGTCGCGTATAACACCGCTGAATGGGGACACGTGGCGTCTTCTCATTGGGTGACCGCACTGGAGAATTCACGTTGAAATTAAACTCATCATCGTAATTGTGCGGCGAGTGTAAGTGACGCTCATTTTCTGGTCGAATACAAGGATCTCGTTCCCATGTTTGCCAGCCATGCTTTGAGCAGAATACAAGGTCATCCGCTCGGTGCTTTGCCATGGTAGTTGCACAGTCCTTCGTCCTTTGTCTCTGCCCTGCCTACTTACAGCTCCTTTGCGGCATATTAAAAAAAAGGCTCCGTTTGGCTCTTTTTCTAAACTAATAAATCACGAGTTGCCTACATTTAGTTGGCTCACCTAAATTTTATACACCCAACTCTTTAATTCACCTTTGATTTTATTGGACCCACAACTTCTAAACCATCTGGACCGTGGATCCCCGAAACCCCCCGGCGTTACGTTACAGGAGCGTCACGCGTGACGGCCTCCTACATTGAAATTGTTTACGCTTCGTCACGCTCGCATCGTTTTTTCCACCTACGGTATGCTTTACCCGCCCGCCCCAACCCACCCGGCCTGATTTCCGGCTCTGTTGATTGCCTCCACCTTTCCTTCCGTTTGATTTCGTTTCACCATCTTGATAGCCCCAATTTCCTTCCATTCCACTTCCTCGATTCCTCAAGGCAGGGCTGCGGTAGGGATGATGCGCCGCCGCCATTGCACTCCTTCACCGCGGTCGTCCACCGCGTGCACCATCGGGCGGATATAGCGTTCACATCTGCTCCGTGCTCGGAGACGATGGCGGCAATGGATCTCTGGTTGGGGACGAAGGCGGCGGTATTGGGGATCGTCTTGCGGACCTCGAGACGAGGGGGATTCTAAACCAATAATCTCCCCGCGCCGCCTTCTAATTGCAGCAAGCACGCCTTCTTGTGGTCGCCTCCTCGGCCGCGCACCCGTCGTGGAGAGCCTGTGTTGCTGTAGATCCGGCCCGAGCAGAGCCTTTGGGAGAGGAAGGGGAGGCGGTGCACTTTGGGAGAGAGGAGGCGGAGGACCACCTTGCTGACGGCCTTAGCCCGGCACGGCGGCACCACCTCGAGATCGACCCTGCAACAATCACACGCAGCACAGCGTCGAAGACGACCTGCTTTCACACAGCATCCTCAACGACACGCTGATCCGTGCACTACGGACTACCTCCTCGCACGGCAAAGACGACCTCCATCCGCTGCTATCCGCAGGTGAGTCTTGCATTCTTGGGTGCCTGCTGCTTGCTTGCTTGCTTCGATGCTCTACCAATCTGCCTCTAAGATTCCCACTGAGTCTGGATTCTATCAGAAAAAAGAAATCGTGCTCCTGAATTTGTGCTTGTATGCATATTTTAAAGTAGTCTGCATATGTCAAATATAGTCATTCGTAGTGCATTTGAGTCCTTGAGTGGTTAGCAACTTGTTTGTTGATGCTCGATATATCTGTTATCCATGCACAGGGCGAATATTTAATTGATCTTGTTGTGGCTCTTTGATAGAGTTTTTTATTATTATTTTGGGACAGTGTGAGCAAATTCCTTATTTGCCATCGAAACTTTAACTCTTCCCTTATTTGCCATCGAAATTATGCATTTCCCTTACTTGCCATCAGATCAAAATTTACTTCCCTTATATGCCACTCTAATCACTTTGATGGTTAGATTATGTTGCTTCCGTGCTGCGTTATTCGTGCTGCAGTAGCGAAATGGAGTCGTCGCGGTGTATAACATATGCAAAGAAAAATTCAAAATTTTCGGATGAATATTAGAGGCAATATTTTATTTTTATGCAAAATCACCTTAAATATTCATCCGAAAAATTTGAAACTTTTTTTTGGCATAAAGTACACATTGAGACAAACCTATTTTTGTACTGTGGCATGAACACTGTTGTGACGCGAGCAAAATTTTCTATTAGCCAAAGTGACATGAGTGGCAAATAGGGGAAATGAATTTTGATCCGATGGCAAATAAGGGAATGACATAATTTCGATGGCAAATAAGGGAAGAGTTAAAATTTTGATGGCAAATAAGGAATTTGCTCATAAAGTAACCATTTTATCTTTGTAGTGTCGGTTTTCCTCTTCAATTCCCACTGATATCTGATTCTATCTATAAGAACATCCATGACCTTGTTAAAAAAAAAGATCACTTACCATTTGATGGTAAATAATGCTGTGGAGAGATTTCAATCCAAATATCAATTTTGATCCAGATTTAGCTAGCTAGATCCTCGTAACTGAAACTCTGGACTTGAGACTGTCGAACCGTCGTTATTTGGTATAATTTTCATAGTGATGGTGTAAAAAATGAACATGACATAAAACAGAGCTCCAGCTTAAATTAATACATGTGTGCCACTTTTATGGGCTATTTTATGGACATTCATGACCTTTTTACCAGCTGTCAGTTTCTATATTCAGCAAGGTCCCCAGAAGCTCAACACAGTGGAGGACAACAAGATGTAGGCAACCGCAGTCACCTCAAGATCTGCGACGAGTGTGCATGGTTGGTTCGGCTTGACTGATCCTGATGCCTGATCTACGGATCAAAATGTCAGCTGGTTTCTTCGTATCATTGTCTGTGTGCTGGAAGGGGAAGGAGCTGCATTTTGATAACCAGAGGCTTTCCCCCTATTCTCGCTCATTTATTTGAGAGTTCTGAATCTTGGGGATCATCTAGACATGTCTATGGCGAACTGGAAGGGGAAAGAGCTGGGTTTTGTCGCTTCGGACGCTTCCCCATATTCTCGCTTGTTTATTTTGGAGTTCTGAATATTGGGGATCATCTAGACACATACATGGCGAACTGGTCCGGGTTTCATCTGTCAAAGTACCAGTGGGAGCTCAACTACTACTATGAGGTCATAGGCAAGGCGAGTGCTATTCTATTCCTCCCTTATATGGTGGCATTTTTAGAGCACGTGCATATTTTTGCTAAGCAAAAATGCACTACCGCACAATCAATGGCATATTGCCGATGGTTGGCATGCCAGCTCTCCAGCTCGTCTCATTCATGATTTTGCACTCCATATGCTTATCTGAATTGAAATCTGCATTGTGATCTTATGTCCAAAAAAGAGCACGGTTTACAGTTTGTGGCTAGGGGCTGATGCCATAATCTTGTTGTCTGTAAGGTTTCTTCAGAGAGTTAGTAATAGAAACATGGGTGAAAAGCCCAAATAAGACCTGCTATACTATGTCGTAACCATTTTTCTCAAATTTCCATGACTTGATGTTTGCATAACCCCCTGCCAACTAAGAAGAGACCAGCAATATGTTGTATTATGTCTGTCATTTGTGTGTGCCAGCGATCAACATTGTGAGAAGTGATTTGCGAATCTTCTTGCTGTACTGCAGGTTGGGATTGCCGACGCTGTCATAGAAGGTTATGTGGATGTGGAACGCCATCGTCTCGCTTAACCGCTGTGTCAAGGTTAGGGCGGAAGCAGGTTGTCTTTTCTCCCAGCAGTTTTCCATCTCGATGGCGGCAGCATGTTTTCTTCGTCCTGCTGGACAGCGGTCGTGCTCCTGGCAAGGTATGATTTTCTTTTTTCCACCGGAATCTTTAAATTTCTGCATCGATTGATGGCCAATAGATCCAAATTTGATTACGTTTGACTGGTCGAAGCACCTTCTTTTGCATTGGAATAACATTTTTGGGCTTGAAATGTCTGGAATTTATTTACAGGCAGCTATTCTACTGGATGGTGTAGCTTTATGATCAGTTTAATGGTTCTTCACTTCCTGTTTTCAGATGGTCATTTTAAACTGTAAATGTTTGTTGACCTCGATAATGCATGTTGCCCGCCGCAGATAATGCACCCTCCCTGTAATGACTGCTTCCAATCTGTTTCAACATCTAATATGCCAAATCGGTTGAACATGTCTAGACTTGAATTTCATGACTTCCAAGAGAGGTGGACTTGAATTTCATTGAGGATATGTGTGCTTAACAATTGAAACTTATTGGAATGCTCATATTTACCTTAGTTACATACTGGATTTTAGAGGAAAATCTAAAATTATATTTGTTGTTAGACAACACATGGAAATAATAGGGGATCACACCACTGGGTTGATAAAGCTGTGGGTGTTCCCACTGTCTAACAGTGCATTTTTTTGGTGAAATTGTGCGGGTTATATTTGTTCTGCGCTTAGCATCAGGGAACCTGCGACAATGGAGTAAGGAGCATGCATGGCCCATATATGTAATGTAGATGTCGTCGATGGAATAAGGTCATGTATATATGGTGTATCTATGAATCTGGTCCAGCTTTCCGTACAAAGTGAACCTATAGCTGCTTAAAATGAATGACCCATGTATGACTCTTTTTTTTTAAAAAAAATCACATTACAGCTGTCTTAAAATGGAAGACAGGTTCTTATGCTTTATGTAAACTAACGTTTTTCTTTATTGGTGCAGGCCATTGCCTCGCAACTATACTGCTTGTGGCTGAAGTGATCTTCGACGGCTCAACATGAGGATACCTTTTTCTAAATTCTGAAGTGGTCATATTGTTCCGAGTATCTGTGACATGGCTAAAGTTGGTAAGAATGCTGAAGCAACAATTTTGTACAATGTGGATCCAAATCTTATTTTGATGATTTTGATGATTCATCCAGTACTGCAGTAAATATATCTTGGAGAATGGTCTTTAGATTGGTGTCTCTATGCATATTTTATGTTGAAAATTAAATGTTTTGCTTTTTTCAAAGCAGTAGCTTTATAAGTGTTCACAATCACAACATATGGTATGGTTATTTAGTTAAGTTCGATCAGAGTTGAACCGGCAATCACATATATATTTATGGAGCCTTGGATTAATTTTATTCATACAGAATTAGGGAATTCGGACCGTTTAGATGTTATACAAAGGCATCTGAGCTTGATTGGGTTTAGTATCGGTGGACTTTATAAATTTGCCACGCATTCCTCTTTCCACACAATATTGTTGTGTTACTTTTTTTTTTTTTTTTGAGGAGCTGATATTTGTCATTGGATTTACAAGGCTAAATGTATTGTTTGCATATAACACTATTAGAATACAGTTAATGAAATCTGTGGTCAGACTTAATTTTGCATCAGAAAACTCATTCATTTAGAGCACATGCCGATGCCATCCTTTTCTGGAGTTTATTACTATTCTGACTTGGTCTTGGGGTGTTTGGGAGAGCGCAGGGCCAGGACGAGCTGCACCGTGTGAACCTGGAGCGGCATCCCATCAAGGAGAAGGTCGAGGAAACCAGGATACATTTAACCTCAACAGCAGTTGTTGTACGTCGTAAGGAACATTGTTGAGGTTTGTTTTGTTGCGGGGGGTGTTAATAGGGCCTGTGTGTGTGGAGATATATATACAGTAATGTTTCTTTTTGTGTGAGCAACTATTGCAATTATCTAGGAGCATTTTCTTAGAACTGCCATGCTGGGTTGCTAGCTATGCAATATTGGTAAATGACTTGAAATGTGATTAATCCTACAAATTAACTCGGCCACTAAGTTCTTTAGTGCCGGTCATATTGTGATGACTCCTGGGGCAACAGTAAAGTGAAATCCTTTGTACAAAAAGGTTAATCACGGTTCCAGAGAAGTAAGTATATGCATCTAATAGAGCTTTGAACTAAATGACCTTTTGGTGCAGATTTACTGAATTCATAGAGCTTTGAACTGCCCTACTTGTGTGAGCAGAGCATCAAAAGCCATGTATTATCGGGGTGACCACATAAATGGGCTCCCTTGACTTGACTTTTTTGAAAACATGTTTCTGAATGGTTGGAAATTATAATGCGGTAAAACCCTGTAATCTTCATAATTGAACTGAATGACTTGTGTGAGCATGCTGCAGGGCACACTGCCTTGATCATATAGGAACTCAATTCAGGAGGGTCTGGCTGCATTCAGGTAAAGTACCATATTTTAATCCCATGCTAAGTATCATCTTGTTGGAACTGGTGCGCTATGATTAATTTCACAATCCTATCTGATATTACTTGAACCATCATTGTCCACAGATTTTCAAGGGGAAACATCTTGTGTAGAAAAATAATTAAACAATGTTTGGGAAATATAGTGGTTTCGATTGGACATGTTTGGATTTGTCCATTTAGGTAAAACTTTTCTTACTCCTGCCAGTGGAAACCCTTCAACTAATTTCCTCCTACAATTTGATAAATGTTAAGGGTTCAGGTGTTATTTCGCAATAGGGACACTAGAAAAATATATACTCTTGATTCTAATTATTGTTGTGTGTGATTATGCTCAGGACCCTGCCTCGGTTATTCTATTCTCTGTTTACAGTTTAGTTATTTTGCAATGGTTCAGAGTTCAGAAAAAGGTCGAGCGTGTGACTGTTGAACTTTGTTGGACGAGCATGTCTTTTCCTGGAAGTAGCAGGACCATGCTTTTAGATATTTGGATCTGAATGTACATATGTTTTTTCAGTTATGGATAATCTTTGTATTCTAAATTTTAAACTCAGGAATGCAAGGACATTTAATGCAAACTTGTTATGGCTCTTGCCCCTGCTGCATGGGTCTGCACAGCCAGAGATGTGCGCATTTTAGCTTCACTTGTCATAAATTATTGTGGTAGCATGGTTTATTCTCAAGAATCACTTTGTCCTTGTATCACATTTGGATTCAAAATACTTTTCCAGAGATTTCGTGTTGAGTGTGTATCCTAATGTAGATTTTTGTTTAGAGCCATAAAAAGGTTTGCTTTGTGCATGGGACCAAGCAGGTGTACATATGTAGTATGTATGCAGATTGTCCTGTTTGATTTGGTCAATAGTTTTTTAGTTGACAATAGTTCACAGATACTTTTGATGAAAAACAACAGTTTGATAACATACATGCAGATTGTCATGTTGATCAGGGTTGGAGTGTCTTGTTGATCAGGGTTGGATTCCTTAAGTTCTGCATCCTGAAGGTTTCGAATAAAATTCATCATGGGATAATTTGTGTTTGTAAGTCTATGGTAGGCTGCATAGATTTTGTCCTGTTTGTAAAATTCATCATGAATAAGGAACTTGGAGGTAACATGAGCTGGTTTCTGAACAGGCAAAAGAAATTTCCGCTGTCAAATGAAAACTTTTGGTTTCATGCCCAGAGCAGCATGGCACTCATGTTAATTTCTATTCATTTTCATGACTGTATCGAGAAGCTTAGAAGCAGCATGCAAGAACTGGAGGGCGTGAGATAAGTACTGATATAACTGGAAATATTGATATAACTGCACCGAAAAAATTTATAAACAGTATAATATTAATTTTTGATTATCAGAGTTTGGTTCATATTTCCTTGTAAGCAT
Source organism: Eragrostis curvula (assembly GCA_007726485.1). Classification (NCBI taxonomy): domain Eukaryota; kingdom Viridiplantae; phylum Streptophyta; class Magnoliopsida; order Poales; family Poaceae; genus Eragrostis; species Eragrostis curvula. Next base: position 292,501 of record RWGY01000858.1, on the reverse strand, counting down.
AAAACATTCCACGCAGCAAATACTCCTGATATGGTAGTTTTGGGGAAAAAATAAATTTCCTATTCGACGATCAACTTATCTATATCTTAAGCGTAACTTTCCTTTTCCACACTACGTTTGCACGCTTGATGACATTGCTATCATCGAACTTGTAAGACGGCTGGTAAAAAGATACTTTCAGATCTCGGTACTGCAATTGTGAACAGATACCTTTTTGAATATCTGCTTTAGCCGGATGCATTTTTGAACGATTCTGTAAGTACAACCAAACACGTTTTGATAATGCATAATTTTCAAAAAATAATGAGATCACAGGATCGTCATATACCTATATAGATGTACGCAGGTTTGAACGTGTTTTAAATTGCAACATACAGGTTATTGATGTCTATACACACATGTTAAGAAGGCCTGTCCAGTGCAAAAGTTTGGTTGGAGGACGCTCACCCAGAACTATAAAGCGGGACGGAGAAACCGACAAGTAGTACGTGAACTTCAATAATGATCACCCCATCCAACGCAGGGTGGACAAGTACCTGCAACATGATTTGGTAACAATAATCTATCTATGTTTTCTGTTTCTATTTAGCTATTATTTTGTAAGCAATATGATATAGTGTTTGTTTATTTACGCCTTGATAACAGGTGTTCCTTTCAATAAACATAAAACAAACCCACTGATACCTTGGTGTGAGAAATGCCCAGGATACAGGTGCTAAACTCACTAGGTTCACGTTTCGGACCGCAAGATCTCCACAACACTGTAAGCTACGTAGCCAAAGTTACTATGGACGTGGCAAATGCAAACAATTTGGTTGATATTGCAAAGTGGGCCGATAAGAATGCCTGCCATCTACAATCCCAGTCATCATAATAGGTAAGGTTTTTACAAATCCACCAACTTTATTTGTTTCCCGAGTGATATGCCACTAGAATTGTGATATAGTGCTTGTTTTAAATTGTAGCAAACATTTTGGCTTGTTTGTCCTAGAGATTACGCGAACATGGAATGGATTGAATGTGGACCATCAACCGATGTCATGGGTAGCTTTTTCCATTTTCATATTTCATTATCATCAACATTTGTATCCTAACTAACTGTAATTTTCATTAAAATGCAGAACACAGGATTTGATGGAAAGCGTTTTCCAGAAGGCATACCTGTTGAGGTGAAGGAGTTTTTGAAGAGGATTTCTGGCCCTTTTTAGATGAACGTGAAAGAGCCCTCCTCTAGATACTTTGGAAACGTGTTTGCTTTCATAGTAATTTGTAATTCTGGCGCCTGGATATTATCTATGTTTGATCATTATTGTCTCTGTTCATACAATTGATTTATATCAGGGGTCATGTTTTTAACTGAACCAATGTTTTTTATTGCTCTTCTTTTATTATTTTTCAAAAATCAGCAAAGTCACCAGCCTGGCAAATGACTTCCTCGTCGAAGTCGTTTTTTACTCTCTTTTATTGTACAATGAAATACTGTCACACCTGTGATATCGTGTTGAACAATATCTGCGCGTGCGTGTGACACGTGCATTTTTATTAGTACCTGAAAATGAACCAGCAGATTACAGAAAACACCCCAACATATCCCCCACCCTGATGCCAAATTACAGAAAACACCCCATCATATCCCCAACACTGACTTCTGACCGAAGGGCGGGCATGAAAAAGTTAATAAGCTTATCATCATTCATGGACTCTGGAAGGTTGGTGGTGTACAGTCGAGACTTGATAATATCAAATGCGACAAACGGGGCCTCAATATGTTGCACACGCACGAACAATCAATCGCAAGAGAAGAAACAATCAATCACACCAACAGTAACACATGATCCATCCAACCTCGCAGTTTCAAAAATTAAGAATCCACCTCAATACAAGCGCACGGCAAAACTCAGCAAAAGCTGGAAAATTCAACCACAGGTTCTACTGTACCGAGGCATTAGCATCGGCACGTCTAGGGAAAAATCCATCGCAAAGCTTAGTCTCTGAGATAGAGAACATTCGGACGAGTTCCAGGAAGAATCAAATAACAAACACATGTTGTTCCACGGCAAAACTTAAACCTCTCTGACTGAAATTCCCCCAACTGTCGGAAGACTGGAGTCCTGCATCCTCAGCCACTTCCCCTTGCATTCAAATATTTTGCATCAGTATATCTACGAGAAAATCTATCACAAAACTTAAAACTTCTGAGATGGTGTTAATTCAGTAGACATCAAAGACCAGTAAAAGCTTGGGAGCTCTGATTCAACCTTATGCTGCCTTCGTGCCTTGAGCCTGAGGGGGCACGTCACTGTCAGCTTCTCCATCCACGGCAACTTCCCTCTGCATTGAAATATTTTGCATCAGTAGAGCAGACTTGGAATTTGGATTGAACCTTCTATGGCCTTGATACCTTCTGGCAAAAGACGCTCTTCAGTTTCAGAATCATCGTCGTCCCCAACACCCTCACTGCATTGAAATATTTGCATCAGCATACATACTGGAAAATGTACAATTTAAACCTTTTAGAGTTAACATTCGGATGGGTTTCTGGGCACCAGTAGACATCAAAGATATACACTCATATGTTTTCAGTATATGTGTTATGATCCAACCTGCTGCCTTGATACCTTTAGCTTCTCCATTCTCTTCCCCCTGCATTGAAATATTTTGCAACGCATGATTTGCCCACAATTCATATATACAGAAATTTAGGACTGACATAGATTCACATTCCAATCCAATTACAAAGCACAGATACCTTATCATCCATCACAGCCTTATTGCTTTTGTTCTGGCCATCCTTGGCCACTTCATTTTTTGCTACATGATCATCATATGCAGACTGCAAGTTCTTCAACACTGGGTACTTTTCATCAACAAATTGGATGACTTTTTCACGAGATAGATTATCTTCTTGGGCAGAAGATTTCTTTGGGGCTGCTGCCCCATTACTCATGATCCAATTGAGCAGCAACGCAACACTACCAGTTATAAATATGCAAACTGAAGTAGAAACTTCTTCAACTAGTTTCTCTCTTGTGCTGAAAAAAAATGTCAAGTTCTCAATAATAATACATTTAAATGAAGGTATTTCTTGCAAAAAGGTACTCCAATTCTCTACCGCTCGGCGATCATCCGAAAGCACGTTAGCAGATGGTCCTTGATAATAGGCATCAATTTCAGACATGTGTCTTGAAAACTCAACCTCATCATCAGAAGCCACGTTAGCAGAGTGACCTTGATACTAGGCATCCATTTGAGAAGTGTGTCTTTAGAACTAAACCTCCTCTTGTGTTCACTACCACTGGATGTTGAGCTTCCATTTGTACATCCACAAAAACTTCTGCGTGTGATGGTCATTGGATCCTGAAAAACAAAGGCATCAGAACCAAGAGAATTTGTGCGCAGATAAATCATAAAGCGACACACTAAGATCAGTGATCACCTTATACCATAATAAGTGACCAGCTCCCATGAGGGGTTTCTTATCAGTCATTGTTAAATGATTCATATTCATCTGAAAACGAAGGTGCAAAAACACATTAGGACCAAAAGACATGCGCAGATAAATGAGAAGGGAGAAGATAATTGGGGTGGCTGTTATCAATTTAGAAAAAGTGTACAATATAACAAAGTTAGGAGCCTAATATAAACTGAGGGCTGGGGCAAAAGATTGCTCATACTGCTTGGGCAACGAATACAGAGCAGACTTTATCTAGCAATTACAACAGAATTAAGTCGAGAAAAAAAATTACAACAGAGTTAAGCAGCACACAGAAGCATACTGGATGTTCCACATGGCGGTAAAAGATACAGCCAATCTCTGCCCTATAACTGAATAACATATTTCTCCCCAATAAGCACGCTTTGCTTTCACAAGCTTTAGGCCAATTTTGATATTCTTTCCTGCTCCTCAAATGAATTATCCAGAGCCAAAAATCGATGGGTAGCAGGGTACAGCTCTCATCAGTTATAGCATGTACAAAAACAGCTAAAACACAAAGATTCCGCAATATTTTCATCTGGTAAACAGTGAGTGCGACAGTCCGACCCATAGGATCAATCATAACACATCCATATGCCACTGAAGCTGATTTGGGAGTAACAAAGCATAGCCAGCGAGACATGTTTGCCTTTACATGCTAAGATGGACAGTACCACATGAACCCATGGTTTTAGTCCTGGGTTTCGAACCGATCTGATGATAATTTATTAACAGGATGCAGTAATGCCAAATAAATACCAAAATATTATCTCTAACCTTAAAACTCATTGCTTTAAAATGTCAAAAAGTTAGCTTCGAACCCTCTATTTCAAACAGTGCAACATCTGCAAAAGACATGGTAATAGGCAAGTTAGCGGATGATTGAACTTACACTCGACTCCACTGTTACATTGCCTTTGTTCAGCAGGGTCTGGATATCTTTCTTCAGCAGTGCCTGGATTTCCCTACCGTTACCTTCACATTTCTTTCTGCCTATAGTAGCAATGACCTAGACAACAAGAAAATGACCATGAATCATCACAGCCTTGGACAAAAATATATATATATATATGCACGAGCACACTTCTGGTGCTACAGTGAGTACATTGCAGTGCAGCATAGTAAGGTGCATCTAAAATTCTCCAGAATTTGATATGCATTGGCTGGATGTGCATCTATATGTCATCAAAATGTCACGGTGCAACTTGAATTGTTTTCTTCCTTATTTATGCCTTGTCCGTCTGCATCTTCTTTGTTCTCCCACCTAATAAGAAACCAGCCAAAACCAATCTCCCACCTTCTGATTTTTGTTTTTAAAGACGGACGAAGAAACTGAACCACTATTCTAGCCGTGTACCCTGACGGATTGCCCGTCACCGACCGTCTCAGAGCCTCAATTGAACCGATCCAAAGAATTATCCGGCAAGCCAGCATGTATAGCAAGGAATTGGTCTCCAACCCCCTCAATACCGACCGCGATCCCAATCAATCCGAAGCCCAATGAGCAATACACGCAATCAGAGCAAGATGGAAAGGTTTTAAGTTCGAACCTGACGCCGGACAGACGACTTCCACCACTCACAGGCTCGCCGCACCGCCATAGTTCTACGCCCGGATTGAGAGAAGCTCCCTTGTCTTGGTCAGGAGGTAAGAAAACAGGCTGCTGGTCTGGTAGAGAACGATGACAAGTGGGGCCTACCGGTCCATCTCAAACTGCAGGGTCGTCGTAGCCGTCCGCTGTTGTCTGACCTCCTTTCTCGGTCGCGCCGGCTGGGCACGCCCCGGCTGGGCACACCCCGACAGGTCAACTGCATCCGTGCCGACCCCTCTGCGGATGCCACCCGCCCACCCCCATGCCCGTGGCCGTCCATCCCCGGTGTTGTCTGCACTCTAGCCTAAGGCCACGGCCGAGCTCGGCCCATTGTACAAAAACTCAGCAGGCTGGCCCAGTAAAAAAAAAAGGGTACCATGCTGGAGCGAGCTGCATGCGAGTCTGAACATTGAAACGCCAGTACAAATACAGAGAAGGTTTGCAGCATTTTCAGAGTAAAAATGTGATCAAAATCCATTAACAGGAACATTAATAAATTATAAAATACTTTCCAGACAGTAACAAGGATTTTCAAGGGACTTCATTTGAGTTCTTTCCGAGCATACCGCTTACAGATTTGCGGTACCTGTTTTCTTATACAGAAAGCTCATGCAAGAAGAAAGCATCCAAGAAGAAAGCATCTTAAATAATTTGTAATTCCTGTTTTCGGTAGCTTTTACCTGACATCCATCTAGTCTGGCATAGAAAAAACTGCAGTGACCTACAGACAACAACATGGATCTACATAAAGAAGGATCAACAACATGCTGCGCACCTTCTCTTCCATCTAAGAATTTATTTGGTGGGAGGGGAGCCACGAATAGATGTACAATAAATTACTTCTTCCAAGGGAGATGGGGAAAGCCCAATATATTTAATAGAAATCTTCTTTCGAGGCAAATTTTAAAGAAATCTAATGAGCCAGATGATGGAAACTTGATCTACTCCACAAAAATCAGACGAGAAATGTGAGCAGAGGCATTCTAATCAGAGAGATATTTTTTAACAGGAATCTAATCAGACGAGATTTTTTTTTTTTTTTTTTTTACCCTGAGAGATTGGGGAGGAGGGGACCGGACCATGGAGACCAACCTTCATTTCCACCACGTCGCTATTTCCCGTCGCGCTGCGGATCCGGACTGGGCCGTAGTGCTGGCTGAAGAGCAGGAGGTGTCCCTGCACGCTCGCGCGACTAACCGTCGCCGGGCACCGCTCCGCCATCCTCGGCGCATCCGGCCAGGTCCGGCGCCCCAGCCGTCGGCGAGCTCATCTCCGCGCCGTCTTGTCTCCTCACGCCGGCCCTGTGCCAAATGGACGGCGCGCGCAGAGCAGGTCCGATCCATGTCCGGCGCGCACAGCGCGAGCGGGACGGTCGACCTTCGCCCGCGGCCGCCGCGCACCCGGGTGGCGTCGCCTTCTCGCACGGCACGCTTCCAGGCTGCGCCGCCCCGCTGCCCCACGCTGCCATTCGCCTCCGGCGCAGTCGGTTTTTAATGGTCTTAGGTGTACACAGCGCACGGAGGCAGGGAGGATGACGACGCATCCGCGTTCTATTTATTTCTTTTTATTTATTATTACTCCTTCCTTTAGATTTAGATATAATAATTAAAATAAATAATAAAAATAGAGGGGCAGTTGAAAAAGAAGAGGATGAGATAAAGAGAAGGATACATGAAAAAATGAGAATTATAAGTGTCGGTTCCCAAAACCAGATACCCGTAATTACCCACATAACCTCGCAATTATACGTAAATGACCAAGGACTCGGTCAAAAATCGTGGTCGTCTCCGCAGGAACCGAGGTCAAAGCCCGGCCCACGACACGTGGCACGGCCCGCGGCCGGGGAGGCCGCACGGCAAAGAACTGCCCGATTCCTCGACTGACCTCCCGACCCCCGGGGGTCAGGGAAAACTCCGTCTCGGCCGACCTCGGGCGCCCGACCCCAGCCTCCGACCGCAGGGGTCGGACCATCGGAGGCGGAGCTTGGCTGGTGATACGCATTAAATGGGCAGTAAGTGGGCGTTCTTCGACACTGTCCGAAGACGTGAACCGCAAGTCCCGCACGTCCCGCAGGGACATTTGACAGTGGTGAAGTCGTCTCGCCGCGCGATAACAGTGCGAGCCGTACCTGAACAGGGTCGCATAGTATTCAAATAGGACACGGACATCCCCGCCGCAGTTGAACTGTAGCAGCCGTCGCCGCCCACGCCGAGGGGAGAAGGCGTCGAGGATGGACACGCCCATCCCTGCCGAGCCGCCTATCTACATCGAGCTACTAACCAATTCCCTTACTTTCTTTTTCTTTTTTCCTCCATCCTTGTAACAGTCAAACTCTTCCTTGACAGATAAAAGGGAGAGCTTAACTCGCGGCTGTAGGACCCCATTCTCACTTCTCATTCGCGCACACACATTCACTTCGGCCTGGCGACGCACGCAAAGACGAACTCTACGAACACTTAGAGACTTGGGAGCTTTTCCCTCTCTCGTAAAGGCTTGTAACCCCTACTACGAGCAACACGAACCGAACCAACTCGCTGGACGTAGGGCTTCGATCGCCCGAACCAGTCTAATCCCTTGTGTCTTTCTCACTCTTTCCAATCAACCGAATCGCGTAGTCTAAATTCACTCGTCGGCCAGATTTCTCAACGCCGACAATAAGTATTATAATAAAAAATTTAAATCATTAAAAATATGTATTTTAAATTGGAGGGGCTAGATATATATACTTATCTCTAAAGGTGAGGAGTATCGGTGCATCCACAGTCAATTCAAGTTACCACCGTCGGATCTGTGCTCCTTTTTATCGTTTTCTTTGTGAGTCGTTGGATCGCCCGATCGTGTGGCTCTAAAGTCGCCTGTAACTATTCATTCATTCCTACGGTAAATATAGCGCCACGTCCTCTGATTCGGCTTCCCCCATCCTGCTCTTCCCCCACGATTTCCCCTCTCTCCCACACCTTTCTCTCTCCTCCCTAACCATAGCTCGCCGCCCCTGATCGCCTGTTCTCGCCGCGCCGCACACAGGTCCCTGCCAGCGCCCTCCTTACTCCAAAAAATTTCCAAAAGACCGGGGTTATCCGCCGGTGGTCGCGACACCCCAGGCCGACCACCGGAGCGGTCGGCTGTAAGCCCGCGGCGGCGCCCTCCTCGACCGCGCCTGCTCGAGCAACTGCCGGCCGCCCTTCTTCCCCAGCTCAGCGATGGCGGAGACCGACGAGACGGCCCGAGCTTGACGCAGCGCGCCACCCTCGACGCCGCACCCAAGACGATGGCGGCGGGACGGCTCCGGCCCCGCTCGGTGCTCCGCGGCCCGCACCAGTGAGATCCGGCAGCGTGCTCGTGTTGGAGAGGTCGGCAGCGGCAGCAACGCTCATCGTCCTGACCGCGGCAGCGCTAGCACGGCTCGAGGTGGGCCTCCACGGTCAGGCTCCGGGTCTGAAAGTGCAATCTTGACCTCTTGTGGGTTTTAGCGATTCACGACAAACAATGAAAGGACAAATGATTATATCGAGATGATATGCAGGGTTGAGTCCAATGAAAGAAAAAGAATGACGGGTGTATACCCCTCATAATATAAAAGAAAAGCGACTTGAAGTTCTCATATGCAAATGTATTTTATTTATGTTGAGTACTAGAAAAAGTTGTACTATAAAGAGGGATGCAATGTTTAATGCAAAGTTGTGACCTAGTTGCTCAAAGATGCTACTAATAAGGGAGGATACAAACACAAAACACAACACTTAGAAGGGCTACATGGTGTCACTGCGGTGAATCCGCAGTCTAACTGCGGAGAATCCGTGATGCGAGGGTTTGCCTGATCTTCTCGACGTAGGATTTTGGGGATAACTTGATCCGTGCAACCTGACGAAAACGATGGCACCAACAACTACTCTAGCAGCCACCTGTGACAAATGATTTCGCCCAACCACACGATTGATTGATGCTTACCTGAACCACAAGGTAAAGCAAGCTCTTGCAATCACAAGGATACACAAGAACAAGTGGTAGAGAAATCTCCCAATCCTCAAGGGGGCAACTATGGCACAACCCTAAGGACAAGAGCACTTGGCTTCTCTATTTTCTGTTCTCAAATTCGTGGTTAGGGTTTCAGGGCAGAGGAGAGTGCTACTTATACTAGGAACATCCCTCCTAGCTGAGCTGGATGGACTTAATAAGGCCCATCTCGACAGTTCATGGGCCTGGAACAGTGTTTACTAAAACAGACATAATACTCTCGACATATCTTCAATGGATGAACGGTTAGATGCGTTGGAAAGTAAACTTCAAGACGCTTCTAACCATATAGGACACTCATGCTGAAAGTGTCACACCCGGTTTTAACAAAGAACCAGGTGCTCAACCCATGTGTGCCAGGATCAGTTAAATCACACATAGGACCAAATATAGTAGCAGTCGTCATCACAGTGTATAAAAAAATACCTTAACGAATATGCATAACTATTACAATAAAAGAGTACTTAACGATAGCGGAAGTTTATCATAGTTTTATTCCTATCTTATTATTCTCCTGCGTAGAAAGCACCATAACCACAGGCAGCCAACCGAAGGCACGCACCACCTAGAAGTCACACTCCGAAACGTACTCCGCGAACTCCTGGTTACCGTCTGAATCGCAGGCATAATCCAGCAAGAGGAAGAAAACAAGGATGAGTACACAGGAGGGTACTCAACAAGTGTAGGAAACAAATGCATATATAAAGGTAAATAACAAGGTAAAGCTGAATAGTTAAGCACTATGCAACATAAACTAGACTTAAAGAAATAACTGCGCCTAATTACTAGGTGAATCACAACATAACTGATATAACAAGGTAACAAACTCACTAGATACCCCTCCAGCTACCAAACTCACTAGTCCAACCCTGGCTTCCAAAACCACCATCCATTCCCCTAGTTAATCAAGAACAAGACCAGTCCCGCTCGTGACTGTGAGCACGGCTGATTAATCAGGTTTACACTCTGCAGAGGTTATACATCTTTAATCACAACCCATGCTCCCCTTGTTGCACAACACGCCATGGTGTTTGCCCGGTTCGCACTACAAGGCAGTTCATAAGCTCTACATAACCCGGAAACATCTCTCTAAGGTTTCACCGCTAACGGAGGTAACCCCGTCCGCAGAAGTCCCCTCTTGAGCCACACAACATTCTGGATGTCCCAAAGTTAAGCGAATACAAATTAATACGCCAGGCATTACCCATATTAGCTCTGTGGTATGTACTGTTGTACCCGATTACATGGTTCGAGAACAGGTCCTTAGAATCTAAGGCAGGAACCAACACGAACCCTATTGCGCCCACAGCAGCCATCATCAAACAAACCATCCTGCCTAGATTCCTAATGACCAAGTTGCTACAAAAATTACCCAATCCAGTTTCATAAGCCATTAGTCATGATTCATATTTACCCACCATAACCCGACTGTAGGCTAGCATGATCTACCCATGATTAAAACTCCAAAGGCGACAAGGATGATAAAGGAATAACTAGTAAACATCAAAACATGGGATTCATATTAAAGACTTGCATGCATAGAAATAAGATAGAGAACACATCCTACAATTAGGAGCAGAATGTACAAGGACACTTGTCTTCAACAGCTGGTTCAGCAAACTCGTCGAAAGCGGCTTCCGAAGCGTTCACGAATTGATCGTCGTCTATAGCACACAATAAATAAAAGAAACAGTACACCAAACAATGAGTAGCTACTAAACTAAGCATGCTATTCGATAGAACGTGTCGCTACGATTGTTTTGATATAAAGAACACGTAAAACGGAGCAACGGTTAAAAATATGGCTTTTCTAAGGTTCAGGGACCTATATGTAAATACTTTTAAAAGAAGAAGGACTAAAATATAAATATAAATTTATAGGGTCTATATGTAAAAATAGAGGGACTGAAATGTAAAGAAATAAAAGTTCAGGGCGTTTTCTGTAAAAAGCATGGACCTAAACGAAATTTGTAAACAACCTAAGGTTTAAATGCAAAAGTACAGTTTTCCAGAATTAATGAATTAAATTTAATCCCAGAAGTTGATTTATTGCGTCAGCATGGCGTCGTGCCGACGTCACGGTGTTCTGGCGGGGTTTAGGGTTAGGGCCGGTCCACGGGTCCACCGTGGACCGATCGGCCGGCGGCGACGGCTTGCGGAGGCGGCTCGCCGGAGCTTGCCGGAATCGGCGCTCCGGTGACCAAATCCGGGCGGCGCTTGGCGCAGGTGAGAGAGGAGGGCACGGGGAGTCTACCTCGGTAGCGTGTGGACGGCGGGAGGCGGCGGAAGGCAGCCGGCGGCGAGGTCGAGGCGGCGGCGGCTCGGGTCGGCGTGGGCGGAGGTGCTCCGAGGCTCCTCCGACGACGACGAGGGAACCGGCGGACGCGGCCTGACCCGGCGGACCTTCCCGAGGCGGCGGCGAGGCGCGGGACGCACGGCAAGCGGCGGCGCGAAGCTCGGCGGCGGCGGCAATGGCGGCGGCGGCTAGGGTTGAAGGTTTGGGGCGATCCGGTGTGGCGGCTCGGGCTTTAAAGGGCGGAGAAGCTCGTGACGGGGTCGGACTCGGCCGGGCCGGGCCCACGCGGTGGCGAGCGGCGTGGAATCGGACGGCGGAGGCGGAGTCGGGCACGGGGACGAAGGCTGACGTCAGCATGTCGTCATGCTGACGTCATCCTTTCTTTTTTTAAGGATTTTCAGAAATTGTAAAAACTGTTTAATTCATAAATAATTCAAACGAGCTCCGATTTCGACGAAACAAAAACCTACGGCCTCGGAATAAAATCTAGAATCAAACAAAATACTTAATGCAACTACAAGAGCATGAATGCACAAGCATGGTTGACTTAGGCAAATTTTTAAATATAGATCCTGACATTAATTAATTACTAAAAATTAGGGTGTTACAAACCTACCCCCTTAAATTGAATCTCGCCCTCGAGATTCGGACTCGTCGGAAAAGAGATAGGGAAATTCTGCCTTCAGATCATCCTCTCGTTCCCATGTAGCCTCTTCCTCAAAGTAATGCCTCCACTGTACTTTGCACATACGGATCCTTCTGTTCCGAGTAACTCTCTCTGACGTCTCAAGAATCTTGACCGGATACTCAGCATATGTCAGATCCTCTGCAACTTGCAAATCCTCCATTGGCAACTGTCCTCAGGAACCCTCAAGCATTTCTTCAACTGAGGCACATGGAAAACATCATGCACATCCGCCAAGTGAGGTGGCAACTCTAACTGATAAGCAACCTCTCCCTTCCTTGAAAGAATCTTGAATGGCCCTCTCATAGGTGAAACTTTCAGATAAACATAGTCACCCTCATTGAAAGCTAACTCTCTTTGTCGGACATCTGCATAACTCTTCTGCCTCGACTGAGCTGTCTTCAGGGTATCACGGATTTGCTGCACTTGTCTCTCAGCTTCCCGAAGAATTTCTGGTCCAAAAACTTGACTCTCTCCAGTCTGATTCCAGAACAATGGTGTTCTACACTTGCGGCCATATAATGCCTCAAACGGTGACATCTTCAAACTAGCCTGATAACTGTTGTTGTAGGAGAACTTTGCATAAGGAAGATTCTTGTCCCAACTCTGACCATTCTTTAGAGCGCAGGCTCTCAGCATATCCTCAAGAATCTGATTAACTCTCTCAGTCTGGCCATCTGTCTATGGATGATAGGCTGAACTGAAATTTAACTTGGTGTCTAATGAGCTATGCAACCTTTCCTAAAATCTGGAAGTGAACTGGGTACCTCTATCGGACACGATCTTCTTGCGCACACCATGCAGACACACTATCTTGAACATATACAACTCAGCTAGCTTAGGACCTTGATAAGTTTCCTTGACTGGGATAAAGTGAGCCACTTTGGTGAGACGATCCACAATAACCCAAATCGAATCATAGCCTGACTGAGTGCGTGGTGTGATGACCCTGGTTTTCATGCGTAGTACTTTGCGATGCTAGTTACTCAAATATCCGGTTAGTGCGACTTGATGCCGTAGACTGTAGAAGCATGCACTCTGCACTTGAATTGCAGTTCAAAAATCAACATTCAAACTGAACTAGCTCGTAATGCAAGAAAACATATAAGCATTTGTTTATAAACTACAATAACAAGTCGAACTAGGCAGTGGTATTAGTTCAGTGCAGTGAACAGTCAAAGGGTTCTAACATCTAACAGTTATAGCTCTGAATTTAAAATAAATTACAAATGCACCCAAACCTTGACATTTATCACTCTCAAGTATATTCTCAGAGTATATGCTCAACCATGATAAAAATTCAGGCATAGGTGTCCCAGGAAAGACACTAGGCAGCTGCACACACTAACCATTTCTTAAGCATTGTCCTAAACTGTAGTTAGCAGATACAAGAGTCCCATCTCAAAAGCTTCAGTCGGCAGCACACCTTTCATTCAGTCTTATCTTCATTTCTTCTAGAAACAGAGAGTCCCACTTCAAATGCTCTCTTCACATATATATACCTACACCAAATGTTCATCTTTATCTTCTACTCCAGAACACCCTCTTCTTCACACATCACTTTCCCAAACACATGGTGAGTCACTGCTAGAGCCATCAAGAACACAAGCATGTTTCGTTCTCTGTAGGTTTCAGCACCAGCAATCTCAAGGTAGGCACTACTCCTTGATTTAGTTCTTCAGGTCTTCATATTGTTCCTGAGCTAGGATTCGAGAGCACCGTCAGCTCACCTGCATAAATGAACCTGTACAATATTTCAGAGTAGTATATGAGACCTCATAGCCATATAGCAGGAACTCTATTTGTGTATATTGAGATTTGAAATCTTTAGTTGAGAGACTTGGGTTCCACTGTATATAGCAGCTCTAGAATGCTATAACTAGCTTATATAAGATACAAGACATCAGGTTAAATCATATATAAGTCAACTTGCATTTCGCACAGTCCAATATATCTCTTGGTAGGAGCAGAGGAGAAAGAAGCTACATTAATAGTGCAATATGCAAAGAATCAACTACATGAATACATGTTATTGCTCACTGAAAAATAGAAATTAACATGTATATCATTCTGAAATAATGGAAAACACACACTCACTGGTAGGTCAGAATAGAATTTCGTTAGCAAATATTAGTTAGGTACTTCTATTGGCTCCACCTGTACTTAGAATCGGTAATTCACAGGAGCGGAAATAGTCGGAAATCGAGAGCAGGTCGTGGTGTGTCCAGGGGCTTCTCTTGAAGCAAACACGCGCTCAGGCAAGTTGAGTTCTTCGATGCATATCAACTATATTATTTTCGGTTTGCTTTTGCTTTTAAACTTGCATAATATTGATTGCATGAAATCTATATTCTGGATTTAATATGATAGTTGTTGGTTAGAAATCACGGTTGATTGGAGCAACCGCTGATTAAGATTATAGGATGGTGGGTAGAGATAGCCCTAGATAGATAGTCGGGAATGTTTGGGCCTTCTCTACATCGGGAATGGTTATAATATAAGGTTAATCACAACTCCCACTTATTGACCCAGCGCCATATAATCCGTATCAACCACAGGCCTGGAATGGGACAGGTTGAGCTAAGTATCTTATCTTGTAGCATGCCTCCACAATTGGGAACGTTATTTTATTGTATGGGGCGCCACGGGTCGCATGGTAACCAAAGAGTGCAAGGATCGCTACTAACTATCCTGAGGGTTCAAGGGTAGCCCATTCATACCCTGTGGCTGGTTAGGATGTGGAGGTATGTTATAAAGGTTTGAAAAATGCTTTATTAGCTTAACCAAGCCGCACATCAAAGGAATTGTGCGGAGCGTGCTAGCTACATGCGAACAACTTGGTTAAGTTGGTTTGTGGGTACAGTGATACACTTCTGCAGAGTTAAAAAAATGTGAATATTCACTCCTTGCTTCCGGGACGGAAGTTATGTCCGCGGTGGGAAAGGGCCTACAGGAGGCAGTCACCCCATGGTACTAAGTGGATAGTAGCTTTAAAGTTAAGAATGCTTTTCTAATCAGAATAACTATTTCATAGCAGGGATTTAATATGCTGGTTCATGGCATATTTGTTGATATTATAGCTTGTTGGGAAGGGCATGATTTATATTGTAATTTTGACTTGTTGAGTACCTTTGTACTCACCCCGATTAGCACCATTCATTGTATAGATATCGAGTTCATGGAGCCGATAGACGACGTCTATGTTTTGTGTGATCCGAACGACCTAGACCTAGAAGATTATGAATTCGGAAACCAAGAAGGCGGACCATCTACCAATGGAGCTGATCATGAAGAGTAGAAGGGCAGTAGTAGGGTGTAGTGGTTGAACTCCAGTAGTGTTTACTTAGAGTATCCTAGTTTGAATGTAAATAGGTATGAAATAAGAACTGCTAGGCAGCTGTGTGTTTAATGTACTGGCTTTGAGAACAATGGTTTGTGGTTTGCTCCTATGTAATAACCCATCTGCCATGCTTCTGAAATGTGCTACTCTGTTGTGAGCCAACTCTCTGTAAATCGAGAATTTGCAGAGGAATGACTCATAGACTAGTTATATACCTTCATGGTGTATGACGGGTCGCTGTAGGTGGTATCAGAGCAATGGTTAAGATTCTAGGTGCGTGCTATTAGGTAGGAGTCGTAAAACTATAAGGATATGTCTTTAAGAACCGGTTTTAGATAACTTTAGCTTGACCCTCCTATTTTGGACCCTCAACACTGCTAGGTCGTAAATAGTGAGCCTTTGTATTGTATAAATGTCTTGTGTGGTGTGTAACTAGGACATGCATGCATGTATGAAAATATATAAGGTCAGAAACTGAATAAAATAAAAATTAAATTAACAAAGGAAATCATTCATGATTGATTGCTGCATGTTTGTTTGTTATATTGTAAGTACTGGTATATGCTTTGCTTGCCACGTGAGAGCGCTAGAACGTTTGTAGTTCAGCCACTTACCGGGTGGAAGCTATTACAGTTGGCAAAAATGGAAGGTAATGGAAATGGAGGACCTAGAGCTGAGCACACAGTAGCGGATAATACTAGTAGTGGATCTGGAGCAGTTGGAGATCCACGACTTACAGCTGCAGAAGGAACCCAAGGCTTTGGTGAAATTATCCGCATGATGGAAGCCTCTCGAAAGGAAGACCGTGAAGCTCAGAATGCATTTCTGAAATCTTTGGTTGATGCTTTCCAAGTTGGAACCTCATCTGCGTCATCCAGTGTGAGTTTAGGGGAATTCCTACAGACTAGGCCACCTATCTTCAGTCCTACTAGAAATCCACTTGATGCCGATGACTGGATTCAGGACATAGAGAGAAATCTTAGAACTGTGGGCTGTTCAGACCAAGAGAAAGTTGCATATGCTGCTCACCAGTTGACTGGTTCAGCATCCCAGTGGTGGATAAATTATGTCTGAATGTGTCCACCTGAGAAAGTCATCACTTGGGAGGGGTTTAAGAAAAGATTTCGTGAAGCTTATGTGCCTTCAGGTATTATATCAATCAAAAAGAAGGAATTTCGTGCTTTGACACAAGGAAATAAATCTGTCACTGAGTATCTACATGAATTCATTCAACTTTCAAGGTATGCACCTCAAGATGTAGATACAGAGCAAAAGAAAGTGGAGAAATTTTTAGAAGGTTTAGAGCCCACTGTTAGAATTTATCTGGGAAGCTTAAAGATCACTGAGTTCCAAGATCTAGTGGACAGTGCTATCATCAATGAAAACATTGCAGCAGATCTTAATGAGGATAGAAGGAAAAAGGCAAAGATTGAACCTAAGCAGATTATGCGGGTTGGAGGAAAGGCACTTGTACAGTTCAAAAAGGGAGTACCTAGTGCATCCTCCAAGTCCGGAGCTTCTACCACACGATTCTTTCAACCAAAATGCCAGCACTGTGGAGGAGCACATTTTTACCAGAAACTGCAGGCAGGTATCAGGAGCTTGCTACGGCTGTGGACAGCAAGGACATTTCATAGGAAAGTGTCCTTTCAGGAAGGGTGGACAGCAGAATTATGCTCAATCTCCTGTAGCAGGAAGGGTCTACAACTCTAAGAGCACAACAGCAAATGGGGCAGCAGAGGGGCCAGGCAAACCAAGCTGGACATGGACGTGGTAAAGGACCAGCACCAGGAGTGCAAGGGAAACTGAACTATGTGTCTGTTGATCAAGCAGGCGCAGCTACAGATGTGGTGACCGGTAAACTACTAATCCCTCCTACTGTTGGTGAAGTTTTATTTGATTCCGGAGCAACACATTCAGTTATAGCAAGATCATGTGTTGAGACACACAAGTTAGACTGCACAATGCTAGAAAAACCATTAACCCTTCAAACACCTGGAGGTTTAATAGAAGTTAAATGGAGCCGTATTGGACAGCCACTCATGATATTAGGCCTGGAATATAAAGCAAATCTTCTAGTCATTGATCTAAGTGGTTTAGACTTAATACTTGGTATGAATTGGTTAGCACCTAATGGAGCAAAAATAGACTGTGAAAAGAAATCAGTATCACTAAGAAAATCTGATGGTACTAGAATAAAGTATTTTGGGAATAGAACAGCAAATATAAGTGCACAAGCTATGGCTATTGATGGACAAGTACCTGAAATTTCCAAGATACTAGTGGTAAGGGACTTTGAGGATGTCTTCCCAGATGATCTTCCTGGTATGCCACCAAATCGTGATGTCGAGTCTACCATAGACTTGGTACCAGGCACTGCACCTATTTCACAAAGACCATACCGTATGTCATCAGATGAGCTAGCAGAATTGAAGAAACAACTTGATGAATTATTTCAAAAAGGGTTTATACGACCTAGTGTTTCACCTTGGGGAGCTCCAGTGCTATTTGTATCCAAGAAGGATGGTGGAATAAGACTATGCACCGATTATAGAGCCCTAAATAAAGTAACAATCAAGAATAAATATCCGCTACCGAGGATAGATGATTTATTTGACCAATTGAAAGGTGCATGTGTATTTTCAAAGATTGACCTTAGGTCCGGCTACCATCAGATCAAGGTCAAAGAAGACGATATTCCTAAGACTGCTTTTGTGTGTCGCTATGGACATCATGAGTACACAGTGGTACCATTTGGTTTAACAAATGCACCAGGTGTCTTTATGAACCTGATGAATAAAACCTTTATGGATTATTTGGATAAATTTGTCATAGTGTTCATAGATGATATACTGGTATACTCCAGAAGTGAGGAGGAACATGCAGAACACTTGAGGATTGTTTTGCAAACACTAAGAGAAAATCAACTCTACGCTAAGTGAAAGAAATGTGAGTTTTGGTTGAACAAAGTGTCCTTTTTAGGTCATGTAATCTCTGGAGAAGGAATTGCAGTGGACTCTACTAAGGTTGAAACAGTTATGTCATGGCAACCACCAACTAGTGTTACTGAAGTGAGGAGTTTCTTGGGTATGGCTGGTTACTACAGAAGATTTATAGAATGTTTCTCTAAAATAGCAACACCTTTAACAAAGCTTCTCAGAAAAGATACTAAGTTCGAGTGAACTGATGCATATGAAAACAGCTTTAAAGAGTTGAAACATAGAATAACTAGCGCACCAATCCTAACTCTACCTGAAATTGGAAAGGATTTCACAATGTATTGTGATGCATCAAGAATCGGGTTGGGTTGTGTGCTGATGCAAGAAGGCAAGTGTAACGTCCAGGAAAAAAAAAATAACTCTGTTTTGTTATGGGCTTAATTAGGGAGTTAATTGGGTAGTAAACAAGGCCCAATGGAGTGAGAAAACTGAAACGTATCCTGATCTGCAATCCACGTCCCAGCCCCTACGACCGGTCATTTCTCCTCCCATCGATCGATCCCAATACGGAGAAAACAGGAGCGCCGCCGCCTAGTCGTCTTCCTCCATAGGGCACAGCGATCCCTGCTGCCATTGATCTCCTTGCAAGGCACGGTAAGGCAAAAAGAATTCCTGCTAGCCTCCTTCATCTTGTTCCCGTTTTGCTAGCCTCACATCACTGCTGGGTAGGACGAAGAGGAGCACCCTGGTCCTGCAGTAGGAACATGAGACATTGCAGACTAGAGAGGGAAAAGGGTCGTGTAGGGAAGGAGACCATCCAGCAATCGTGTTGGCTGTTGAAGGTAATGAACCGATTCCTTCCCCTCCAGATTTTCCCCTTAGCAGAGGGTTTCAAGGTTGAAGATTAGGGGCAAACCTCGCCATCGAGGTCGCTGCACGCGATGCTCTGTTGCAGTGTTTGTTCAGGCTGTGCAGTAGCAGTTTGGTCACGTTTTGGAGGGTCTTATGGGTAGAATCTGAACATCTTGCGAACATGGAAGTTTTAGAGGGTTTCAATACCTTTCCATACAGTGCTTAAACGCCTAATTTCATTGTGTATATCTGGAGATATAATTTTCGGAATGTCAGCTGTTTGCAGTACAATATGCAAACCGAATGACTGACAAGTTTGTCAGTTTAAACAATCTTACAGTCAGAATCAATTTTTGAGTTGGATACCAATGTTGTAGATAATTTTTCTGTACATGCTCTTAGTGTGCTCATTTATCCTTTTATCAGTTTTTATAAAAATAGATATGAAAATGATAAGCAGACTGGTCTGTGTAGACAGTTTTCGGCGTAACGGGACTGTTTCGGGTTTTCTTTACGAACGACCTTAGGAGCGCTTTACATTCTGTTTTTACGTGATAATGTGGTTTTAAATATGCCGTTACTACTGTTGAATCAGGTGGTAGTGCTTCCAACCCTTGATTTGGCGAGTTCTCTTCATGGTCTTCGTTGGTTAAGAGGCAAGTAACGTAAGGGTTGTGCAAATCGCTATGTCTATATGCCTGTTTTGCATATTTTCTGAATAAAATGGCAAACACAACAGAAATATCATCAATTGCTTTATTTTTTGCTGAATCATTGGTGTTTGATGATCGCCCATTTGATTTTATTCCGTGATGCATGGAGAATGATTGTCAAACTTTCATTATGTTGTATGCTTGATGCTTGGATCAGTTTTATCTATGCCATTTATAATACTTGATGAATGTTTATATCTTGGACTGGTTGCAATCAGCGGTATTATGCATACTTGTAGTTCACATGCATACATATGCATTAATGCATCTGAAGATTAAAGGACTGTCATCGCCATCGTGCCATGACTAGTACCGGTACATGGAGTTGCATGAGAGGTTGGCATCGTCCAACATAAAACTCTCAACTGGAGTTGCATCATGGCATGCATACATTTTTATTAAATCAAAGGATGCTGATTTATCGTGGAGATTTTTGGATGATTACTTATTTGGAGAATTATGGATGGTTGATTCATATATCATGATCTGACTGAAAGTGTACCATTGTTTGATTTACTGTTTCTCATGTTGGATGTTTATTGTTCATTCGTTTTAAAATCTAATAACAAACCATATGTGAGATATGTATGTATTCATAGCCGTTGCTTGCTGAGTTTATCTCACCCCTTTCATCTTTCCAGGTGCAAATGAATAAAGCGAGCATGATGGGCATGGGGATTAGCCGAATTGCACATGCACACAAGTTTTGGTCATGGACCATTTGTTTTCTCATGTTTAAAACTTTTAATCTTGTAATCAAGGTTTGATCTTTTGAAGTTTGTTCACTTTGGTAGATGTTGCAATATAGTGATTTTTAATAGTGTGCTAGCATTGAGTTTTGTGTTTTTTTTTCTTTCAATCCTTGTTAATAATATATGCTAGTTTTGGAGTGGGGTGTTACAGCAAGGTAACAGCTTATGCATCTCGGCAGTTAAAGCAGCATGAGAAAAATTATCCTACACATGATCTTGAATTAGCAGCAGTTGTCTTTGCACTCAAAATATGGAGGCACTACTTGTATGGTGCTAAGTGTGATCTTTATACTGACCATAAGAGTCTAAAGTATATTTTCACACAAAAGGAACTTAACATGAGACAAAGGAGATGGCTGGAACTCATAAAAGATTATGACCTGAACATCAACTATCATCCTGGTAAAGCAAACATAGTTGCCGATGCTCTTAGTAGGAAAACTATAAGTGAACCAGCCCCAACATTATATTTTGCAAAAAGAATAATGTTGGACATGTGTCAATCAGGACTGGAGTTCATTACTAAACCAATTGATGGACAATTGGCAGCTCTGATTATACAGCCAGACCTGCTATCCAGAATCCAGCAAGAACAGCCAAACGATCCTTTTATTAGGGAAGAAATAAGGAGAATCAAGGTTGGACAGTCATCTGAGTTCAGCGTTGATAAAGAGGGAATACTATGGTACCATAACAGATTATGTGTGCCAAGGAACTCTGAAATTAAACAGATAATATTAAAGGAAGCACATGCTACTCCCTATACCATACATCCAGGCAGCACTAAAATGTATAGGGATGTAAAAGGACATTATTGGTGGAATGGTATGAAAAAGGATATTGCTCAATATGTAGCTGAGTGTGATACCTGCAAGAAGGTGAAGATCGATCATCAACCATCAGCTGGATTACTTCATCCTCTTGAGGTACCTGCATGGAAGTGGGAAGAAGTAGGAATGGATTTTATTGTTGGATTACCAAGGACTGAAAAAGGAAAAGATGCCATATGGGTAGTAATTGATCGTCTTACAAAGGTAGCTCATTTTATACCAACCACCCAAAAGTGTTCTTATGATAAACTTGCTAGTCTATATGTAGAGAGAATAATTGCATTACATGGAGTGCCCAAAAGAATTGTATCAGATAGAGGATCAATTTTTGTCTCTAAATTATGGACTAGTCTACACAAGGCAATGGGAACTAATTTGGATTTCGGTTAAGCCTACCATCCGCAAACCGATGGACAAACAGAACGGGTGAATCAGATTATAGAAGATATGTTAAGAGCTTGCATATTGGACTTTGGAGGTTCATGGGACAAATATCTGCCACTAGCTGAACTTGCCTACAACAATAGTTATCAAGCAAGCATTGACATGGCTCCATATGAAGCTTTATATGGCAGAAAATGTCGAACACCTTTATACTGGAATGAAGTTGGAGAAAAGAGAGTACTTGGACCTCAGCTTATTAAAGAAACAGAAGAGAAAGTAAGAAAAATTCAAGAGAGCCTTCGTATTGCACAAAGTAGGCAGAAAGATAAACGACGTCGAGATTCACAGTTTGAAGTAGGAGACTATGTGTATCTAAAGGTTTCACCACAAAAAGGCGTAAAAAGGTTTGGTCTACATGGAAAATTAAGTCCTAGATATATTGGGCCTTACAGAATTATAGCTCGCAAAGGAGCAGTAGCTTACAGACTTGAATTGCCAGCTCATCTATCTCAAGTGCATGATACTTTTCATGTGTCACAGCTCAGAAAAAGCCTCAAAGAACCATCTGATCAGATATCAGAGGTGGAGATACCACTACAAAATGATTTATGCTATGAAGAGCACCCAATCAGAATACTGGACAGAGAGGAAAAGCAACTAAGAAACAAGTCAATTAAGTTATGCAAGGTACAATGGAGTAACCACCCAGCAAAAGAGGCAACATGGGAAATGGAGGACGACTTAAGGAATAAGTACCCTTACCTGTTCAGGTATCTTGCTGAAATTTCGAGGACGAAATTTTTTTTAAGGGGGGTAGGATGTGATGACCCTGGTTTTCATGCGTAGTACTTTGCGATGCTAGTTACTCAAATATCCAGTTAGTGCGACTTGATGCCGTAGACTGTAGAAGCATGCACTCTGCACTTGAATTGCAGTTCAAAAATCAACATTCAAACTGAACTAGCTCGTAATGCAAGAAAACATATAAGCATTTGTTTATAAACTACAATAACAAGTCGAACTAGGCAGTGGTATTAGTTCAGTGCAGTGGACAGCCAAAGGGTTCTAACATCTAACAGTTATAGCTCTGAGTTTAAAATAAATTACAAATGCACCCAAACCTTGACATTTATCACTCTCAAGTATATTCTCAGAGTATATGCTCAACCATGATAAAAATTCAGGCATAGGTGTCCCAGGAAAGACACTAGGCAGCTGCACACACTAACCATTTCTTAAGCATTGTCCTCAACTGTAGTTAGCAGATACAAGAGTCCCACTTCAAATGCTCTCTTCACATATATATACCTACACCAAATGTTCATCTTTATCTTCTACTCCAGAACACCCTCTTCTTCACACATCACTTTCCCAAACACATGGTGAGTCACTGCTAGAGCCATCAAGAACACAAGCATGTTTCGTTCTCTGTAGGTTTCAGCACCAGCAATCTCAAGGTAGGCACTACTCCTTGATTTAGTTCTTCAGGTCTTCATATTGTTCCTGAGCTAGGATTCGAGAGCACCGTCAGCTCACCTGCATAAATGAACCTGTACAATATTTCAGAGTAGTATATGAGACCTCATAGCCATATAGCAGGAACTCTATTTGTGTATATTGAGATTTGAAATCTTTAGTTGAGAGACTTGGGTTCCACTGTATATAGCAGCTCTAGAATGCTATAACTAGCTTATATAAGATACAAGACATCAGGTTAAATCATATATAAGTCAACTTGCATTTCGCACAGTCCAATATATCTCTTGGTAGGAGCTAAGTAGCACACACATGGACAGACTGAAAAATGAGAATTGATATACAAAATACCAACTGACAGTAGCTGCACTAGATTTCAATATCGAGTAAGTAAACCTTAAATTCAGTAAATCACTGTTAGCTCTAATCTTAGAACCCAACAGAGGCACTGCCCTTGAATTTCTAATGGTAACAGATCACGGTTTTCAGTAAATTATCATTAAAACCAATAAAACAGAGCACCATCAGATTGTATTAGAAATGCAAGGGAACTTGAAGGGGATTTGAGATTGAAACACTCACCACTCCATGTCTGACCCAAGAAGGCTGTAGCTCGTCGTGCCTGGATTCAAGATGACGGCGAGCGGGAAACCAACAACTCCCATGGCCCAGACCCTAGGTCGACCTGGTACATGAGTTGGGGAAAAACCTGAGAGAGGAAGAGAGAAAGGGATAGAGAGAGGAAAAGAGAGGCGAGAGGAAGAACTGACCTGAACCTGTGCGATAGCCTGCAATGGAGGAATTGTGAGAAGTAGCAGCAAGGCCCTTCGGGTGTGAGCAGAAGAGAAAGAAGCTACATTAATAGTGCAATAGGCAAAGAATCAACTACATGAATACATGTTATTGCTCACTGAAAAATAGAAATTAACATGTATATCATTCTGAAATAATGGAAAACACACACTCACTGGTAGGTCAGAATAGAATTTCGTTAGCAAATATTAGTTAGGTACTTCTATTGGCTCCATCTGTACTTAGAATCGGTAATTCACAGGAGCGGAAATAGTCGGAAATCGAGAGCAGGTCGTGGTGTGTCCAGGGGCTTCTCTTGAAGCAAACACGCGCTCAGGCAAGTCGAGTTCTTCGATGCATATCAACTATAGTATTTTCGGTTTGCTTTTGCTTTTAAACTTGCATAATATTGATTGCATGAAATCTATATTCTGGATTTAATATGATAGTTGTTGGTTAGAAATCACGGTTGATTGGAGCAACCGCTGATTGAGATTATAGGATGGTGGGTAGAGATAGCCCTGGATAGATAGTCGGGAATGTTTGGGCCTTCTCTACATCGGGAATGGTTATAATATAAGGTTAATCACAACTCTCACTTATTGAACCAGCGCCATATAATCCGTATCAACCACAGGCCTGGAATGGGACAGGTTGAGCTAAGTATCTTATCTTGTAGCATGCCTCCACAATTGGGAACGTTATTTTATTGTATGGGGCGCCACGGGTCGCATGGTAACCTAAGAGTGCAAGGATCGCTACTAACTATCCTGAGGGTTCAAGGGTAGCCCATTCATACCCTGCGGCTGGTTAGGATGTGGAGGTATGTTATAAAGGTTTGAAAAATGCTTTATTAGCTTAACCAAGCCGCACATCAAAGGAATTGTGCGGAGCGTGCTAGCTACATGCGAACAACTTGGTTAAGTTGGTTTGTGGGTACAGTGATACACCTCTGCAGAGTTAAAAACGTGAATATTCAGTCCTTGCTTCCGGGACGGAAGTTATGTCCGCGGTGTGAAAGGGCCTACAGGAGGCAGTCACCCCATGGTACTAAGTGGATGGTAGCTTTAAAGTTAAGAATGCTTTTCTAATCAGAATAACTATTTCATAGCAGGGATTTAATATGCTGGTTCATGGCATAGTTGTTGATATTATAGCTTGTTGGGAAGGGCATGATTTATATTGTAATTTCGACTTGTTGAGTACCTTTGTACTCACCCCGATTAGCACCATTCATTGTATAGATATCGAGTTCATGGAGCCGGTAGACGACGTCTATGTATTGTGTGATCCGAATGACCTAGACCTAGAAGATTATGAGTTCGGAAACCAAGAAGGCGAATGACTCATAGACTAGTTATATACCTTCATGATGTATGACGGGTCGCCGCACATGGCAACCCAACAATGAAGTCCATACTGATCTCTTCCCACTTCCATTCAGGTATCTGCAACGGCTGTAGCAAACCTGCAGGCCTCTGGTGTTCTGCCTTGACTCGCTGGCAAGTATCACAAAGTGAGACATGCTCTGCTATATCATGCTTCATACCATACCACCAATAATGTTCCTTAAGATCTTGGTACATCTTGGTGCTGCCAGGATGAATTGAGTAGGCTGAATCATGAGCTTCTCTGAGAATCAACTCCCTTATGTCCTTGATATCTGGAACACAAATCCTCTACTTGTACCAGACAATACCTTCTTCATCTTCAAGGAAATCTGGTGCCTTGCCATCCATGATCTGCTGCCTTATCTCATTTATTTTCTCATCCTGAAACTGCCCGTTACGAATATCTTGGTCCAACTTGGAGTTTACCTCTAAGATTTCACTAACCATAGCTCTAGCATTATAGGTAAATCCCAAATTCAGCTTCTCGAACTCTCTACACAAATCAGGGCTTATCTCATGAGCTATCAACATATTGTTGTAACTCTTCCGACTAAGAGCATCGGCAACAACATTGGCTTTTCCCGGGTGATAGTTAATCCCAAGATTATAGTCTTTGATAAGCTCCAACCATCTGTCCTGTCTGAGGTTAAGATCTGGCTGAGTGAAAAGGTACTTCAGACTTTTGTGGTAAGTGTAGATCTCTGTCCGCTTTCCAACCAAGTATTGTCTCCAGATCTTCAAGGCATGAACAACTGCTAGCAACTCCAGATCATAAGTAGGGTAGTTCTGCTCATGTTTCCTCAACTGCCTTGACGCATAGGCAAGAACATGGCCATATTGCATAAGAACACATCCAATTCCCTAGCCTGAGGCATCACAATAGACTGAGAACTCCTTCTGCACATCTGGCATGATCAATACTGGCGCAGTGGTTAACCTCTTCTTCAGCTCCTGGAAACTAGCTTCACAATCTTCAGACCACTGGAATGTAGCTCCCTTCTCAAGCAAAGTTGTCATAGGCTTAGCAATCTTCGAGAATCCCTCAATGAATTTGCGGTAATATCCTGCCATTCCCAGAAAACTACGGATATCTACCACATTCTCCGGCGTGTCCCAATTCAACACATCTCTGACTTTTCCTGGATCAACAGATACTCCTCCTTCTGAGATAACATGTCCAAGAAAGGAATCCTTCTGAGATAACATGTCCAAGAAAGGAAACCTCCTTCAACCAAAACTCACATTTGCTAAGCTTGGCGTAGAGCTGATGTTCCCTAAGCTTTTGTAGAACCATCCTCAAATGCTCCTCATGTTCCTCCTCTGTCTTGGAGAAAACCAAAATATCATCGATGAAGAGAACAACGAACTTATCCAAATACTCCATGAATACCTTGTTCATCAGATACATGAAGTAGGCAGGGGCATTGGTCAAACCAAAAGACATAACAGTATACTCATATAAGCCATACCAACTGACAAAAGAGGTCTTTGGAATATCTGATGCACGAATCTTGTGATAACCGGAACGAAGATCAATCTTGGAAAACAAACATGCACCTTTCAGCTGATCAAACAAATCTTCAATCCGAGGTAGGGGATACTTGTTCTTGATAGTGACCTCGTTGAGAGCTCGATAGTCAACACACATCCTCTGGGTTCCATCCTTCTTAAGCACAAAGATGACAGGGGCTCCCCATGGTGATGAACTAGGACGTATGTAACCCTTATCTAACAGCTCTTGGATCTGCTCCTTAAGCTCAGCTAACTGATTAGCGTCCATCCTATACGGTCTCTTATATATAGGTGCAGTGCCGGGTACTAATTCAATAACAAATTCAATGTCGCGGTCTGGTGGCATACCTGGCAAGTCCTCGGGGAAGACATCTGGAAACTCGTTGACAACTCTGATCTGCTCCACGGCACTGGCTTGATTAAGCTGAACATTGTCTACTACCTCAACTGTAACTTGGTGCTCCACTGTCTTTCCGTCTGGGTGAGTAAGCTTAACTGTCTTGGTGGCACAATCAATAATCCCCTTATATCTGACCATCCAATTCATTCCCAGGATAACATCGATTCCCTTGGATTCTAGGACTATCAGATTAGAAGGAAAGTCTACCCCCTTATATTAAGGTTAAGCCTAGGACAAATCTTCCTTGTATGCATTTCCCCACCAGGTGAACTAACTAGCATAGGATTTTTCATCAAGGCTATATGCAATTTGTGCTTAGCTACGAACTTGGAAGATATGAATGAATGCGAAGCTCCAGAATCAAAGAGAATTATAGCAGGATTGGAATTGATGGGAAACATACGAAGAATCACGTCCGGGGCATTCTGAGCATCTTCAGCACTCACGTGGTTCACCTTCCCATGCATGTAGTTCTGGCGGGCTTGCTGCTGGGGCTGTCCAACTGGACGGTTCTGCTGGTTTTGGTTCTAGTTCTGGTTCTGCACTGGAGCTTGACCTTGCTGCTTCTGAGGGCACTTGTTGGCGTAATGTCGTGACTGCCCACACTGGAAACAGGGACCAACAATATGACCTTGGCAGTTGAGTTGCTGCTGCTGCTGTTGCTGCTTTTGTGGCTGTTGCTGGTTGGGGTTGATGGGTCGCTGCTGCTGCTAATTATTGGGGCGCTGTTGCTGCTGCTGGTTGGTAGGGCGTTGCTGCTGCTGCTGGTTGGTGTACTGTGGCCTGGGGGCTTGGTAGTTGCTCCTCTGCTAGTACTGCTGCTGCTGATGCTGCACTGGAGCTTGCTGAGGTGGGTTGTAGCGAGGGCGAACATTGGAAGCATTCCCCTGACTAGCCATCTTGCGCTTGCGTTCTTCTTCCATTCCCTTGTGCTCCTTATCCAGAACAAATGCTTTGTCCACCAACTTCTGAAAATTGGGATAGTCCACATGAGACAGGGCATAGCGAAGTCCAGGATTCAGGCCTTGCTTGAAACAGTCCTGCTTCTTCTCATCAGTGTCAACATCAGAGGTGGCATAGCGAGACAGCTGGGTCCAGCGAGTAAGGTACTCACGGACGGTCATAGACTCTTGCTTCAGATCTAGGAACTCCCGGCGCTTCAGCTTGATCTCTCCAGCAGGCACGTGATGGCTGCAGAAAGCAGTCTTGAACTCAATCCAGGAAATAGCTTCAGCATCTTCATGTGCAGCAGTGAATGCAATCCACCAATCTGCTGCTGCTCCCTGTAGCTGGTGCGCAGCATAGAGCACTCTCTCTCTCTTCCAGCACACTGAGAAATCTGCAGCTTGCTCTCGACTACCTTCAGCCAATCATCGGCATCAAGTGGCTCCACAGCATGAGAGAAGGTGGGTGGCTTGGTGCTGAGAAAGTCACGAAGCTTGGACTGAACAGGTGGAGGTGGCGCCTGGTACTGGGGCACTTGTTGTTGCTGGTTGGTACTGGGGCACTTGTTGTTGCTGGTTCTGCTGGATGTTGTTGAGAGCAGCAACCATTCCTTCCATCGCTTGAACGGTGGCGGCCTGAGCTGGATCCATCTCTTGCTGCACAGGCTGCTGGTTGCGGTTCACTCGTCTCCTTGGTTCGTAGATTCCTGTGCGAGTTCCCCTCCTGGTGTTAACCATCTGACGGTTTAGATAAATGAGGGAAGTATATGATAGCAAGGAATTGTAGAGATGATTTAGACAAATGAGGAAAGTATATGATAGCAAGGAAATATAGAGACGAGATAACTCTAGGAAAACTATAGGTAAAACGATATCCCCACTATGCAATTTAACTTAATAGCATAAGCAAAAGAGTACTTTTACCAATGCTGCTAAAAATCAACCAAAGATCCAAATCATTACATTAACACACCACCAAAGCACACGTTCACACATCGAGACTAAGACATTAATTAAAACTTAAGACACGCTCGACATTAACACACGACCGTTTAAAACCTCACAAACGACTAACTACTAGAACTAACGACCTCACGGGGTATAACTACGGCTAGGCGATCTCCCATCATCCTCATGAGTATGCTGGTAGGTGTGATGGCACTTCTTGCAGGGTTCGGAGGTAGAAGCATCTTCAATGGGCTCGCGCTCCTCTGGATCTTCTTCTTCGTCTTCTGCTGGCTTCTCCTCTTCAATAGGCTCTTCATCTTCCTTCTCCTTCTCTGCTTGCTCCTGATCTTCAGCGGCCTCTCCATCTTCATCCTCTGGCACGTCATCTTCATCTTTAGTATCAGTCCATGGGAGCTTAGGCTCCTCTTCCTCTTCTTCTTCTTCTGAACTCTCTTCTATAGCAGCGCTGATCTGGCGGAGTCTCTTGCGGTCAGGAAGAAGCAACTTTGGCTTGGACCTCGGGTTGTACTTGTGGTCATTTTCAGAATCAGAATCTAGTCCATCAGTCTCCCAAGACCTCAGCAGCTTCTTGAACTTCCTTCGTGTCTCATCAAAGCCATCATTGAGATAGGCAACTTGCTCGTGGGCGGCGTCGAGTTGACGGGCTTGCAACTTGACAGTACAGCTCAACATCTTCACAGCAGGATTGATACGTCGTGGCACAAGCTCAGTTTGAATGCACAGGCTCGTGCTCTGACGGTACGACAGATAGACATAATCCGTATGCTCCACGAAACGCCGGTTCTCAGCCAAAACTATCTGTATCACCTGGCGGGCAGCATCCTGACAACCTTCCTCAAAAGTAGTCCATGGTGCAATAGCTGGAATGTCCCTCACATATGTATCGGTGTTCCCGTACCTCTTAGGAGTGAATAGGTTGACGTAGACCTTGTAGGTGTATCCTTTATCTCCAAGTGGGTTTCGGACCCCGACGTACTCAAGCTTGGACTCATGACCCAACTCCTGTAGAATGTCCCATAGCTGACGTGGATACTCCAACTGCAAAGCATCTCCTTTCTGCTTCACCGGCTCCTGGAGATCCCAAAGGGCTCCAGCTGGCACACGCGGTGGAAGGCAACGACCAGTCAACTTCCTAGGCGTGTTCTTGGTCCGGGCCATCTAAAAAAAACGCACCAGACAAGATTAGACAAGCCTTAAGAAGATGACAAGGAATAGATGAGGAAAACCAGAATCAAAGGTGAAGGAGAACAAAAATCAAGGTATACAAGATAGAAGTAACTAAGAGCAAGGACTTAGAGTTAAATTAACTTAAGGTTACGACCATTGCTATCTAGGTGAGTGTTCTAAGGTCAACCTGGCTCTGATATCACTTTTGTCACACCCAGTTTTAACAAAGAACCAGGTGCTCAACCCATGTGTGCCAAGATCAGTTAAATCACACATAGGGCCAAATATAGTAGCAATCGTCATCACAATTCATAAAAAAATACCTTAACGAATATGCATAACTATTACAATAAAAGAGTACTTAACGACAGCGGAAGTTTATCATAGTTTTATTCCTATCTTATTATTCTCCTGCATAGAAGCTCCATAACCACAGGCAGCCAACCGAAGGCACGCACCACCTAGAAGTCACACTCCGGAACGTACTCCATGAACTCCTGGCTCACACTCATCTTCACTAGCTGAATCATATTCTCCTCCTTCGGTAACGATCACAACACGATTGTTAGGACAATCTTTGATCACATGGCCTCGGCCCAAGCACTTGAAACATTGAATGCCACTACTCCTTGATGTTGAGCCGGCTGAAGTATTGGGCTTGGCTGGGGTTTGTCTTGCTGTTTTCTCATCATTCGGTGATGAGTTAGACCTACCAACAGCGGTGGAACGAACACTGGGGTGGGAGCTTGCTCCGAAAGAAAACATGCTTCGCCCCAAATCAAACCTTGCTGTTTTTTGAGCATTTGATGGTGTCCTTAAGCTCAAAGATGAAGTCTTGTTCGGCCTATAGTCATCTTGCAATTGTCTCTCAGTCTTTTGTGCAACATGGACAAGCTCCACTACATTGTTGTAGGTCTGAAATTCGACAACACGTTTAATTGGCTTGCTAAGACCGGAAAGAAAACGTGACATGGATTGCTCTTCATCCTCCTGCACACGTGCCCGAATCATAGCTTGCTCCATCTCCTTGTAATATTCCTCCACGGACTGATTACCTTGCTTCAAATTCTGCAGCTTATCAAAAGATCACGTTTGTAATGTTTTGGGACAAAACACGCTCTCATTTCCCTCTTCATTTCAGCCCATGATGCCACAGGATATTCCCCATTAGCCTCTCTTTGGTTCTGCACTTGCTCCCACCAAATGAGAGCATATCCGTCAAAGTCAAGTGCAGCCATATGCACCTTCTTCTCCTCCGTATAATTATGCATACGAAAAATCTTTTCAACCTTCAGTTCCCATGTCATGTATGCAGGATCAGATGTACCTTCAAATTTTGGCATGCTGAATTTCAGCTTCCCAAACTTCTCTTCATTGGGCTGATCATTTCCATTGCGGTAGCGACGATGAAAGTTATCATTGCGGTGCAGCATGAATGTATCTTGCTGATCTGTTTCAAGTGCAGCACCATCTGCGCGACCACGGCCTCTCCCTCGACCAAAGGCAGCACCTCGTCCACCTCCTCCACGGCCTCTCCCATGGGGTTTCAATCCTTGCTCTTCTCGCCACAAACGGGCTGCAACCTCCTCATCGGTCTCATCTAGCTCCTCCTCATGCACACTTGTAGCAACATTTGACTTCAAGGCCTTCACTACTTCAGCAACCATGTCGGCCTTGACTGTGCTCATGTTCTCATTGAGTTGTGTGTTGAAGTCTTTTACTAATTTCAGCAGTTGCTCTTGTGTGACATAACTTGGCTCATCCTCACCTTCACCTGCCATGATTAGTGGGAGAAGAGAAACAAATACAAGCTATGTATTGTTGTGGAAATCACTCAATCTCACCTTCTCTCACCACTGTAGTTCTTATGTGTCCTTGCTGAATTGAGAGCTGCACACACCTTTGTGATAGTAGTCACAATAAAAGTGATAGATCAAGCGAAATCAATGTCACAGTGCATCCAAAACATAGGCTTATTTGTGGAGCATGAAAGGATAATTATATCTGGTGTATAGATTGAAACTTCAAGCTATTGTAAAGTTAAATACCAATCCAAATAAGAGAACAAGTCTAGTTGCTGAAGTGAAATGAAATGAATCTATATAGCAACTCACGCACAAAGATGGTGGAACTTGATGCAACCAAGGAAACGAGCTATACTGAAATTTTAACTCAAGAACAAGGCTCAATGTTGCACAAGTTATGGAGAGACGCTAGCTAATTGCTCACTTGATGAAAAGGGCTGAAAGATTTGCACAAGTAATGACTATATGTGTAACTAAACCAATATCAAGTAAAGTCAATCAATGTGGTGATCTCATCACTTAATCTTTTTCTTTTCTCTTTGTTTTGTTCTCTTTTCTTTTTGTTCTTTTTGCTACTGAGATCAGCACATCAGAAATATGACAAATAACAATTGATGTTCAACCAACTTTCAGTTTTTGCAAAGTGCAAAGCCCAAGAGCAATAACCATTTTTAGAAAAGGGAATATTAATTAATATCCCAGCCGCTGTATCAGATGATACATAAAGCTGTTCCTTATTAAACCATTTGTGGGCAATCAAACCCACTCCATGCAACCAAGAATACAAAGTTCTCAAGAGATCCAAAATAAGTTTCTTCATTCGCCATGTGAAAATTCAGAAAGCTATTCGATTACTAAATCTCCACCCATGACTGGTGAAGATCTCCATGCCCGATGTCTCGATGAGCCTACACCCGTCCCTCTCACTGCTTGCCGATCCTCCTCCTACTGAAGTAACGCCCAGAACCTTATCCAGTGCGTCCCCCTAAAGATGACCTGCAAATAAGACGGAGCTGGGCCCTTGTCAAAGACCATGTCATTTCTACTTAACCAAATTGCCCAACATATAGCACTTGCCCCCATCAACATCTGTGACTTTAGTTTCTTAGATACCCCTCCCACCCAACTCCCAAACATCTGATAAATATTTGTGGGAGGTCGTATATTAAAAGAAACTTGAACTAGTCTCCAAAAGAAGCGCGCTACATGGAACTAAAAAAAGAGATGTTTGATGGTTTCCGGTTGGCTACAGAAGCAGCAATTTAGGTTACCTTGCCACTGTCTACGTGACAAATTATCCTTTGTCAACACAACCCCTTTGTATAAATACCACATAAACACCTTAATCTTTAAAGGGATTTTCAGCTTCCATATAAAAGTGTTGAAAGGTACAACGTTGGCCACTAAAAGAGCCCGATACATTGACTTCACCGAGAAGATCCCATTTTGGTGCAAACCCCACACAAACCGATCTCTCCGGTTTATAAGTTGTACACCAACCG
This sequence comes from Eragrostis curvula, assembly GCA_007726485.1. Classification (NCBI taxonomy): domain Eukaryota; kingdom Viridiplantae; phylum Streptophyta; class Magnoliopsida; order Poales; family Poaceae; genus Eragrostis; species Eragrostis curvula. The sequence continues at coordinate 258,672 of RWGY01000858.1, read as the reverse complement.
TCATGGCCACAATTGTATGCCATGCCTACAAATTTGTACCTGTTAACGCTCTCCGGAACGCAATGTTTAGCGGCCTTGTCGATAATACTTTCTCAACAGTGGCACTCCTTTTTCGAACAATATTATAAATCAAGGGAAATAAATCTTTTAACGGATGAGAGCGAATCCACGAGTCCTCCCAAAACCTTATTTGTGATCCATCCCCCAAGTTGAACTTACCTAGTCTCAAGAAATCATTTTTTACCCCAATTAACCCGGCCAAAAAATGCGAATCCCCAGGCATATGTTCGACTTGTGTAATGGTCCTATCCCTCAAATATTTTTGCCTTAACATCGTTTGCCACATCCCGTCACCATTAATTAATCTAAAGAGCCATTTGCTTAGCAGACACTTGTTGTGGACGTCTAAGTTTAAGACACCCAGCCCTCCTTGGTCTTTTGGAGTACATACAATCTCCCATTTAGTTAGCCTATATTTTTTCTTATGCTCATCGCTCTGCCAAAAAAATCTGGATCTATAATAATCTATCTTCTTGAGTACCCCTCGAGGTACTTCGAAAAATGAGAGCATAAACATAGGTAAGCTGCTAAGAACTGAGTTAATCAACACTAAACGTCCACCTACTGATAGAAGCTTACTCCTCCAGCAAGCTAAGCGATTTTGAAATCTCTCTTCGACATGTTTCCAATCACTGTTTCTCAAAGTTCTATGATGCATAGGTATCCCTGAATATCTAAAAGGTAAAGTTCCAACATCACACCCGAATATTTGTGAATATTCGGCTTGTTTTTCACTAGCATCTCCATAACAGAACATTTCACTCTTATGGAAATTGATCTTAAGTCCTAAAAGTTGTTCGAAGGCACAAAGCAATAGCTTCATGTTCTTCGCTCCCTCAAGATCATCAGCCATAAAAATGACTGTGTCATCCGCATACTGTAGGATGGACAATCCATCATCCACCAAATGCGGAACCACCCCCTTGACCTGCCCGGAATCTTTTGCCCTAGCAAGCAACACTGCTAGCATATCAACAACACTATTGAACAGGATCGGAGACAAGGGATCTCCCTGCCTCACTCCTTTTTTGGTCTAAAAAAAATGGCCAATGTCATCATTTACCTTAATGGCCACACTACCTCGTGATATTACAGCATTAATCCATTCACACCATTTCGGTGCGAATCCTTTAAGCCGTAGAACTTGTTGAACAAAAGGCCATTTTATCTTATCATAAGCCTTTTCAAAGTCCAGTTTTAGAACTACTCCACTCATTTTTTTCCTATGCATCTCATGTATTGTTTCATGTAAAATCAACGCACCCTCCAAAATGTACTGCCCTGGTATGAATGCTGATTGCGAAGGCCCAATTATTTTGTCGGCAACCTTTAAAACTCTATTATTCAAAACTTTTGTAAAAATCTTAAAGCTTACATTGAGGAGGCATAAGGGTCTGTACTGTTGGATCATTGTGGCTTCCTCCTTCTTTGGAAGAAGTGTTATAACACCAAAATTGAGACTATGAATAGGCAGTCGTCCGCTATGGAATTCATGAAAAAGCGCTAGTAGATCCGATTTGATAATTTCCCAGAAAAATTGATAAAACTCAGCTGGAAATCTGTCACACCCGGTTTTAAGGCCAAAACCGAATGCTCATCTATATGTGTGCCCAGGATCAAGTTTCACACATATAGGACAAAATGAAGTAACAGTGCAACCAATGTCAAAATTAAATCGTATAATTAATACAATAAATGTCTCAAAGGACTAAACGAATACAAACGCTAGCGGAAGACTCCATAACACCACAGGTAGTCGACCGGGGGCTCCACAAGCTTAGCCTTCACCATCGTCTTCAAAGTAGTCCATCTTCACTCTCTGAACAGCATATCATGATAGTAAAGGAAATAGCAAGCGTGAGTACATGTCGTACTCCGCAAGTGTGGGAAAGTATATGCAATGCAGGCTTATAACAAGAAAGACTGACATAAGGTTAAATTGCAGAAAAGCACCCTAAACCAATGGTAAAGCATTCCTGAATTACTAGGTGAATGTTAACCCAAACCAACAATTAATTAAACACTACAAGGTACCCCCTTGCAGTGAAGCAGGCTACCCGCCCAAAAACCATACTACAAGTTACCCACTTGCAGCATCCAAATGGCTACCCGCCAGAACCATATCCATCCATCCAACTCTAATCATGTGAGGATCCAGGCCGCTCCTGACCGTGAGCACGGCTGTCATGACAGTTTTACTTCTCTGCAGAGGTGCACAACTTTACCCACAGGGTGGTGATTTCGTCACTATTCAGTGACTAAAACCTCTATGTTGCCTTCACACTACCAAAGGTGTGAGACCAAGAGATCACCACATGGTCTTTCAAAGCGCTTCCCAGCCAGCCAACATCCCCGCTAAGGTTTCCCTACTGCCAGTACCCCTGAAACAGTAGACCCCTCTTGCGCCTTGGCTAGAGTACCCCTCAATCACCTGAGTTTGGAAGTAACCCTTCCTCCCCCATTCCATGAACGCCGGCAAAACTGGGAAGACAGCATAATACTTGACCAAGTCTACCATAATCAACCCTGTGCTTTGCGCTGTTGTCCTGGGTTGCCGCTCCACGAACCGGTCCTTAGCAAACTTGAGCAAGACTACCACATACAAAAGTCTCGTGCTAACCGCACCATCATCAACATACCACTTGCTCAAGTTACAGCATACCTAAGTTCCAGGTTGCTAAAAAGATTAACCGGTCCATGAAGATTAAGTGGAAGTGAAACCATTAGTCAAGATTATTAGTAAAATTGTTACCCATCCCAAGACAGCAAGCTAAGCATGACATACCCATCCATATTATTATCAACCACACCCAGGCGACAAGGATAAAGTAAGGAACAGGATATGACACATGGGATTCAAATTAAACGCAATGCATGCAAAATTAGAGGGAGAAAGAAATAGGTTCAGAATGCGTCAAGGCCACTTGCCTCAAATGAAGTGCTGCTGCTCAAAGTCTTCATGTCTTGATCTTCCCCTTGGTGGTTCTCGAACACACGTGTTTCTAGATAACGGTAACATGCAAAGCACACAAAGCACAAGCAATAAGAAACAATACACCAGGCAATACCAAATTATAAAAAAAACAGTACTAAATGATAGTACTCGTCGATACAATCGCGAGAGCACAAGAATCGCTTAAAACGGATATAAAGGCAAAAAGTTATAAGGTTTTTAAGATAACGGATTTTCTGAAAAAGTTACATTCGGAAAAGGTGGATATGTTATTTCGAAAAGGATATTGAAGAACATGCAAATAAGATCTATTTACCATAAGAGAGTAAGTTGTTTCAGTTCTCCAAAACATTTGTAAAGTTTTGTAAACAAAAGTTAAAGAACATGCGGTTTTATTTCAACGTCTAAAGATCGATCGATGTCGTTGAGCTCGCTAGGGATAAGTCGAGTCATGCTACTATACGATACTAGACATTGTCGCAACTATTTTCTGTATGAGAGAGATAGGGACAATGCCAAGCTCACCTTCCGTGTCTTGGACGATGTAAGGATTTCAGCGGGGCAGCGTGCATCGATTGAATGAGCAACGCATCTCTAGTTGGGATCAAGGGCAGCGAAGCGGTATCTCGGACTAGCATTCTCATGGATTTGTTACAGAAACGGCCGAGCTCTTTGGTAATTCTTCATAGACAATAGATGATTCAGGTAGTGACGAAGGTGTCACATGAAAGAATTTTATGGGGCACTGGAATCATACATACAAAGTTAGGAGTCTGCTGCTCACGTCCAAAAGCGAACAGCCGGCACATCGACGTTCAGATCAGCAATGTCGGACACCCTATGACAAATCTGTTTGGCATAGAGAAGGAGGATGATCAATGTCACATTGTGGTGGAATTTCGTAGAATTTGGTTAGGTGGTTTACCGGGAACGCAGACGTCTCCAGGGCATGTGCTGGGCGCGCACAGACAAGGCACAGAGGTACGAGGATGCAGATACCGAAGGCCTTAGTGACCCCATGTACATGATCTTCTGGTATCAGGTTTATAACGACCTAGAGTACCTGCTGCAGAAATTTGGGGACATTTGGTTGGACGGATCGCCGGGAACGCGGATTTGATCTTCATGACATGAGTGCTGTTGAGAAGAAGGGCTGCCGAACTGTCGACTTCGAGACTGCTGGCGTCAGTAAAGTTTCTGATGATCTGAATTAGATACAGGTGCGCTACAATCAGAGGAACAACAAGGCAGAGTTTCACAAAGTTTGGATCAATTGATCAACGGGAACGCGGATGCGAACCTGTGGTTTCCAGGACACGCACAGGGCGCGTCCAGATGCAGGGCGGCAGCGACGGCGGCGGGTAGATCTCGGTCTAGGGCGCTCCAATGATCGATCTGTGTCGTGGGCTTGTGGAAGACGACAAGGGGCACCTTTTGGCCAAAGGGCGCCACGATCAGAGCTCTGGATCTCCGGGAACGCCAGTGCCAAGACGGGGTCGCGGGGCAGATCGCGACTGGCAGCTAGGATGTCGACGTTTGGAGGCAGCCTGGCGGCGCTGTGGGGATTGTAGGGATAGAGGAGGACGACCAGAGAGGCTAGATAGGGTTTTGGTCCTTCGTTTCTTTGGCAGCCAAAAGAGAGACGAGAGTTTGGCCACAAAACGATGCAGCGGCGGTGCATGTGCTGTGGGTTCTGGGCTGGGCCGAGCAGGATGCCGGGTTGGCTGCTGGATTACTAGATCAAGTTGCCGGGCTGGGCTAGTGGTAAAAATGATTGGATAATTTGAGCTGGGTTTGGAGAGCTGTATCTGTAGCTGTTCGTTTAGCTAGCGAGCAGATGGAGAGAGACGGTACAAAAGGTCATGGCAAAGCTGGGCAACAGCTAGCTACGTAAGTTGTTGAATTCAGTTTACAAACTAGAAAGCTTGGTCTACAGCTCACATGGAAGTCACGGTAAAAATAAATAACAAAGGAATAACTCATTTTGGGTGCAAGCCAATGGAGACAGAGAAATAAGGAAGGACTGAAAGATGAGATCATGTTGCAGGCAGGTAGCTATTTGTTTGCTTGCAACTCAAATTAGAGATCACGAGCAGAGACCAGAACGGCAAGGTAGAAGTACAAGAGGCATGGCTTGTGCGACAGTTAGATAACAAGGTTACGACAGGAAGAAACGGAAGAGAAAAGAGTAACGAAAGATTGGAGTTCACTTGTAGATGACAGAAAGAGGGCATGTGACGGCAATGCGCGGTGGCGACTCATTGAGGTGCAGCTGTGGGTGGTCGGAGCTCATCGAGGAAGAAAGAAAAAGAGACAAATATATAGATTATGGGCCTCAAGAAAAGATCAGCTGCCTGATATATGGTAGAAAGAGAAAGGAGGATTGAAAAATGAAATCGAGCCGGATGCAGGTATCTTGTTTGCATAGAAACAAATGAGAGAAAATGAGCAGGTAACAGAATGGCAAAGAAGAAGCACAATGCTTTCATGGCTTGATTGTACAATACTTAAGGCCACGATATGATAAAAAGAAATTAAGAAAGGTAGACGAGAGAAAAGAAAAGGGAACAAGGAGATAAGATAAAGTGCGGAGATATTTTGATTGCATAGTATTGTTGCATGCAGATAGAGAAAAGATAAGAAAAGAATAAGTTGACAACTCGGGCGAGATTAGGCCTAAGTTAGGAATAGGATTGTTAACCTTGTTATTCTAAAACTAAACCGAACTACAAGATCTCTAACGAGTTTTGAAATTCAGTTCTCACACAATAAAAACCTAATGCATACTAACCAGCACGAATGCAACAAAGAAATATATATAACCTATATTAATTAATTTAACTTAGAAAATAATTTCCTTTGCCTAAATAAATGATAACAACCTAGATAAATCTAGGAAAATTTTAATCTATTCCAATTTTTTTTAAAATTTAGTGAAATTTAAGTCACATTCCAAAATTTGAAATTTTGGGGTGTGACAAAATCCATCCTGTCCCGGTGCTTTATTATGTTACATTTGAAACATCGCTTCTCTAATCTCTTGTTCGGTGAACGGAGCCATTAGCACCTCATTCTCCCCTGCCGAGACCGGAGGTAGGTCATCTCTCATTGTCTCGTCCATAGAGAAAGAATTTGGTTCATGAGGTCTGAACAGCCCTTTGTAATAATCAGTGATGTATTTCTTTAGATTATCGTTCCCCACAATTATTCCTTCCTCCTGTTCCAACTGGAAAATTCTAGTTTTTCGGTGTCTGCCATTTGCCACCATCTGGAAGTACTTAGTGTTATTATCCCCTTTTAACAACTTTGAGACCTTTGAGCGTTGGAGCCAATACAGCTCCTCCTCTCTCAGAATCTGAGTTAGTTGTCCTCTCATATAATTCCTAGGCGCAACCTCCTCAGGTGACAGCAATGATGTCTTAGCTTTTCTGTCTAAGGCATCAACTTTTGCTAAAAGATCGTCTTTCTTTTTCTTGTTTGCTGACACTAGGTTTCTTGCCCATCCTCGTAAAAATCGTCTTACCCTTCTTATTTTATTCTGCCAGACCTCCATTGGAGATCGGCCTCTATTCTCGGACTGCCATATGTCTCGTACCATCTCAAAGAACCCATCTCTAGTGAGCCATGAAAGTTCGAACTTAAATGTTCTCACATTGCCTCTATGAGCAGGTTCTCCGAAGTCTAGTAACAATGGAGTATGATCCGAGATCTCCCGGGTTAGTGCCCAAACTGATGCAAGAGGGAATTTGAGCTCCCATTCAGTCGACACTAAAACTCGGTCTAATTTCTCATATGTTGGTACCTCCGCATAATTGGCCCATGTGAATTTCCGACCCGTCATCTCTATTTCTCTCAAGTTTAGTGTTTCAATTATTGCATTAAATAACATAGGCCATCTTTCATTGTACCTTGCATTGTTCTTTTCTGAAGGGTTTCTAATTATATTAAAATCACCCCCTACTGCAATGGGCAAATCATCACACTGGCTGCATGACTGAACCAGTTCAGAGAGAAAACTCTCCCTATTTTCCTCTTGAGCCGCCCCATAGACTGACATAAGAACCCACCTGAAGCCATCACTCTTATTTTTAAGAAAAAATCTTATATGATATTCGCCCTCCTCCACTTTTTCAATCATCACTTTTGCTTGATTTAGACCCATCAACATCCCACCAGACATCCCTCTAGGAGATCTCCAATGCCAATGAAAATCAGAACCCGCACAGAAATTATCTAGACATTCAGTCGAGAAAGTTGTTCTATTGGTTTCTGACAACGCTATAAAATCAAGCCTTTCATCCCTCGCTAAATTACTCAAAAAAATATGCTTGGCCAGGTCCCGAAGACCTCTGCAATTCCAGAAAACTCCTTTCATTAGAAAACTATTTTCTTTTTGGAACTGCCACTGTTGTGCATCTTGCTCTTTTTCTTTTTTTCCTTAACCAGCTTGATTGGAACATTAACAAGTTCCCCATCAAGACAAGTCCTCTCATCGTCCATCAGCACTTCCGTTAAGTCGCCACAAAGACGGCTCACAGCCAAGGCTTCTAGCGCGATGTCATCATCATCCTCACATTCACTTTCACATTGTACTGGCAACAATTGTTTTGGTGCTCTACTTCTCTTTTCCTCTACCTCTTTTATTAGTTTAACAGAACATGATATGTTTTGTGATGTACTACCCATTCGAACACCCACCCCTTCAAGATTTCCCCTAATATGCTGATCCGAAAAAGAACAAACTGAATTATTACAATCGTTACCTTGATTCTCCTCAAGATTCTTGATGGCGCCGCGCTTCCCAGCCTTGTCGAGAGAATGTACATCTGCCATCCCAGCGTTCCTTTTGCTGCGACGAACTGGAGTAAGGTCACAGCCATCCTCCGGGGTCAGCGCCGCCAGCACCATCTCACTCCCAAGGTCCGTAGATTGTGCACCATCCACAGCAACTCCAGCTTGGATCAGTGAATCGAGAAGGCCGCCCAGCGAAGCCTCTGAACCAGCAGTCCCGCCACCGGCACCCTGGTTAGTTGGCACTACACTGACGCTCTGTGACTTAGGCGCGAAACCCCGGTCTGAACTGCAGTTCCCCGTGTCAGCTCCTTATTAGTCACAGCCTCATCCTGCCCTACCCAAGCTGGCAGTTGTTCAGCCTTGCGGTGCACACCTTCTCCTACCGAAGCCGGTAGTTGTTCAGCCTTGCGGTGCACACCCTCTGCAGAACCTTGTTTTTTCCCCGAGTTTGGCGTGGCCATGGGTCTTAGCTTGGCTGACCCCCTCGTAGCCAACACCCCCTGACCTGCCACAGCAAGGGACCCTGGTGCCGACATCCTCTGTGCCCCTGTTGCAGCCCCTGCCAAATCTGAAGGTTTAATAATATTCACTTGCGCCCCTTTTGGCACACCAACAAATTCCCTTGCCTCATCACTTATAGTATCCAGCTCATAGGAATCAGCACCACCGCCCACTGGGGCTTCATTCTCTTCCATTTTCTCTCCGTCACCATTATTCTCCATTCCCCCCATTGATGTTTTCCCATTTTTATTTTTGTTTTGACCTTCTTCCGTACCTTCTGCTGCATCTTTCATCTCTTCATCATCATCTTTACGATCTTCTTTGTCACCCATCTTCTATTGCCTTCAGTTTCTTTACCCCCATGTTTGGTTGAAAAGATTCAACCTCAAACTCCAAGGTAAAAAAGCGGTTGCCAATGATGACATCCATTAATTCCGGAATTTCTTCAGGTTCAAGAACCGCAACTGCGAAGCGACCAAAAGTATTATCCCTCGTCATTACCATGTCGACATCTTGGGTAACCCCAAACATCGTGCCAAGAGCCCAAAGAATGGGGTACTCCCTCAGCACCATAGGCAGATTGAGGACCCTCATCCACACAATCGGCAACGCATGCCCAAAGTACTCCTCGTCACCCTTGAACTCGATAAACTTAAGCACTGTCCCATCGTCAAGAAGTGCACCACAACGTCTAGATCGTAGCTGTTGGGGACTGCACCGAAGCCCCTACCCGACCCACGCGAAGACCAATGGCCAATGGCGAAGACGAAACGGAGAAGACAATCAAACTAACAGCCGTGCTTATACAGCCAATGGCATGCATGTAAATATGATCATTCTCCCCCTTATAAATATGGAGGGAGATGATCCTGGAATGACATCGGTTTTTCGGGCCACGAGCCAGAGGAAGAATCATTCGCACCGTGTTCTGAACTCTCTAATCAGCTGAACCCTTCGCCCGGCATCGCGGGAGAAGGAGAGCTTCGCGCGACTGAACTACAGGGAACCTGAACGAGAACCCCTTCGTCCGGCACCGCGAACCACGAAAGAGGGCTTCACTTCAACCAGAAGACAACGACGACCAGCGAAGAGGGCTTCGCGAGGAGACTCGAAGGCATCGACAACCTCCGAAGGCTTCGCCAGAACCAAAACACCTCAATCACCCGTTGGAGGGCTTCGATCTGTCCCACTAAGACCTTCGATCCCCCAACATTTGGCGCCGTCCCGCGGTTTGAACCCACGACCACGATCAATATGGCCAAAGCAAAGGCAAGAACAAACATCAGCGACACACAACGTGCAGAAGCCGAAGCCAAAAGCGAAAGGCTAGCGAAGGAAGCAGAACTCAGAACAGCAAGAGAGCAAGAAGAGCGAGACAAAGCTGCAAAAGCGGAAGAAATAGCAAGAGCCGAAGAGGCGGCAAGAAAAGAAGAAGCTCTAAAAGCAATGCAACTAAACAACGCGAAGACATCTCAAGCAGCAAGCTTTCAACAGGAGGATGACGAAACACGCAATATAACCGAAAGGCTTCGGATAATAGAGCAAGAAAGGGTCGAAAGAGAAAAGAAGCTGGCCATCATTGAAAAGACAGCGAAGCTAAAGAAAGATATGCTCGACAAAATAGTGCAAGCCCAGCTGGAGATCAACGAAATGGACAGCAAGTTAAACAAATACAATGAAGAAATGGAAAACCTGAGAAAGCAAGAGCAAGAAGCACATCACAAGCCTCGCAAGCAAACCGAGCACAAAATGGTGTATGAAGTAAGCAGCTCCGGAAAGGACAGCCAGCCATGCGTCATCTACAATGAAAACTCTCCCCTAAGCGAAGAGCTACAGAGCGAACCTTGGCCGATCAACTTCAAAATGCCGAAGGTAAAGGCGTACCAAGGAAAAACATGTCCAAGAGAGTTCCTCATGTCCTTCGAAGCCGCAGTAGAATCAGGCGGAGGAACAAGCTCAACATACACCAAAGCTCTAGTCATGGCTGTCGAAGGAGTTGCGAAGACATGGTTTTCCACTCTCGAACCTGGATCCATCAACTCTTGGTCCGAGTTGAGAAGAGAGTTCATAAACAACTTTCAGGGTTTCCAAGCATCCGAAATTCATCAGGGAAGGCTATTCTCATGCAAGCAGAAACAAGACGAAGGCTTGAGGGAGTACATGCAGAGGTTCATGGAAATAAAATCAAGAGCGAAAGATGTAGGGGCTTCAACAGTTATTGATGCACTTACAGAGGGCTTAAGGGCTGGCCCCTTCCATTCTGCATTAACAAGGAAGAGACCCAAAACCATCTTCGCACTATTAGACACATTCGAGAAGTATGCGAGATCAGACGATGAATTTCGAAGGAAGAAAGAAGACGAGAAGAAGCAAACTCAGCTGGTCAAAGACGAGAAGAAGTATAAAGAAGAAAGGGAAGCAAGTCGAAGCAGAAGACACGACGATAGAAGAGACAATTCAAAAGACCACAACAATCGAAGGGTGCACAACCTCGAAAATAGAGAAGAAAGGGGCGATGAAAAGAGAAACAAAGATGATGAAAGAGGGAGAGAACGAAGCGACCAAGAAAAGGATAGCGAAGACAAAAAAGAAAACAACCAAAGGAGCAGTTCTCGTACCTCATACTGCGAGCTGCATGGCGAAGGAAAGGGCCATACGACAAAACAGTGCCGAAACCTGCAACAATTCAAACAAAATTGGACTGCAGAAAGAGAAGCGAAGAGGGCCATCAGACACACGAGCAACTATCGTGAGAACTGGTCTCAAGGGAACCCAATGTCAACATACCCTTCGCACTCTGTCAATCATGTCGTCAACTATCCAAGAGAAGCTTCGTATCAGGCACAGCAGTATGCCTACTCTCAACCTCAAAGCCTGGCAGCACTGCCACCGCCCCCAGAAACAAACCAGCAAAACAATGGAAGAAGCTCAGAACCTAGCTACACGTCTCAAAGGCAAACTATTAACGCTATCTCCGGAGGATCGACCCAGCAGCTAGACTCAAGAAGGGCGAGAAAAGAACACATTCGAAGGGTACATAATGTGACGTCAAGGACTCCATTTGTGAAAACCAAGTGGTCCCATGTCCACATCACCTTCGGAAAAGAAGACGCAAGAGACCTTGACCAACCCCACTCAGACCCACTAGTCATCAAGGCAAACATAAAAGGATTTGATGTACTCAGGATACTGGTCAATGGAGGAAGCTCAGCTGACATCCTCTTCGCCTCTACATACAGAAAAATGAAGCTAGAAAATGAAACACTGCAACCTGCAGGAATTCCATTGGTCGGCTTCACTGGAAAGGTTATCCAAGCATTGGGAAAAATTAGCCTACCAGTCACCTTCGGCGAAGGAGATAACGCAAGAACTGAAGATGTGACCTTCGATGTGGTTGACATTGTTTATCCTTACAATGCAATCTTCGGAAGGGGGTCCATTAACAAGTTTGAGGCAGCCATACATCAGGGCTATCTGTGCATGAAGATTCCTGGTCCCATCTCTGTCATCAGCGTCCTCGGAGACCAACTCCAAGCAAGAAGTATCGAAGAAGGCGAAACACCTGGGAGGAAGAATGTCCACTTCGTCCGAAGGAAGCAAAAGACTTCAAATTTCAAGATCTTCGGACTAGAAAACTCGTCCATGACATATCAAGAATGCATGAGCCGTGTCTACCAAGAGCATCTCTTCGGTAACACGCGCGATTCCTACATGTAAAAGAACAAAACTTGCGGGGGTGTGCCTCTTTTTCCTCACGAGGGTAGCCCTGCGAAGGGTGTGAGGTTTTTTAACGAGGCACCCTCCAAGACTGTAACACAGTTTTTAATTACCTTTTTACCCTCGAAAAATTCCAGAGCAATTTCCTGGGAGGTGTAGAAGAGCCAAAGCTCAAGAAACGAAGCTTCGAGGTCAAAAACGATATCAGGCAAAAGCCTAGAGAATCCGAAGGTTACGCCAATTGAGTATTTGGTGTAGTCTAAGTTTGGATCGATGTATCACGAAGGATGATACAGAGACTCCAGACAAGAGCCGAAGGGAAAGATAAGCAAAGAAAGCTTAATCTACCCAAGTACACGCAAACAAAAACCTTCGTACAAATCGCGATCCTTCGCATGAAGCGTTCAAATATCAAAGAACGAAAACACGAAAACTTGTGTTCCTCAAAGGAAACACAAGGTCATCGTGCAGAAAGCATTAAGAGCTTCGATGATATTGAAGAAATCTTCTCTCTGGCAAAGACCTCCGAAAGAATGCTTCAAAAGAAAAGCTTTATTAAGCACAAACACCAGTTAAGGAGATCCATTGTCAGGCTCACGCTTTACAACAAGGCCTAATTCTAAAAGCATTTCGCATACAATCCTAAATTCATCGAAATTATATCCATTCGAAGGAGAATAAGGCCTTTGAAATATGGGATCTATTATCCCAGACGAAATCATTCGCTCAACATGCGAAGCTGCATCGAAGGAGGAAGACGAATCTAAAACGTCCCCAACCTTCTTCTTCTTAGCCACACCCCGATGTGAAGAACTACTACCTCGTGGACAGCGACCACAAGGCCTTCGTTTGTTCCGACCCCGACTCCCTTCGGGAACATCAGCCTCGGGGCGATAAACTCTCCCAATAGCCACAAGGCTACCAGGAGGAAAAGAAAAAGAACTCTCACCTCCCTCAACAGGCGACAAAGGACTCGAATCACTAGATAAATCAATCCTCGAAGGAGAACTAAAAACTTCAATCGGAGGCTCACGGCGAATCGAGCCACCAGAAGAAGGCTCTGGAGTCGCAAATTCGCTCAGAGAAACATCAGATGATGAATCCGGAGCAACACACTTCTCCAAAACCAAGTCAGAAGAAGCCTTCGGAGTAGCAAACTCGCTCAAAGAAATATCAGACGAAGCCTAAGGTCCAAAAACCAAGCAAAAATTAATCAAAGCAACATAAAGTTTACAACAATATTACAACAATTCTCAAGACACAAGTTCGAACGAATGATATAACTCCTCTCCCGAAGAAAAAGTAAACTGTTTATACCTCACTCTGAGGCAGACGACCAACAGACTGCACACGATTCCAGAAGGCTTCGTCAAAATGACTGGCGACCTTCAGAAGAGCTTCAACAACAGGACGGGGAGTAGAGTCAACAGCTGAAAATTTGAAATCGTCAGAAGCAACCTTCGCCAAAACGTTACTCCCTTCGACATCAAGAGAATGGAGGAAGTCCCGAGTAGCCAGATGAATAGCATTGGAGGAAAAGGCCCTGCAAGCCTTCACCACGAAAGGAATGTTGACAGAAAGCCAAGATTGGCGCTGCTCAGCCGAAGCATCCTCTGGGATCTGATCAGGAGTAGTCCCAACTGAAATAAGAGCATCCTGAATATAGCTGCAGAGAGAGGACAGGCGAAGCTCTTCAGCCTTAGCAAAAGAAACTGCCTCCTGATCCGCAGTTTCAACTTTTTCGCGAAGGACCTTGTTGGCTTCCAAAGCCTTCGCGAGGGACGAATCAAGATCCCCCAGCTGTTTCTCCAGAGAAGCTACCTTCGCCTTAAAATCTTCAGAAGATTTGGCGAGGGCCTCCTTCTCAACAGAAAGATCTACCACACGTTTTTCACTAAGAGCAAGAGCATCTTCTTTCTCCTTGATCTGAGATTCAAGGGTTGAAAGATCCTTGCGAAGCCGGTCCCGATCAGCCCTTGCCAGAGTCAGCTCATTAAACTGGCGAAGGGAGGCTTGAGTAATAGCAAGCGACTGACGAAAACAAGAGCGAAATTAGAAAAACAAGCAACTGAGAAAAAACAAAAATTAAAACTGCTTACCTTCATCTGCGAAGACAGTAAAGACTTGTACAGAGTATCACCACCCTGAAGCACAAGCTCATTGTCCACCTGGGGAAAACGAAGCTTCTCTGCAGCAGCAACAAAGGGCGTAGCGGCCCTAGCACTCATGACGAAGGTGTTCGAAGGAACATCGTCACAAAGAGTCAAACAACCCCCAGTAGCTTCGACTGAATCAAAAGTCATGTCAAAAGGGAGAAACTCTCCAAGCATTGCTTCAAAGACTGAATGTAGGAAAAGATCACCACCTGCTGAGGGGCTAAGAGGCTCACGAAGCACAACGTCTGGCTCCGAAGGTAATTGAACCTGGGAACAATCTGTAAGAGGTCTCAGGTTATCAGCAATTTGACGAAGCCCAGCCACACTAAGAGATGAGAGATAACCTTGAACAGAAGCTTCGGCTACCCCTTCGTTATGAACAGGGGCAGTAGGAGGGACATCAAGACCATCAACACAGGTCTTGTCCTGGATCTTAGCCTTCGATCCAGACTTAGCAAGAACAGAATCAGCACCCTTGATGGCCTTGTCCTGAATCTTGGCCTTCTCAGCGGCGCTGGTATCACGAGTATCAACTGTAGAAGCAGAAATATCCTTTGCAACAGAAGAAGAGCCCTTCGAAACAACTTTCTTAGGGACAGACTGAGCTTTAGACCCAGAAGAATTACTACCACCACCTTCTGGAATAGAAAACAAATCTAATGCAGAGCGAATCACCGGAGGCTTGAAAGCAAAGGAAGGCTTCGCTGAAAGAGAACTCTTCGGCTGACTTGCCGAAGGAACAGCAGCACTCAAAGCTGTAGCATTGGCCTCACTAATAGCCCTATCAGAGCAGTCCTTCGACGAGGTCTTATGAGTTTTCAGCTTCTTCTTAGCCTGCTCTTCGCTAGACCTTCGGCTACCAGACATCTTGAAAAAGAACGAAGGAAAAGGATCTCCTACCAAAAGGAACTGGAATAGCCAAAAGAAAAAAGACTCGCAAAGTATACGATTGAAGAAACAACGCGCCCACGATGAAGATATATAGAAGGGAAACGATCATCGGGAACTGAAAAGAAGTACGGAATGAAAACGACAAGACACGTGTATGGATCAGAAAGGCGCACGTTGTAGGCATAAACTGACAAAAAATGTTTCTGGTTTTAGTTACACTAATAACACATCACCAATTGAGGGCTAATGTTGGGGACTGCACCGAAGCCCCTACCCGACCCACGCGAAGACCAACGGCCAATGGCGAAGACGAAACGGAGAAGACAATCAAACTAACAGCCGTGCTTATACAGCCAATGGCATGCATGTAAATATGATCATTCTCCCCCTTATAAATATGGAGGGAGATGATCCTGGAATGACATCGGTTTTTCGGGCCACGAGCCAGAGGAAGAATCATTCGCACCGTGTTCTGAACTCTCTAATCAGCTGAACCCTTCGCCCGGCATCGCGGGAGAAGGAGAGCTTCGCGCGACTGAACTACAGGGAACCTGAACGAGAACCCCTTCGTCCGGCACCGCGAACCACGAAAGAGGGCTTCACTTCAACCAGAAGACAACGACGACCAGCGAAGAGGGCTTCGCGAGGAGACTCGAAGGCATCGACAACCTCCGAAGGCTTCGCCAGAACCAAAACACCTCAATCACCCGTTGGAGGGCTTCGATCTGTCCCACTAAGACCTTCGATCCCCCAACAGTAGCATATCCTTCCTTGAAGGGAAACGAACCTTGAATACATTTTCCTCTTGCCGATGAATCACCCATAAGGGACTCTCTCGAACACACATCCTCAGATGTTCTGCAAGCTGGCCCTGTGTCACCCGACCTCCCGTGACCGTGCACAAAGCCTGCCTTGACTCTTTCTTTGTAGGTGCAATGAGTTTCTGATTTGGAATATGAAAAGCACAAAGCTCCTCAGCGGCAAAACCCACAGTGTGTGCCATTAGTTTAGGTTGCTTGGGCACCAAACACCTTGTGTAAGCATGAGAAGAACTCTTACAAATTGCACAATAAACTGGCACATTGCATTCAGAGATCAAATGTCCTATGTTCCCACATTTGTGACATGTTTTTGCCGTCGCCATGGCACCTGCTTCCTCCTCCACACTCTTAGTTGCACCCACCGGCACCATATCATTCTCAATCGATGCCTCGTTCTCCCCTGCCGAAGATGATGAGCCATGGAGAACCGTCGACATCTCGACGTTTCCCTTCGCCACTTCCACTGTCACTGCAGTTTTAGGTGCCTGACCAGTGGCCACCCCTGCATCAGACGAAGGCTGCACCTCAGGCAACACAGCACCCTGCCGATCCCCTTGCGCTCTGAGCCCCAAGAGCTCAGCAGCGAGAGCTTGTAACCCGAGCGGGGGCATTAAGGTGGTGTGGATGTTGCCGTATGGCTGTGGGCCTGGGTCTGTTACGCTTCTGCCAGCCCGCCCGTTCCAAGTTGGTAGTGAATTTGGGTGGCTTGGGCGAAGGCCTGGGCTGCTCGGTCCGTAGAGCGGCAGGCACAGCGTGAGGCTGGCTTCAAAGAGCAATAACCTATAGCTAGTCTCAAAGAGTTCAAAGTTTACACAAATGATAGATGATTCTAAGACACTAAGGATTTGTGGATTTCAAAGATCAGAATTGCACAAATTCAGTTCAAAGTAAAGCACGAAGTTGAAACCTGTTTCAGGATAGAGCAATCTGCACATAAGCAGAGCCGAAACTTCACGTGCATGAAAATTTATCAAAACGACCGATTCACGGATTACAATATGAAGATCAAAGATGTATCTTAAAATTAGCTTTTCAACAAGCTCAAGAACGTCCAAATCGGAGTTCGGATGCAGAAGTTATGCTCATTTTCGTGAACCCTGCTCGATCTGTGAATCTGAGCGGAACTTGAATTCGGGATGAACTCCAACCTGATAAGAAACACAAGAACGAAAGGGAAAACAGTAACAGGTGGGGGAACAAAGGGGAAACACAGATCAAAGATGGAAATCAAAGGGAAACTCAAAGGAACACAAGGATTCAGCAACCCAACAAACTCTATTGGACTAGAACTTAACAACATTCACTGAAATTTCAGATGGGGTAGAATTTTTTGGGATTTTCGGTTTATGACAGCAAACAAACTATAGTACCTAGGGTAAAAGATCCTACGGAGGAAAACCTAAGCTCTAAATACCAAGATGATGCGGGGGCTTGCCCGATCTTCTCGACGTAGGATCTTGGGGATAATTTGATCCGTGCAACCTGACGAAAACGATGGCACCAACAACTACTCTAGCAGCCACCTGTGACAAATGATTTTGTCCAAACGCATGATTGATTGATGCTTACCTGAACCACAAGGTAAAGCAAACTCTTGCAATCACAAGGATACACAAGAACAAGTGGTAGAGAAATCTCCCAATCCTTAAGGGGGCAACTATGGCACAACCCTAAGGACAAGAGCACTTGGCTTCTCTATTTTCTGTTCTCAAATTCATGGTTAGGATTTTAGGGCAGAGGAGAGTGCTACTTATACTAGGAACATCCCTCCTAGCTGGGCTGGATGGACCTAATAAGGCCCATCTTGACAGTTCATGGGCCTGGAACAGTGTTTACTAAAACAGACATAATACTCTCCGCACATCTTCAATGGATGAACGGTTAGATGCGTTGGAAAGTAGACTTCAAGACACTTCTAACCATGTAGGACACTCATGCTGAAAGTCTCTGGATTTGTATGCTTCATGGCTTGAACTTCGGACACATAATCTGGGAGTCTTCAGAAACAGCTCTCACCAAAATGACCATAAATCTTTCCACACATATCCAATTGATGAAAGGTTAGATGCGTTGGAAAGTAGACTCGATGATGCTTCTATCCATATAGAATACACATGATGAAAGTTCATAGATTAGAACATTTCTTCACATGAACTTCAGGTACAAAACATGAGCGTCATGGCGGACTGCAGCTTGTTCATCCCCACTTGGACGAATCCTCCATGACCCCCTCTTCAAACCTTATGTTGAAGTTGTTGCGTTCTTGCCCGAGTCAACGGCCCGTTGTAGATAGCAATGTCCTGCTCAATATCTAACTTTGTAGCCCAGTGAGGGCTATTGTCTTGTTTAGCGGACGACGGTGATGTGCTATAGGGGATGTCCTCATCAGTCCGCAGTATGGTTTTAAGCACGGTGGTACAAGGATTTTAGCAGCCTTTTTGCTCTGTGAATCACGGATTCACCGCAGTCGATGTGCGGAGATTCCGCACTTCAAGTGTGGTTTCACCGCACTCTGACTTAGCTGCTTCTCTGATGGACTTTTTACCGTTAGATTCAAACTATGCGGTGTCACCGCATCAGGGTGCGGTGATTCCGCACTTTACTGGCAGAGCAACGGTAACATTAGATCTGAGGCTATAAAAGGTGAAACCCAACCAAATCTCGGGTTGCTGACTTCACTTTTCACTCATACACCTTTCTAGAGCTCAGAGACACACCTCCACTCACCCTAACCCTAGAACTTCGTGTCTCTTGTGGGAAGTGAGATTTAGAGCTTGAGAGCAAGAAATCTTTGAGCAAGTCAAGTCACCATCGAGCTAGAGCATTGCATTTGTTACTCTTGGAGTTTGAGGACTCCTAGACGACTAAGAGTCGCCCTTGAGCACCCAATTTCTGTGGTGTGCCCGGGAAAGTTTGTGAAGGCCGGATTCCGCCTCTTTGTGGAAGGAATACCAAGAAGAAAATGAATCCTTTGTGGTTTCGTGAGGAAGAGGGTTGCAATAGACCCGACCCTTCGTGGGCTGCCTCAACGGAGAGTAGGATCTCCTCAAGGATCCGAACTTCGGGAAACATATCCTTGTGTCCTTGCTTCTTGGTTATTTCATCCCCTTTTCGATTCCGTGAAATTACTTTGTTTCTATGCATGCTTAGCTTTCCTACCTGCAGTATACTTATCTAGACTTGTTGTTGAACTGCTACTGCTCAGGGATAGTTGTTTACTTTCGTATTTCTACTTGTATTTTGTTCATCTCTGCTTTTGTGCTGAAAAACCGCAGTTAGGTTAGTTTCACCATTGTGCCGTTTAACCGCACTCTCTGTCCGATGATTCCGCACTGCGGATTCATCGCACTCGTACTGCGGTTTCACCGCAGTTCTTATTCCGTTGCTAATTGAACTAAGTTAACAAATTTTAATTAGTGCCAATTCACCCCCCCCCCCCCTCTAGGCCCATATCGTCCTTTCAGTTGGTATTAGAGCCTAACCTCCGTTTAGGCTTAACCACTTGGAGGAAATATGGGAGAGAATGGGAATACGAGTGGTGCTCAACAAACAATTCAATTTAACATTGATTATGATCATATAAATGCTCATACTTTTAAACAAGTCAATCAATCAACTTCATATGCTTCATCTAGAGCTCCTTTCTTTCATGGAAAAGATTACTCTGCATGGAGAAATAAAATGATGTATCATTTTAAGGGCATTGACAATTCTATTTGGAAGATTGTGAATGTAGGTTACACAATTGCCGATCCAAACCGCCTCACTGCTGAGGAAGAAATATCGGATCACAAGAATGCTCAAGCCACAAATGCTCTATATAGTGCTCTATGCAAAGAAGAGTACAACCAGATTGATGGATGCACATTGGCCAAACAAATATGGGACACCCTTGAGCGTGTTCACTTAGGTGCATCATAACTCCGAAAATCCAAGATCGAGTTGATCAAGGGAGAGATTGAGCGATTTGTGATGAAGAGAGGAGAAACCATGACTGAGATGTATGATAGGCTCATGGTGTTGGTCAATGAAATAAGAGCTCTTGGTTCAAAGAGCTACGATGATGAGTATGTGAAGTTGAAGATACTTAGAGCCATCACACCTTTGGATCGTCATCTTGTGGCGATCATTCAAGAGAAGCCCGACTCTGAGGAGCTCACCTCATGTGACGTGCTTGGGAAGGTTGTTTCTTATGGAATCCAATATGATAGCTCCGTCACCATGGATGAGAAGTGAACAATGAAGCTCTTCCCAACAAGAAGAATATGGCCTTGATAGTACATGGAGACAAGCCAAGCTCAAGCAATCAACAAGAAGAAGATGATTTGTCTCAAGCCGAGTTGGCTCTCTTCACCAAGTTCAAGAAGTTCTTCAAGAATGACTTCAAGAAGAAGAAGTCATCATCAAGGAAGACAACATCAAGGAAGTGTTAGGAATGTGGCAAGACCGGTCACTTCATTGCACATTGTCCAGAGAAGAAAGAGAGTGATGATGATGGCCAAAAGAAGAACAAGGGCAACCATCACAAGAAGGATAGGTCTCACTACAAGAAGCACAAGCATTATGCACATGTTTGTGAAGAATGGGATTCAAATGATTCATCAAGCTCAAGCTCCGAGTCCGAGGGAGAAGGAGTGGCGTCATTTGCTAGCACATCTTCTCCAACACAAAAGAAGTCTCTCTTCGGCGACTTGAGTGATGATGATACACCACTTTGCCTCATGGCCAAGGGTGCTAATGTACTTGATCAATCCAAATCCATTCTTGATGATGCTTCTAGTGATGATGATAGTGATAGTGATGATGAACCTATCAACAAGAACAACATTAAAATATCTTTTGATAAAATGATCAAATTCATGCGTGCCTTCGAAGAACAAGAAGAGCTTCTTGAGAAACAAGAAGATTTGCTTGTTCTTGAAAAGGAGAAAAAACAAAGATCTTAAGAAACGCCTTGCTAAAGAGGAAAAGGGGGTTGGGAAGTTATCCAATGAACTCTCATTGGCTAATACCTCAACTCTTGGTTTAAAAGAGATAAATGTTACACTTCAAGAGAACTTCAACGTTCTTGATGCCAAGTACAAGGCTATTGAAGTGCAATATGAATCCCTTTTAAACAAACCCTCTAGTTCATATGATGCTTCAATAACTTCTAGTGCTTTGACTAGCATTGCTTGTGAAATTAATGATGATTCTATGCAAGCATTGAAAGATGAGGTTGAAAGACTACGTACACTTGTCAAATATGGGTGTATCAAGAATTGGAGATGTGAGCAAGCACTCTACAAGACCATTGTTGAGATCAAGCCCAACCGTGGTGAAGGTCTTGGTCATGGCAATGTGGGGACAAAAGTGAACCTCCATAGAGGATATGGAGAGAAAAATGGAAATGTATATCCCACATTTATCTATGAAAGTGGAAAGGATCCCATTCAAGTTGGTGCTCCTAGAGTGACAATTGAGCCCACCTTGGTGGTGAAGCAAATCACCAATGGTATCAAGAAGAATGCCCGCACTCTAGCACCTCAAGCTAGAAATGACAAGAAACCATGGAAACAAGTCAAGGGCCATGCACCTCAAGCCTCTTTTGATGCATCATATGTGCTCAAGAGAGATTACCATGGCAATGTGTATGCCAAATATGTTAGCCCTCGCAATAAAAAAATGTTGCTAAGAGTTTTGTTTGGGTGCCTAAGATTCTTGTTACTAACTTTCAAGGACCCAAGCAAAATTGCGTACCTAAATACAAAGTATAAATTTGTTTTGTAGCCTTACTACTCCGGTGGAAGAAGTTGGGTGATGGACAGTGGATGTACTAATCACATGACTGGGGAGAAGTCAATGTTCGCCTCCTTCAATCCAAATGGTTCATCTGATGAAAGTGTCAACTTTGGTAGTGGCAAAGGAGAGGTAATGGGTCTTGGTGAGATTGCAATTTCTAATGACAACTCTTTGTCCAATGTCATGCTTGTTAAGTCCCTAGAGTATAACCTTCTTTCCGTAGCTTAATTATGTGAAATGGGTTATAATTGTCTCTTTACAAATGTTGATGTGACGGTCTTTAGAAGAGATGATTCCTCGGTAGCTTTCAAGGGTCATATGAAGGGCAAGCTTTATCTTGTGGATTTTTCCATAGCTAAACCTAGCCCCAAGACGTGCTTGATTGCTAAATCCACCATGGGTTGGTTGTGGCGGAGAGGGCTAGCCCATGTTGGTATGAGGAATTTGTTTAAGCTTCTAAAGGGCGAGCACATTTTGGGACTAACAAATGTTTCTTTTGAGAAAGATAGAATTTGCAGTGCATGCCAAGCCGACAAGCAAGTTGGAGCCACTCATCCCACCAAAAGCACAATGACAACATCAAGACCATTGGAGCCTCTACACATGGATCTTTTTGGTCCCGTATCCTATATTAGTATAGGAGGAAATAAGTATGGTCTTGTTATTGTTGATGATTATTGTCGCTTCACTTGGGTCTCCTTTTTGCATGATAAGAGTAAAACTCAAGATACTTTCATGTCATTTGCAAGAAGAGCCCAAAATCAATTTGATGTCAAGATCAAGAGAATAAGAAGTGACAATGGCTCTGAATTCAAGAACACCAAGATTGAAGAGTTCCTTGGTGAAGAAGGCATCAAGCATGAATTTTTGGCACCCTATACTCCTCAACAAAATGAGGTGCCCGAAAGAAAGAATAGGACTCTTATAGAGTTGGCAAGAACAATGCTTGATGAGTACAAGACTTCGGACATCTTTTGGGCCGAAGCGGTGAACACCGCTTGCCATGCAATCAACCGATTGTATCTTCATCGAATTCTCAAGAAAACTCCATATGAGCTCCTCATGTGTAACAAACCCAATGTTTCATACTTTAGAGTCTTTGGGAGTAAATGTTTTATATTAAAAAAGAAAGTTAAATCTTCTAAGTTTGCTCCTAAAGTAGATGAAGGGTTTATGCTTGGTTATGGATCAAATGCCTATGCATACCGAGTTTTCAACAAAGCTACCGGCATTGTTGAGATCTCGCGTGATGTGACATTTGATGAAACTAATGGCTCTCAAGTAGAGCAAGTTGATCCTCATGTTCTAGCTAATGAAGAAGAAGCTTGCGAACCGATCAAGAGAATGGCCATTGGTGACATAAGACCACAAGAACCTGTGAATGTTGATGAAGATGATCATCCAATTCCATCTCCTCAAGTAGTGCCTCCCCTCACACCTCAAGATCAAGAAGAGCCTACTACAACATTGCTAGACAATGAAGAATAAGATGAAGTTGATGATCAAGATGGAAATGCTAGAGTGGCACATCCAAGAGTCCGTCAAAGTGTGCAAAGAGATCATCCCCTGGATGTGATTCTTGATGATATAGAGAAAGGGGTAACCACTCCCTCAAGAGTTGCAAACTTTTGTGAGTGTTACTCTTTTGTGTCATATTTGGAGCCACTCAAGGTTGATCAAGCACTTGAAGATCCGGATTGGATAGTGGCAATGCAAGAAAAGTTGAACAACTTCGAAAGAAATGAAGTATGGGAATTAGTGGAAAGACCAAAGCAAAATGTCATTGGCACCAAATGGGTATTTAGGAACAAGCAAGATGAATATGGTGTCATGACAAGGGATTGGTGGCACAAGGCTACACTCAAGTGGAAGGATTGGATTTTGATGAAACATATGCAACGGTGGCAAGACTTGAAGTAATAAGGATTTTATTGGCTTATGCCACACATCACAACTTCAAGTCGTATCAAATGGATGTGAAGAGTGCATTTCTCAATGGACCACTCTCCGAGTTGGTATATGTTGAACAACCTCCCGGTTTTGAAGACCCTAAGTATCCTTCACATGTATACAAGCTCCATAAGGCGCTCTATGGGCTTAAGCAAGCTCCTAGAGTATGGTATAAATGCCTTAAGGACTTTCTCTTATCTAAGGGCTTTGAAATTGGAAAAGCTAATTGTGCTCTCTTTACTAAGAAAGCTGATGGTGATTTATTTGTATGCCAAGTATATGTCAATGATATCATATTTGGTTCTACTAATAAAGAATTTTGTGAAGAGATTAGTAGGATCATGACTAAGAGATTTGAGATGTCCATGATGGGGGAGTTGAAGTTCTTTCTTGGATTTCAAATCGAGCAACTCAAGGAAGGGACATTTCTATGTCAAACCAAGTACATCAAGGACATGCTCAAGAAGTTCAAGATGGAGAATGCCAAGCCTATTCGGACGCCGATGCAAGCTAATGGACATCTTGACCTCAACCACGATGACAAACCGATGGATCAAAAGGTATATCATTCCATGATTGGCTAATTATGTGCATCTAGGTCCGATATAATGCTTAGTGTGTCTAACAGTCCGTTCCACAGGATCTTTGTCCCACGGTGCTGTTTAAGCAGACACGAGATAATACCAACACTTGCGGCACCTTTTTACATTATTTATATTACAAGAATGGTTCAGAGTGCAGCGGACATATTACAGAAGAGCGGAAGCGTAAACGATAAGTTCAAAACACGTTTGTTACATCAGAGTTTCACTCTCACGACAAGCATGAGTAATAATCCGAGCCCGTCCGGATTATCACTGTAGCAACAAACATCACTGCGGCGGCACATCGGACTCCCACTGGGCAGACCATCCTTCGGGGACTTGCACGTCCCACGGGAGTACGCCTTCAGGAAGCTCAACATCTGTACTAATGAAAAACACAATGGCACAAAGCCTGAGTACTAATTACTCAGCAAGGCTTAACCGTCAAATAACTCTAGACATGCAAGGCTGACATAGGAGGGTTTCATTTGCAAAGGACTCGCTCTTAAGCATAGCTAATTCTTGCTATCAATTTTTTAGCCATCTTTTATCTTCATTATTAAACAAGAAGATAAGTGAGCATAACTACTTTCAGGCATTAATAAAACAGGTAACATGAGCAGGATCCAAATATCATAATAGACTATCTTTCAACCACTATAACCATCATCCATATTCATCATTCTTATATGTGTGCTACGTAATGGCTCAATTCACAAGCGGGTACTCATTACTGCGAGGGACAGCGACTGCAATCGATTTATACCAGCTGGCAAAAACCCGAGGTACACGCCGTATATGCACAAAAGTCATATACGACAGCCTTTCACAAGACAGTAAACAACAAGGCAGGGTCCAGTCTCACGAGTTGGGCAGCCGTCCCACTACCGTCATAGCCTGAACCTGCCCAACTACGCCCAGCGTGTCTTTCGACCAGTGTACTGGGTACCAACCAACGATGCCACCGTGCAGGTTACTAAGTTTACTAGCTCCCATAGCACTAGTATGCACTCGGTACTGTTCAATACTTGATCAAGGGGCCATTCACGAATCGGTCCTTAATCGACTAGGCAGGGCTACAGAAGCCAACACCTCCATGTGTTGCTACAACCTGTACATGCATATTCCATCCTGCCCGGTCTCAACCATTCAAAAGCATTCTCATCATTATCTTTGAGGGGAAATCATCTTTTAGTTGTCATCAAATCCTATTCGATACTACCCATAGCTTTAAGCATAGCATTTTCTATTGCGAACTAGTGTGGACACTATTTACCATAGGTCATTTGGGACATGCAAATGGATTTCCATTCAACTCCTATAAACCTATGTGCAACACTCACAATAGACTCGCTACATTATAATCTCTAGAAAAGTAAAGTTTTCAAAAGGGTTGTATGATCCGGGGCTTGCCTTGGTTTTCAACGGACAAGTTAGCAGTTTCAACTTCAATTTCCTGCTGATTCTGATCTAGTTGAAGATCCGCTGCGTCCTCGACTTGTTCGTTACCTAAACATGAATAAATGTCCAATGGAAATGAATATACAATGAATTCAACATGATATGCATGAATGATTCAAATTTGAGTTCATTTCAAAATGATACATAGGGTTCTGGTGTTTTGGTTCAAATTTACTTTGAATTACTTCCTTCATCGACTTCCATGAAGCATTGTTAAATGAACTAAATCTAATATCAAAAGATGACAAGTTTATCAAAGAGAAATAAATATTTGAAGTTACCTACAGAAACAAGTATCATAGTTCATTTCTATGAATAGGGCATTTCAAAAGGAGAAGATGAAGTCTGGTTTCACATTTTTCTGATGTATATTTAATTTACTATGATTTATTTAGTGCATAGCTTGTAAAAATCATACAAGGTTCCTCTTAGAGAACCAGCAGTTATAGTTGGTACTAGTGAACAGAGGGTATCAAGTGGGTTCTAACAAGCCTGAGTTTGCATTTTTACCATGTCTAGATTAATTGCTATGAATTAATTAGGTTTTAGCTTGTACAAATTATTCAGGAAAAACTACTCATGAACAATGTTGAACTCTGATATCAATGGATAGATCTCAGTGAGTGGAATCTAGAAAAATTTAGTTTGTAATTTTTGGACATCTAAAACTTCAGTTATCGATTTTTGATGTTTATTCAGTTTCTGAGAAAGTTGCAACTTATTTACGAGATTGCCATCGTCATCTTCCTCATAACAGAGGTGCAGACGGCGGCCTGAATTCCTCAAAATCAACCGGTTTAGGTGGTGGGGTGGAACAATAGATGAATCGAATGGATGACTAAGTATGTGAGGAAGCTTCAAATGCGATTAATTGAAATATTTCTAACCGGAGAAGCGGGAATCGCCGACGAGATGGATGAGGGTTACCGGCGAGGTCGTCGGAGAAAAACTCGAAATACTCTCTACTCCGTCCACGGTTTCGAGTGTTGTTTGTTCCTGGAGCTAGAGGAGGTTGAGCTGCAACTGTGGGTATGCTCGGCTTGTGCTACGGTAGAGTGAGACGACGTCACGGCGAGCTGCTCAATCCGGCGGACATGGCGGCTGTACGCTCAGTGTTTGCGATGAGGAGAGCGAGGGTGTGAGGAGAACACTGACAGGGAGAGCGAGCAGGAGCTGGACGACTCGTTCCTATCCTCGGTCGGTCGCAGGGTGAGGTGGAACGGTGGGGACTTGCGTGGCAGCACGCATGTTGCTCGACCGAACAGAGAGAATAAAAGAAGAACAGAGAGGGTGAGGCTGACTTGTGGGTCCCACTGGTTTTTCCAATTTCGATTTAAGTTTCTTTCTCCTTTGTAAATTCCAGATGAAGGTCAAAACAAAATCAAATGAACTCCAAATTTTTCCTGTAGGTTCCTAACAATTTGTACTTCATATTTTTCAACTTAAATTAAGGTACAATTTCAGGAACTTAAATTTTGAATTCAAACAGCTTGTTTAAACTTTAGACTTGTCTCACTTATTTGAATGAGTTCCAAGATGCGATTATCTCTAAAATTTTCAGTAGATTCTATTTAGCTATCATATTTCCCATAAATTTTTGATTACACATTGTTATGTTCACATTTTTTTGAACTTCCTTTTAAAATTTCACTTAAATTTGCATTCTTTTCATATTTTCATCAATTGTTTTATAGAACACTTTGAATTCTTCATGTGCTCAACTCAACTCGATGTTCTAGCAGGATAGAAAAATAAAGGAGACACCTGGGGTGTCACAACCCTCCCCCCTTAAAGAAATCTCGTCCCGAGATTACGGACAGAGCAAACTAGAGGAAGGTAGGATATTGGAGTCAATACCTGGAAGTGATGACCAAAACTTTGGATAGTTAGTACGCAGAAATTCTTCTGACTCCCAGGTTGATTCATCTTCCGAGTGATTACTCCATTGGATTTTAAAGAACTTAAGAGTTCTTTTTCGAGTCACTCGCTCTTTTTCTTCAAGGACTTTGATTGGATACTCGAAATATGTTAAATCGGATTTGAGAGGTTCCATATCTTCCAGAACAATGTCGACAGGAGGTTTAAGACATTTCTTAAGTTGCGACACATGGAAGATGTCATGGACTCCTGATAAATTAGCTGGCAATTGAAGCTTATACGCCACTGGACCACATTTCTCTAAAATCATGAATGGACCAATGTAACGTGGCGCTAATTTTCCTTTAACTCCAAAACGTTGAACACCTTTCATCGGTGACACTCGAAGATAAACATGATCACCTTGTTCAAAAGATAAAGGTCGACGTCTTTGATTAGCATACTTTTCTTGGCGACCCTTTGCAGCTTTAATATTAGTTTGAATGGTTCGGACCTTTTCTTCGGCATCTTTTACAAGATCTGGGCGAAAGATAACCCTTTCTCCAGGTTCGGACCAGTTGAGAGGGGTTCTACAACTTCGTCCATACAATGCCTCATATGGTGCCATCTTTATACTCTCTTGATAGCTATTGTTGTAACAAAATTCTGCGAGAGGCAAATAGTCATCCCAATTACCTCCATGTGTCAAAACACAGGCCCTAAGCATGTCTTCCAATATTTGATTGACACGCTCAGTTTGTCCATCGGTAGGAGGATGATAAGCAGAACTACGAATTAACGTAGTATCCAAAGATGCATGCAGTTGTTCCCAGAAACGAGCAACAAATTGAGAACCACGATCTGAGATGATGGTTTTGGGCACACCATGAAGACAAAGAATTCTTGCTATGTAAAGCTCTGCATATTGCTTAATCTTGTAGCAAGTATTGACCGGTATAAAATGTGCTGATTTTGTAAGCCTATCCACAATAACCCAAATTGAGTCATGCTTACGAGAGGTGAGCGGAAGGCCTACAATAAAGTCCATACTTATGTCTTCCCATTTCCAAGAAGGAATGCTCAAAGGTTGAAGCAAGCCTGCTTTTCTTAAGTGATCAGCTTTGACTCTTTTACAGGTATCACACTCATTGACATAACGAGCCACTTCTCTTTTCATTTTAATCCACAGAAAATTCTTCTTCAGGTCTTGGTACATTTTGTTGCTACCAGGATGGATGGAAAATTTGGAATGATGAGCTTCGTCAAGGATTTTGCGACGCAAGCCAAAATCCCTTGGTACAATCAAACGGTTGTCAAACCAGAGAACACCGTTGGCATCCTGTCGAAAACATTTATCCTTGCCAACTTTCATTCTCTGCTTAATGCGGTTTACATCATAATCATTCTTTTGAGCCGCTATTACTTCATCACGAATAGAAGATTGAATAGCCAAGTTGTGAATGACAAGATTGGGCATAACACGATGACTCGGCTCTGAAACATGATCTTCGGACGTGCTGTCTGGAAAATTCATCATCAGGTTATTGCAATGCACTTTACGGCTCAATGCATCGGCGACTACATTGGCTTTACCAGGATGGTAATGAATTTCCAACTCGTAGTCTTTAATCAATTCAAGCCATCTACGTTGCCTCATATTCAGATCTGGCTGGGTAAAGATATACTTGAGGCTTTTATGATCTGTATATATGTGCACCAAATTTCCAAGAAGGTAGTGGCGCCATATTTTCAGTGCAAGAACCACTGCAGCTAACTCCAAATCATGAGTCGGATAATGCTCTTCGTGCTTTCGCAATTGCCGTGAAGCATAAGCAATGACACGACCATCTTGCATGAGCACACATCCAAGTCCACTTCCCGATGCATCACAATACACATCGAACGGCTTGGTAGTGTCTGGTTGAGCTAAGACAGGGGCAGTGGTTAGTAATTCTTTCAATTTCTGAAAAGCTTCTTCACAGTGATCATCCCACTTGAACTTCACATCATTTCTCAATAGCCGGGTGATGGGTTTAGATAACTGAGAGAAGTTAGGAATGAAGCGTCGGTAATAACCAGCAAGTCCTAAGAAGCTGCGAACTTGAGAAACCGATGTAGGCGCTTTCCAATCTAAGACATCTTGGACTTTACTTGGGTCAACTGATATACCATCTGCGGAGATCACATGACCAAGGAATGGTACACTGTCTAGCCAAAATTCACACTTACAAAATTTGGCATACAACTTGTGATCCCGCAAACGCTGTAGAACAATGCGGAGATGTTCTGCATGTTCTTCTTCAGATTTGGAATAGATCAAGATATCATCGATGAAGACCACAACAAACTTGTCCAGCTCGGGCATAAACACCGAATTCATGAGGTACATGAAATGAGCAGGAGCATTGGTTAGCCCGAAAGACATTACCAGGTATTCAAACAATCCATATCTGGTGGAGAAAGCAGTCTTTGGTATATCCTCCGCACGGACCTTTAATTGATGATAACCGGAGCGGAGATCGATCTTAGAGAAGACCTTAGCACCAATTAATTGATCAAAAAGAATATCAATCCGGGGCAGCGGATATTTATTCTTAATTGTGACTTCATTTAACGGCCGATAGTCAACACACATTCGCAGTGTATTATCTTTCTTCTTCACGAAGATTGCTGGACAACCCCATGGCGAAGAACTGGGACGAATGAAACCTTTCTCTAGTAACTCCTTTAATTGTGTCTTCATTTCAGCCAGTTCCTTTGGTGCCATCTTATAGGGTCTACGAGAGATTGGAGCAGTACCTGGTTGTAATTCAATTTTGAATTCAACCTCTCGATCAGGGGGTAGACCAGATATATCTTCTGGAAATACATCAGAAAACTCTCGAACAACAGGGATATCTTCCAGTGATTTTCTCTCCAATTGATGAACGACGGAATCGTCGGATAGATCAGGACACAAGGAAATTGAGTCTCGGCCATGGATGGGAGAATTCAAATGAACAATGCGAGGTGCAATGTCCAGCACAGCTCTATGGAATTTCATCCAAAGCATGCCTAAAATCAGATCTATCTTTTGGTCTTTAAGCATAATGAAATCCGCATGATAAATCTTATGATTCATCTCCAATGGAATTTTGCTTACTATTTGATTAGCCACGATTTGACCACCAGGAGAGTGAACCATATAAGAAGATGTACTGGTGTAGGGTAAAAGATAATGTCTTTGTATGCATTTCTGACTCACAAAGTTATGTGAAGCACCTGAATCAAAAAGAACAAGAACAGGTTGACGGTAAAGCGAAAATGTACCAGTCAACACAGGTTCTCCCTGTGGAATATCCTCAACCGCAGTATAATTCACTTGAGCTTTGCGGGGTGCTGGATTTTTCTGAGCATGAGATGGTTGACCTTGTTGCGGATTAGCCTTAGGCAACTTGCAATCTCGAGCAAAATGTCCAACGCGACCACAGTTAAAACAAGTATTATTATTTCCTGGCCTTGCAGCGGGTTGGACACGTGGGACTTGATGGTATTGTTGCTGATTTGGCCCACGGACAACATTCTGCGGGTAAGGAGGGCGCTTGAATTGCTGCGGCGGCGCTCTGAAGCGCTGTCCAGAGGGTGAAGTATACACCAGCCTGTATTTGGGTGATGGTCCCGACGAAATAGTGGCAGGAGCTTTTCTTTTACGGTCTTCCTCCTCCACTTGACGCATAGCATCTTCTTGGATAATGGCAGCATTAACAAGATCGTGGAAGGTACCAGTGGTCTTCCAAGTCAGACGTTCCTTCAGTTTAGCATTCATACCACGAAGGAATGAAGTTCGCTTCTTTTCTTCAGTATCCACATAGCTAGTAGCATACTGAGATAGTTGATTAAAAGTTTCCGCATACTGGAGGACACCCCTCCCTCCTTGTTTCAAATCTAGAAACTCTTGAAACTTCCGTTGCATAAGTCCGGCAGGGATAAAATGAGCACGGAATGCAGTCTTGAACTCATTCCATGGGACTTGATAGTCAGCCGGAAAAGTTGCTGCATAATTGGCCCACCAAGAACTAGCAGGCCCTAACAGTTGTTGCGCAGCAAAGAGGGTCTTCTGTTGTTCAGTACATTGTAAGAGACCAAACTTACTCTCAGTGACCCTTAACCAGTTTTCGGCATCCAGTGGTTCCCTAGCATGTTCAAACGTGGGAGGATGAGTCGCTAGAAAATCCGTATAAGAACATTGCCTCGGCTGATCATGTTGAGCTTGACGTCCACCAGGGCGGGATGTGTTCTGCACAATCTGACGTAGAAGTTCAGATTCTTCCGTGCGAGTAGCAAGGAGAGCAGCAATGGCCTCAGCCAAAGTAGGAGGCTCATTATTCCTAGGCTGTGAACCCTCCGGAGTTTCGTTTCGTCGAGTGTTCACCATTCTGCAAGGACAAGGTTCGATAAGTCAAGCTCTTCCTTAACAGATTTAAAGGCGAACACACAGGACATACATAGGAAGAGTTCAAGAAATGTGAATTTCACATTTTCCCGCTTCAAGGAGCAACTCAAATCAAGAACATGCTGCTGGATCACAGCAGTCAAAACTGTGCAGTATCTGGAAATGTACAGTTTTTGACCACCAAAACTGAAGATCGAAACAGATTCTTGGCACTATGATGCAGAGATTTTCTCCAGCTTTCCAGATTGGGTTTAAACTCACCCAAAGTCCAAGCACAACTAGACTTATGATTTTTCAAAGTTGACCATTCTGCTGAGAAAGGCAGACTGACAGAGTCTCACTAATTCGACTATACAGAACTCAGCAGGACTCCAAATAACATGGGACTACCTGGAAATGAAAGATAATTTCCAGAGCTTTCCAACACGTACTCATTTGCTTCCATTGGAGTAGGAAATCAAAAGTTATGAAGTTTTCAAATTCATCGGCTCCACAGATGGACAGGGATGTAGTATTTCTGATATACTGGTCACACCAGTAGTTGAAATCATATGAGACCACTTGCATATGATAGAGGGTTTCATAAGCTTTCCAGATTATATTCAAACATAGCCAAACTCCAGATAGAATTAGAGTTATGGATTTTTGAACTTTGGACAACAGCAGGACAGATTTCTGACCTAGCTTAGGGTGGATTGATATGAATCATTTCGAATTTGATTTCTTTCAAATTTGTAAATTTCAACTTCATATAGAGATGAGTACTCAAGGTAAGGCAAATTTTAGTTCAGAACTTAAGAATGCCATGATGCAACAAGTTATGTAACCTAATTTCGTTCCTCACAACACACGCATATTTTGCCGAACTTAGCGGCACGTTTATCGGTGACGACCCGCACTCATCACGTAAGTTAGTCTAATTGTGATCACTAACGGCGTTAGTGTACTTGCACAATATATTCATTTCAGAAACAATCATCAAATCAAGAAGAAGAAAATAAAACCAAAGTTTTATACGATTCATGGAAAAGAATCGCCCCGTGTCACAACTCAAACACGAGTGAGTCACCCACCAAAATCATTTTCGCACACTACGATTCATGGAATGAATCGCCCCGTGTAACAACTCCAACACGAGTGAGCCAATCTCTTACCTCAAGACCCCATTGAAGGTCATTTCCGTAGTTGCGCATACATAATTTAAACAATCATAACCCAGGGTTAACATTGTCACCACCTAATAATCATCCTTATGTGGGCAATACTAACGTATTCCTCACCGTATGTCGTAGTTTTCAAAATACGATTTTAAAGTGTTCGTATTATCTTGGACCAGCTCTGATGCCAGCTCTAACAGTCCGTTCCACAGGATCTTTGTCCCACGGTGCTGTTTAAGCAGACACGAGATAATACCAACACTTGCGGCACCTTTTTACATTATTTATATTACAAGAATGGTTCAGAGTGCAGCGGACATATTACAGAAGAGCGGAAGCGTAAACGATAAGTTCAAAACACGTTTGTTACATCAGAGTTTCACTCTCACGACAAGCATGAGTAATAATCCGAGCCCGTCCGGATTATCACTGTAGCAACAAACATCACTGTGGCGGCACATCGGACTCCCACTGGGCAGACCATCCTTCGGGGACTTGCACGTCCCACGGGAGTACGCCTTCAGGAAGCTCAACATCTGTACTAATGAAAAACACAATGGCACAAAGCCTGAGTACTAATTACTCAGCAAGGCTTAACCGTCAAATAACTCTAGACATGCAAGGCTGACATAGGAGGGTTTCATTTGCAAAGGACTCGCTCTTAAGCATAGCTAATTCTTGCTATCAATTTTTTAGCCATCTTTTATCTTCATTATTAAACAAGAAGATAAGTGAGCATAACTACTTTCAGGCATTAATAAAACAGGTAACATGAGCAGGATCCAAATATCATAATAGACTATCTTTCAACCACTATAACCATCATCCATATTCATCATTCTTATATGTGTGCTACGTAATGGCTCAATTCACAAGCGGGTACTCATTACTGCGAGGGACAGCGACTGCAATCGATTTATACCAGCTGGCAAAAACCCGAGGTACACGCCGTATATGCACAAAAGTCATATACGACAGCCTTTCACAAGACAGTAAACAACAAGGCAGGGTCCAGTCTCACGAGTTGGGCAGCCGTCCCACTACCGTCATAGCCTGAACCTGCCCAACTACGCCCAGCGTGTCTTTCGACCAGTGTACTGGGTACCAACCAACGATGCCACCGTGCAGGTTACTAAGTTTACTAGCTCCCATAGCACTAGTATGCACTCGGTACTGTTCAATACTTGATCAAGGGGCCATTCACGAATCGGTCCTTAATCGACTAGGCAGGGCTACAGAAGCCAACACCTCCATGTGTTGCTACAACCTGTACATGCATATTCCATCCTGCCCGGTCTCAACCATTCAAAAGCATTCTCATCATTATCTTTGAGGGGAAATCATCTTTTAGTTGTCATCAAATCCTATTCGATACTACCCATAGCTTTAAGCATAGCATTTTCTATTGCGAACTAGTGTGGACACTATTTACCATAGGTCATTTGGGACATGCAAATGGATTTCCATTCAACTCCTATAAACCTATGTGCAACACTCACAATAGACTCGCTACATTATAATCTCTAGAAAAGTAAAGTTTTCAAAAGGGTTGTATGATCCGGGGCTTGCCTTGGTTTTCAACGGACAAGTTAGCAGTTTCAACTTCAATTTCCTGCTGATTCTGATCTAGTTGAAGATCCGCTGCGTCCTCGACTTGTTCGTTACCTAAACATGAATAAATGTCCAATGGAAATGAATATACAATGAATTCAACATGATATGCATGAATGATTCAAATTTGAGTTCATTTCAAAATGATACATAGGGTTCTGGTGTTTTGGTTCAAATTTACTTTGAATTACTTCCTTCATCGACTTCCATGAAGCATTGTTAAATGAACTAAATCTAATATCAAAAGATGACAAGTTTATCAAAGAGAAATAAATATTTGAAGTTACCTACAGAAACAAGTATCATAGTTCATTTCTATGAATAGGGCATTTCAAAAGGAGAAGATGAAGTCTGGTTTCACATTTTTCTGATGTATATTTAATTTACTATGATTTATTTAGTGCATAGCTTGTAAAAATCATACAAGGTTCCTCTTAGAGAACCAGCAGTTATAGTTGGTACTAGTGAACAGAGGGTATCAAGTGGGTTCTAACAAGCCTGAGTTTGCATTTTTACCATGTCTAGATTAATTGCTATGAATTAATTAGGTTTTAGCTTGTACAAATTATTCAGGAAAAACTACTCATGAACAATGTTGAACTCTGATATCAATGGATAGATCTCAGTGAGTGGAATCTAGAAAAATTTAGTTTGTAATTTTTGGACATCTAAAACTTCAGTT
Source organism: Eragrostis curvula (assembly GCA_007726485.1). Lineage (NCBI taxonomy): Eukaryota > Viridiplantae > Streptophyta > Magnoliopsida > Poales > Poaceae > Eragrostis > Eragrostis curvula. The sequence goes on along the minus strand of RWGY01000858.1, from coordinate 223,264 downwards.
ATCGATTTTTGATGTTTATTCAGTTTCTGAGAAAGTTGCAACTTATTTACGAGATTGCCATCGTCATCTTCCTCATAACAGAGGTGCAGACGGCGGCCTGAATTCCTCAAAATCAACCGGTTTAGGTGGTGGGGTGGAACAATAGATGAATCGAATGGATGACTAAGTATGTGAGGAAGCTTCAAATGCGAATAATTGAAATATTTCTAACCGGAGAAGCGGGAATCGCCGACGAGATGGATGAGGGTTACCGGCGAGGTCGTCGGAGAAAAACTCGAAATACTCTCTACTCCGTCCACGGTTTCGAGTGTTGTTTGTTCCTGGAGCTAGAGGAGGTTGAGCTGCAACTGTGGGTATGCTCGGCTTGTGCTACGGTAGAGTGAGACGACGTCACGGCGAGCTGCTCAATCCGGCGGACATGGCGGCTGTACGCTCAGTGTTTGCGATGAGGAGAGCGAGGGTGTGAGGAGAACACTGACAGGGAGAGCGAGCAGGAGCTGGACGACTCGTTCCTATCCTCGGTCGGTCGCAGGGTGAGGTGGAACGGTGGGGACTTGCGTGGCAGCACGCATGTTGCTCGACCGAACAGAGAGAATAAAAGAAGAACAGAGAGGGTGAGGCTGACTTGTGGGTCCCACTGGTTTTTCCAATTTCGATTTAAGTTTCTTTCTCCTTTGTAAATTCCAGATGAAGGTCAAAACAAAATCAAATGAACTCCAAATTTTTCCTGTAGGTTCCTAACAATTTGTACTTCATATTTTTCAACTTAAATTAAGGTACAATTTCAGGAACTTAAATTTTGAATTCAAACAGCTTGTTTAAACTTTAGACTTGTCTCACTTATTTGAATGAGTTCCAAGATGCGATTATCTCTAAAATTTTCAGTAGATTCTATTTAGCTATCATATTTCCCATAAATTTTTGATTACACATTGTTATGTTCACATTTTTTTGAACTTCCTTTTAAAATTTCACTTAAATTTGCATTCTTTTCATATTTTCATCAATTGTTTTATAGAACACTTTGAATTCTTCATGTGCTCAACTCAACTCGATGTTCTAGCAGGATAGAAAAATAAAGGAGACACCTGGGGTGTCACAGTGTGTGCATGTGTGCAAGATTTCAAGCTGCTCCTAAGGAGTGTCACTTAGTGGCCGTTAAGAGAATCTTGAGATATTTGGTTCATACCACAAACCTAGGGCCTTGGTATCCTAAGGGTTCTCGGTTTAATCTTATTGGTTATTCCGATGCCAATTATGCCGGTTGCAAGGTAGATAGGAAGAGCACATCCGGGACTTGCCAATTCTTGGGTAGGTCCTTGGTCTCGTGGTCTTCCAAGAAACAAAATTTAGTTGCCTTATCCATAGCCGAGGCCGAGTATGTTGCTGCAGGTAGTTGTTGTGCACAATTACTTTGGATGATACAAACTCTAAAGGGCTATGGGTGGTGTATGTCAAAGGTGCCCCTCTTATGTGACAATGAGAGCGCTATTCAAATAGCAAACAACCCCGTGCAACATTCTCGGACAAAACACATTGACATTAGGCATCACTTTTTGAGAGACCATGCAACAAAGGGGGATATAACTATAAGCCATGTGAGAAGTGAAGACCAACTAGCTGATATCTTCACCAAACCCCTTGATGAGAAGTGATTTTGTGAGCTAAGGAATGAGCTTAATATTCTTGATTTTCGAAATGTGGATTGATGTCTTGCATGCGTTGATTGTTGCATATATTCTCTTTTATTAAAATTCTTGCTAAAATGTTTCCAAAGAAAATCATTGATTGTACTTAATTTCAAGAAAGCTTTTGGTGTTTACCTTGTCAAGTCAAGTCAATTGTGATCATTGCTCCTCATGTTTGTATGCTTGCTCATCGTAATTGACAGGACTCTCTTGAAAAAGGTTCAATGATCACGAAATTCCACTTCAATTCCACTAAGTTTCATATCCAAGATCTTTTTCTCTGTGAAGTACGGTTTTTCTGCAGTACCAATGCGGATTAACCGCAGTGCGCTTAAATTTCATTGAATTTTCACTCTGTGATTCGTGGCAAAACCGCAGTTCCCATGCGGATTCACCGCACCTGCCATGCGGGATCACCGCAGTGCTCAGTGTATGAGAAGATTTTGCTCTCTTGGAAACGACGAAACCGCAGTACCGATGCGGATTCACCGCACTCGCACTACAACACATATAGGCTTCTACCACGAAAAAAATTCGTTGTTAAACACTGGATTTTCGTTGCTACACATGTGTTGTAACGATCTTGTAACGAAAACGTGTTTGTTGCCTATGGCATGTTACTAAGCACGCTTAGCAACGTCTACCAAGATTTTCGCTGTAAATCGCGTAACGATACCATTTTCGTTGCTACTTAGCAACAAAAAGTTTCATTGCTATTTCAGCCAATATCGTTGCTAAATGAGTCCGCAGGCTGCCACGTGGAAGGCATTTTCGTTGCAAATTTGATGACGTGTCTTGTTTTTTCTTTTTCCAGCCGAATTTAATCCTACATGGCATGCTGACTTGGCAAATTTGCAACGATTTATTATCATTACAGATTACAGCCCATTAAGATTTTAGTTGGGCCAAGCCCATTATGAGGCCCATTTAATTTTGCAAAATTGGGCTTGTTTTCTCGTTTATATGTTCAGGCCCATTATTTCACAGCCCACAGTCGGCCCATTAATGATTTATAGCGCCTGGCCCATATTTTTCTGCGCCCGGCCCATTTAGTTTTCGCTTCCGTTCAGTGGTCGGCCTATTTGTTAAAGGCCTTGGTAGGCCAATTTATCTGTTGCCAAACGCAACTACTTCACTTATATTAAATATTTGAAACATTTCAGAAATCAGATATACATTGTCACTATTGAAAGCAAATCACGACCAGGAAACAATATAGCACCAGAATAACCCACTATACATATCATCATATAGAATCTTTAGTTTTGCCCGTCAATACACTGTTCACTATTACTGTTTTACTGTTCTTGCAACAGTCGTTCCATCGTGGCCGTTCGTTGCCTTCGCGTGGAGCCGTCGCAGCCGTCCCTGGCGGCCCTTATCCTCTCAACTGCGGCAGCGCGTCTGCCGTCCCCGACCCAGCCCCGATTTCCCTCTCCATCGCCCCTCTCCCGGCACCGCCGCTCGCTCCCCTACCAGCCGACGCCGCCGTCTCGGTGCCCTTCTCCTCGCAGCCGCAGACTGGCCAGCGCGGCGCCGCTTCCTCTCCATCCTCTCGCAACTTGGGCGCTCTCCGCTTCGCACTCGCCGACTTCCCTCCCTCTCCGAAACCCTAGCCTGGCTCGAGCCCCGCTGGCTCATGGCGCGGCGGCGACTCCGACAAGCGTGCGTGTGAGGCGAGTGGGGGTTGATTTGATTCGATTGTTGGCTTGGGCTTCTGCTGTTGGGTCACTGCGGTGGTGTGGAGCGCACGGATGGGGAACTCCTGGGGCGTGGAAATAGCCAAGCCACCATATCTGTGTTGGTGATGTTCTGTTGAATTGCCAGGTGATAATGATGTGAGGGGTCGGGATGATCCATGCTTGCGACCTGGGTGGCTTGGCTTGAATCCTGTGATGACGATTCAGGAATCGGATTCAAGAAATCAGGTACCAGATTCCCTCCCGTGCCCTCAATCTGGTCCCTTTTCATTTGCTCTATGCTTAGAGCTCCGTCTGTTCTTTAGTATTTGTCCAATATGATACAGTAAGGGACAACAAAGCACTATTGCTGATTGGATTTAAAATGATGATGCATTGTGTGCATTTGTGATATTCTTGCTGAAATAAGGTAGGATGTTAGTACTTAATTACTAATGATTTAGTTTCTCTGTCTGTCCACTTATCAAACCAATAAGTTCTGATAGTTAGCCTAACTGCATTTTTATTTTGACCTAATGGTAGCAATGTTTTTGTGAAATTTAATGACTTCTTCAGGTTACTAATTTAAATTTAGTTATTATTCCAGGAATGCAAATATTCTCCTGCATATTGTCGTTTGCTTGCACTCATTGGAAACTTGATACTCTTTTGGTACAGCCATTCAACATCAACCACCTAAGCGCCGAACGTATAACCTATAGCTCAATATTTTGTTTCCTGTTATACGTTTGTTTTAACTTGGGTCCTATGACTCTGAACATTGTGTTTCATTTGTGTGTTAGAGAGAAAAAAAAGCAAAATTTACAGCTTTATTTTTTATGAATGATAGTATGATACACAGACAATATGGACAGATATAGCCCACATCAGCAGGGCGCCTCAATTTGTGTACAGCAGATGTGGCCGATGATGTTCTTTCTGTTTCGTTCATGTGGAACTCAATTTGCAGCTTTACAGTGACAGTTAACTATCATACGTGTGTTTCTCTTACTATGTCTGCCATTTACAATGCGTAACTACAATGTGGTTATAGAAGTTTCTTACAATGTTAGTCATGTTGGTTGTTTCTGTGCCTCTGGACAATTCCTATAGAAAAGATGTGTGGTTCTTCTATCTTTATATTGTGGAAAATTGGAAGAAAAAAAAATACAACCAAAGTCATCAGCCGTAGCAGAAATTAAATTGTTGTGGGTCCTTCTCTATTTTTTCCTCTTCTGATTGGGTTCCAATTTTTTTTCGTAACCACTATATATGCATCCGCCTCACGTTTTGCAGTTCTGGTGGCCTATGATGATACATGGTGCTGCGGAAGCAAAAGGATATGCATTCGCTTATTGCCTACTTGGTGCCTTTTTCAGGACTGCCATCACCTGACATGGGATAATATAGTAAGTCTGTTATTGTCATAGTTTCATAAATTAAGCCATAGGTCATATATTGATGCCTCATGTACCGCTAGCCTTTATTTGTATTTTATCCTATTGCTTGCAAGGATTTATTTTGCAATATATTTTTGACCTCTTCCAGCTTATTCAGTTGAATTGTAAGAACAATGAATCTATGTACTATAAAAATGAACAAATAATAGAGCAAGGCGATGGCAGTGACAATGCAGCCTTATATGACTAATTTTCAACATTCCTCAATGCCTACATTACATATTAGAGAAACATTTCTGTTGTATTCCTTTATTTTATTGCAGGACCAACCTTTATTTTTGTCGTGTAGTAAACAATTTCTATATTAAAAATCCAATATATTGATGAGTACTCTAAAAAATTGGCAATAAATACCATGTTGGCATATCGCTATGTCAAATCCTGCATTAATTTTGTGGCATTTTAAATGCTATCAAATAGATTTAATATTTTCTTATTCCACATGGTTGATGTAGCACGTATCTCCCAAAGTTATGTGCTACTCAGCCTTTTCCATTTTGAGTGAGCCTAATACATATGTTGTGTTTCATCCTACATATATACCTCATCAGCGTAAAAAAAAAAGCCTATTTCCAAACTAATGTCCTGTTTTATTAATATGTGGTTTCTTAATACCATTTTGGATGATTTGTAGCTACATCTTCTTAATAAATGTTTGCATTTGTTCCCGTTGAATATTGCAATGTCTTAAGGCTTAAAAAGTCTCGGCTGTTATATCAAGATTGTGAATTAGAGTGAATACTGTTTGGCCAAAGGTACAGTTTATTTCTCCTGCTTCCATGTAGTGCACCAGTATACATACAGATTAGACCTTTTGTTTTATATGATTTGCTCTTCTAGATTAAAATTTTATCACTCCCGATCTGAAACATAATTGTAATAGTTGTCATAGGTTAGTTTCTCTTACTGTTTCCACCATTCACGGCTCGAATGATGTCCAATGGAAGCTGATTATAACTTTTTGCCATACATTTAGTATTTTTGTCCCATTGGTCAATACCTATTGTGATAAGGTAATATTTTCCTATCGCCGTTAGATTAGATGGTGAAATATAAGTAAAGCATCCACATCATATATAGTAAGAATTGAATTGTTGTATGCACTTTTCCCCTTCTGTTCTAATTAGGTTCAGCCTTCCTTGATGCATTCAGGTCATGCAAGTTTATAGAAGTTTATAGAGGGAAGAAAGGCTCCATTGGAGGTTTAGATATTTCTATGATGTCAAAAACAGGTTGAAGCTTGCCTGCACGGTCCATAATCTTTCTTGATAAAATGTATTTATTGTTTATCTGTTTCAACTCTATAATCATAGAAAGACCAGAGATTCGATAGCAGTTTAAATATTTGTAACTAATTACTTGGTCTTAATTTGAATCTGCTTCATTACTGTATGCATCCGTAGTTTACTCTTTATTTTTTTTTTTGAGGGCAACCGTAGTTTACTCTTTATTAGCATGTCCAAATGTGCAAATGTTTTTTTTTTCACACTTTTAACTGTGATGCACGTTTGACGCACTGCTTCAGCGCCCGCGGCAATGCGCGGGGGTCTCAGCTAGTTTTCTCCAAGCCGCGTGAACCATGTAGCACAAAAGATCATCAGAAATAATGAAGATGTAAATAAACTCTGCCCATGACTCCATCGACCGCCACTCAACAAGATTCGCAGATGGACGGAGCCACCAAGCTCGCTGGTCACCGGAGCTTCAGACCCTCCCTTAATGAAGATGAGAAGGATGTTCTTGCTGCAGGTCTCGATTCTGTCGGCAGACTGGAAACAAATAACAATGATCCAATGAGCATTAGCAGTTTAGAACATGCATAGATATATGATAGGGTGGTGCATACATTCTACATGCTCTAGGAGTATTCAATAGCAAGTAACATAGATCAATTCAGTTTGTCAACTGTACCTAACTTCTATGACTGAAGAAAAATAAGACTTATACCAACATGATTAAGTAACACATAATTTAACAAACTTAACAATATAAGTTGCTCGCAGTAGTAAGCAGTGTTGATGTGGAACTCGCATGGAAGAAAAAACATCTGCAATAGTAGTCGTCAACAACCTAAAACATGCATAGATATGACAGGCGAGTGGATACAGTACAACATGCGCTTTTGTGAATCATTTAAAAATTATAATGTAGCGTTTCTGCACGGAATGAGTAATGCTAAGACACTTGCCAACAACTAAGGCCTCCTTTGGAATGCAGGATTTGTAAAACACAGGAATAGGAAAAACACAGGAATAGAATAGGATTGCATATGCAAAACAGAGGATTGAAAAACACAGGAAATTTGTAGAATAACTCGTTTGGATGGGCATAAGAAAACCATAGGAAAGGTTAATTGATAAACAATGTGTTGGTGATAATAAATTCTCTGGCAGCCAGCCAACAGTAGACTAGTGGTGCTTAAGCTTTTGGTTGCCAGCAGCTAAGCTTTGTTTTGCCTCGTTCCTACGCACAGGAATGGAAAAAAAAGCTCCAACCCAATGTTTTCTTTCCTCCATTCTTCCTGTGAAATCAGCACCATAGGAAACTTTCCTTTACTTTTTCTTTGCTCCATTCCTCCATTCCAAAGGCATGAATAGTACCCTTTCCTATAGGAATTGAAATCCTATATTTTTCCTACAAAAATCCTTCAATCCAAAGGGGCCCTAAAATTCAGGAACTAATAGATACATCCAACTGACTACATATGTACTTCAGATATACGACATTGCAGGCTCTATGTCCGGTGGATGCATTTTTCATCATGTTAAATGAGCCCAATTTTGTATCTCTCCATCCATCCATAATAACACTATTCGTAAATTGTTTCAATTTTTTGTACTTATCACGAAAAGTTGATTCTGGGGATGTAAATTTGTGGACATGTACAATCTACACACCTATACTTATTGTAATTTATGTATAAATTTTAGAGACAATTATACTTGTGTGGCTATAGTTTGAATAGAAGTCAACTCAAAACTATATGTGATCTTTGCCATGGATTCATCTTCCAAAACAAATACTTGGTGAAAAGTGTTCCAAAAATCCAAAAAAAAAACATATAGGCTAGAGCTGACATAAAACAAACCCACATATAATTTGATGTTATGACTCAAGATATTTTAGGAGGTACAAAAAAGACAAACAATCAATGAATAGTGATTTTCTATTGACTATTTTTTATTTTTTATAACTCTCGAATTACGTTGAGTGTGGAAATGAAAATTTGTGTATGTATTCAAAATATCCATTCAAGTATACAGTATTTTTCTGGAATTTTTAAAATTATTTTTCGGTGAAATTTGGCCATGCGGGCATTTCAACAAACAAGTTGCGGGCGTGGTGGTGTTGACTACACCCGTGAACGCGCTCGTGGTCACCGCCGGTGGAAATGTGCAGCAATTGCGTGTCGGTCCGCGAGGCGCGCCTTGAGATCACCATTGGCCAGGATATGTCTGGGCGACTAGAATGGCGTCGCGTTGCGGATTGAGCACTACAGCTTCCCCCGCTCCGTAGAGCGCGGTGCGGCGCGGGTTGGCGCAGGGGAGGCACACGACAGCGGCACGGCAAAGGGAGCGACGCGGCGGACGAGGGCGGCGCTTGGAGCGGCGGCAGACGCGCGAGCGAGCTGGCGCAGCGGCGCGCGGCTCAGCAGACCGCGGCGCGGCGCGAGCGCGGCCGAGCTCGGCGCGGCGCGGGCTGGCACGGTGGAGGCGCACGACGGCGGCATGGCGGAGGGTGCGGCTTGCGTCGATGAACGGGAGCATGGCGACAGACGGCAGACGGATTGGGTTCAGTAGCTGCAGCTCAGAGGCGGCGTCAGCGGTGATGAGCGACTGTGGTCCGTCTTAGACTCGTTCAAGTGTACCACGCCCAACAGCTAGCGCATCAGGCAAGAAAGCACACTTCAAACAGTCCAAGTCCGGTAGTCCGTCGGATCTCCCCAAGGGAAACCCGATAAACCTCGCCAGGATCGATAGCAGAAGACTCGACGAAGCGAGCACAAATGACATACACCCCATGTGAAAAATAAAGTGTACAGAACTTAAGTTATTACAACAATGTTCGAACGAAAGATCAGAGATGAAAGAGCAGCGGAAGATAAACTAGATAACAATAAGTTTTGCAGGAAACTGATAAGATAGCAAGATCTAAAGATACTAGGCGTCTCTCCATCGAAGTCAGTAATAGTTCACACGCCATGCCCAGTGGCGTGCAACCTGTAGGAGCACACAAACACAGACCACACCTGCAGCAAAAACAACAATGGCAAAGCCTGAGCAATTAATACTCAGCAAGACTTACCCGACTAATGGCACTATATAGGCCGACTCCTAGACATGAAAGGCTTTTTGGTGGCTAAGTCTTGCAGCAAGCGCTTACTAGAAGTAAGTCCTTAATTTCAAGTTTTATTTTCAGGATTAACAGGGTTGAGCATAAAGTAAAGTGTGATCATCTACACTAAACAAGTAAGATATAACAACATATCATCTATACATAAAAGAAACCTATGCATCTGCTAAACATCATATATCATCATCACCCAACATGTGAGACTACGCTGTGGCACAGCGGACAAGCGGTGCTCATTGCCGTGAGGGACGGCGATTGCAATCGATTTTACACCAGCTGGCGAAACCTAACCACACGACACGTGCACACCTCGGAAGGTGGATCAGACCCCCGTAGGTCACACGCGGCAACCTTTTGCTCCGACTGCCAGTGAGCCCGGATGGACCCCACAACTCCCGAGAAGGATAGCCCCCAACGCGATGCCTGGCCCGGCCATCATCCGTGAGCGGTCTCGTCCCTCTCGTAAAAACCACCCCAGAGAAGTGAGAAGAAAATCCAAGCACACCGTAGTCGGGCTACATTGGTTTACTGAGTCCCATAGGTCAGCATGTGGTTAGTACATTCAATACTTGCCCGACAATACCCCCAACGGACGGTCATTAACTGACCAGGTGGGACTATCCTACACATGGTCAAGTCCTCCAGCCCGATCCTTATTGTTGTTCCATCTTTATACTTAGCAGGTTCATTTTGCAAGTTCCAAACAGACTATCAACTACTCGGTGCCTATACTATGCATAGCATGCTAAAACATCGCAATAGGTAACAAGGAATATACGGAAAGGTAAAACTAATGCAACTAAGGTTCCAAACAACTCCTACAACCTAAATGCACAAGCAATATAGATACAAGACACATATATAGCATATAGATAGCATATAAATTAGTGGAGATCGGTATATGATGCACCAGGGCTTGCCTTAACCATCTGAAGCTTCTCTTGCAGCTACGACTCCTCAGCAACGACTTCTGGATCCTGCTCGACCTTGTGCACAACAACAACGTCTTCCGAACCTATATGCCATGCGCAAGGCGAAAATGAAAATCAAGAATGCAAAGATGCTAAGCATGAATGTGATGCATGAGTGCAATGCATGAATGCTCACAGTCATTTATAGAATAGGTGCATAAAGGAAATATGGGTGCATGGTGCGATGGTGAGATTAATTTCCGGAGAATACTTGTACTCCGTATTTCCTTCATTAAATCCCATGAACATTGCAAGCTATACATCACAACATCACAATTCGACTAAGCAAAACACACCATCTGACTATAAAATTTTACTCACAGAATCACACCACACTAAGTATTGTCCTTACCAAAAATCATCAGTTAATTCACAGCAAATCATTTACTAAAAACATAACAAGGCATACTCATGGAAATTCATAACTATCAACAGAACAAGAATTTGGCCAAGTCAAATTTTCTGTGGGTTGCACTCTATGAACAGAGAGTACCCACCAAATTTCACAAAGATTGCATGTATAGAAAAGGCACAACAATTAGCTAAGAATTTACACAAATAAGCATGCACACTAAGATACATGGCCTTACTGACTGGAAACATATTTTTACTACCTTCTAAAGATCATACCAAAGCCATGAAAATTGGAATCACAAATTTCCAACGCACATACTAATTACTATGCATTATGGAACATAAACATGTATTTCACACTAAATAACTCCCAGGCCTTAAATTATCACACCATAAATCATGGTAAAATTCCTTATGGTTCACCCATGAAAAATCATATATATAAAAAAACACAAACAATTTTACCAGACAGAGCATCAACATGCACAAATCCTACTCCTGCTCATTCTATTCTCCACATCAAGAGGTTTCCAGAACATATTTAGACCTCAAATTTGGACATGCAGAGAAATACTTATGCAATTTACAATATCTAAACAATTTCTGTCCATTAAACAGAAAATAGAAAAAAAAAACTTAAACAGGCTTCACACTAAATAAATCCAAGAAGGCATTCCACTTCATGAAAAATTAAACTTATCATAGAACTAGATACATACAAGCATAGAGTAAATAACAAAGCTAACCTGACATTTTTCAGAGCAACAGATAATTTACAAAGCAATTAACAAACAGATCCACATAATAAATCATATCAAATAATTTACACATAGATAAATCATGAAATTGAAATACAACATGCACACTGAATCACATCTACTCAAGACCTTTCTAACAAGCATTTAAACACAAATTTTGGACAAGAGATGCTCAAGATATGCATTTTTGAAGCATGCATGCAATTCTGGAATTTTAAATATTCACGAAAAAGATAAAGGACGCCGGATCTGATGTGCAGTGCACTTTGTGGCCGTGCATGTGGTGCTGGGCGTGGCCACTGGCCAGCTGCCACGTCACCGGGCCGAGCCACATGGCCATGGCCGGCGTGGTGGCAGCCGGAGTTCGCCGTTCCGGCGTTCCCGGCGCCCAAATGGAGAAGTTCATGGGGAATTCGGAGGAGGTGCTTGCGCATAACCTCACCACGGTGTCATGGAGGCTCGGCGAGCGGCGGCTGATGGCCGGCGATGGTGAGGAAGAAGCGGCAGCGATCGGCGTCGCGGACGGAGTTGCTGCAGCGGACGGCGTCGGGCGAGGAAGGGCGGGGAAAGTGCAAAGAGGCACGGTGGAGCTCGGCCGCTAGCTTGTTGTCGATGTGGAGCCGGAAAGCGACTGGTTTGATACCGAGTGCGGCGCGTCGCCGGACCTAAAGAAGGAGATAGAACGGGGCGTGCTCCGGTGAGGATTCGAGCCGGGAAACTGCGGAATCGAGCAGGAAAGATTGAACCGGTTCCATTTCAGTGCTTACCGATGATGGGGATGCGCCGGAGGGGACGGATTTGGGAGCTCGGTCACCGGCGTCGATGGCGGCAGGGAAAGAAAAAGAGAGAGAAAGGGAAAGAGAAATGACGGCTGAGGGAGGAGAAGGGGAGGCCGGTTAGGGTTTGAGCTCGATGGGGGTTTAAATAGGGCCGGGGACAAGAGAGAGCATGGCTGGAGGTGGCTCTGCTCTGCACAGTGGCACCGGCCACCATAGCCAACCAGCGAAGGAGGAAAACAGGCTCACGTGGGTCCCACGGGATCTTTCTTTTTCCTGAATTTCAAACCATTTGCACTTTTTGGCCAAAAAAGAAAGCAAAAGAACTCCAAAAATCATGAAACATTCTGGAGATGTAGAGCAAGCCACGATCTACATCTTTGTTTTTGGGTCAAACTTGAGATGAGGCACTGATTTTGAACTAAAATTCAAAAACAGAGATGGAAATTGAAGTTTGACTGATTTTTAAAGGAGGTCAAAACAACCCCAAAAATTCTGGTAAAATCACCAAAATTCTAATTCCACATCTAGTTAATTTTGGAATTTTTATAGGTGCCATTTCTATGGAGAAAAACTGAGTTGCTACACGAATGCACATGAAATGCCTAATAAAAATGATTTTCGAAATTTGAAATTTGAATGCAGGCACACGGAAAGCATACAAATGCATGAAATGCTTATGAGAGGACGAAACGCTCATGAAATGCAGGTGAAAAGCATGTAGTGACACCGGGGGTGTCACAGCGACCCATCGGGCGACGGCGGGTTCCCGTCCAACCTGGAGCCGTTCATGTTCGGTCGCGCGCTGCGTGAGCTGCGCTAGAGCGCGGTGCGCTTGTGGTGAAGAAGAACGGCGGGGACCTGCCGAAGCCCGCCCTGGCCGCCCCCCGCCCTCGCCGAGACCTGCAACGGTGGTGGACCGGTGCGGCGCGGCGGTGGACTCTTGCGTGCCGGTGGCGCGCGCGGTACTAGCGATGTCGATGGGTGTTGGGCGCAGATGAGCGGCATTGACGGCGGTGGACCGGGCAGTAACAACAAACGGCGTCGCACGGAGGAGTGGCGAGGTGGAGCCGGTGCATGAGCGACTCGTCGGACAGGCACTTGCCGCCGGGCTTGTAGCTCATGTACCGGGAAAGCGGAGCGGGCACGCGGTCGCCGCCGCCGGGAACGCGGAGCGGGGGCGAGACGGGCGGCGTGGCGAGGTGCGCGCAGCGACAAAGTGTGGTGAGACGGCACGGCGAGGTTCGTCGAAGCCCCAGCACCGGAGCTTCGCGTGCACCTACCTCCCGGTCTCGGCGTCGCCGCATTGGGCACTGCTGCTCCACCAGCGCGCCCGTGCGGGCAGGTTTTGGCATAACAGAACCCGTTGTCTGTCCGTTGGCAGAGGTAGGAGGAAATTGTTACAGGGTTATAGGTACACGTCTATATAATAAACGGAACACAAAGAGTTAACCAAGGGCCATGGTACTGCAGCGGCCAACTGTTTGGTCTGTTTCCAAACCAACCAGATTTCGATTCTCTGTTAGAAGTTTCGAAGCTTCTACAAATAATAGGTACCTATTTAAATCTTCATAGCTCGAATGTTACAACGGGAAGTGTCTGTTTTTTTGCAGGAATTGCCATAATAAAATATTAATACTATGATTACATATAGGTGTGACAACTATTAATTGGAAAATAGACCATGATAGCTCGGTGGTTAGTTTTATTAGCTGCAACGAACACGCCCGGGTTCGAAGCGCAGCGCTTGCTCTACCAGCGACATTTTGTGCTTTTTTTTTTGCGTCGTGAGACCACGTGGCCAATCTTAGCACGTATTTATATTAAAATATGATACGATGCAAATCTATAACGATATGAGGATTCAAAATTAGTAACGACTGTGCCTTTTTTTGTTGCAATATCAGCTGTTTCAGGGTCCTCGGATAGGTTACCACGGTTTTCTATATTTTCGTTGTAAATGGCCCCAAATTGCAACAGAAACCACCTCTGTTACAAAATTTTCGTGGTAAAAGCCCATATGTGTTGTAGTGTCGGTGTGCGGATTCACCGCAAATCGGTTTCACCAGGCTCCGGATTTCATATCTGGACTTAACCCAAGGGGTATCCTCCCTAATCTCAACGCAACTCTCATTTGCATCCACCGCCGCCTATCTCTCTATCCTCTCGACCCCACGGTGACAGAGACGGCTCCTTCGATCTTCTCCACCGCGGGAACTCCGCAGAACCTCAAGATTCATTCCTTGGCTTGAGGGGGAGCGTCTTCATCAAATTCCTTGCATCTCCAAGTCTTCTTCTTAACCCTAGCAAGGTATTTCAAGGATTTCTCTTGCTATCTAGGGTTAGATGAGTTATTCCTCGTTTCCTAGGGTTCTTGGTTGATAATCTTCAATTACTTATCATAGAATGTCTCTAGGAATACTTTTCCATAAATTCCATGGTCAAATTTGCCAAATTTCAGAATTTCTAGGGTTTGCTCTGCAGACTGCGGTGAAACCGCAGTTCGTGGTGCGATGATTCTGCACTGCGGATTCACCGCACCCAGACTGCGGATTCACCGCAGTTGATAGAACCTGCCCTCTAAATTATGATTTTCACATTCTTTCATCATCTTAGATCAATTTTTCACATCTTTCTAGGTGAGTTCAAGTGGAGGTGATGAGCGGAGGATCAAGGGAAAGGAGGATCTGGTTGAGCCCTGTGAGAAGAAAGGAAGGGTCAAGAAGCTTTTGCGTCCACCATATAACATGAAATCGACGAAACTGGCAGACCGACTGTCGTTGATTTGCGACTGCAATAAGAATAGGGGGTGGATCGTCGAGATGAGAGATCAAGGGTTACGCAGGACACGAGTTTAGACAGGTTCGGGCCGCTGGGTTGGCGTAATACCCTACGTCCTGTTGGGGTCTTTGTATTCTGCGTAGGGGCTGTGTGTACAAGGTTGGATTCTAGATGTTCTGGTGGGGTGCCTCTACCTCCGTTTATATACTCGGAGAAGTAGGGTTCCCGTGCTAGAGTCCTATTCGGCTACTACTAGAGCTATTCTTGTTCTACAAGATGTACATTGCGTATATTCCAAGTAATCTAATCTTGAGTATATCTTCTGGTCGTAGTCCGAGTAGGCTCCATCTTCTAGTCTGATTACTTACTCGGTTTCCCCGAGTAAGCTTGTCTTCAGGGTACCCTGTTATGTGTTTACCACAGCTGGCCCCCGAGACCTTCATGGTGGAATGTAGTCTTGGCGATTTCCTCGTCTTTGTGCTTCAATGAAGCCATGAGGGGCTCCACAAATATGTCATGTTATCTTCAGTTGGTATGTGTTATTGGTGTGCATCGAATAGATGCACCCAATCGGTGTAGCCCCCGACTATCTGAATAGAAGCATTCTAATCGGATAGTCTTAATAGTATTTTATCCGAGTTATTGATCAGGCCGAGTAGCATGTTTCCCAAGCCCCCGAGTATGCCTGTCATGCTCGAGTTGGTGTTGACGGTCGTTAAGTACCACTTTTGACCATCAAGTACCTGTATAAAATAAATAAAATGAACACTAAACATAGTGGTAGGAGTTTATTACTAACGAATCCCATGTGTGTTGGTGAATTTGTGAGTGCAGGTGCATTTCATATGAAAACGGGGAAAGTGAGGCACAAACCATGGACTTCACAATCATCGGATTTTCCCCGAAATAAAGATATCTTCCCAAAGCCCAAGAACCAGATAAATATCAAGAAGATATGAAGGAAGATCATTCCCTGGAAGTCCTCAATAATGGGAAGATATATGGATCCCCAATCAATATCAAATCATATCAGAATCATATCAAGAATATCCCAGAGGATATACACCAGAATCAAATCAAAGATATTCTAAAGAATATGCCAGAGAAGAGGGAAGGCAAGAGGAGGAGAAGGCAGGTCGGCCGACCCCACATGGCACGTCGGCCGACCCAATCTTGAGGCCTTTGTGGCTCATCCTTTTATGGAAGCTTCCCACCGACGTACCAAGGTCGGTTCTGCCTGCAATCAATGCACCAAGGCGGTGGAGACCCCCCAACCGACCTACTCAAACCTATAAATTAAGGGGTACCCCCTCCCCTCAAGGACACAGAAGGAGGAGAGCCTCATTCCACCCCCAAGGGGCCTAGTGCCCCTTGTATCCTAGTAGAGTAGGGAGAGAGTAGGGTAGAAGAGAAGGGTAGTCCTCCCTTTGTGAGGACTCAGCCCAAAACTTGTATCTTTGAGAATAATTATTATAATTCATCGTTCGTCGTTCGTTCATCGTTCGTTCATCGTTCATCGTTCGTTCGTCGTTCATCATGAACACAAGTAAGTATTCTTGATCTCCTATTGGATTGTGTGCTTTCTTTCTAGAGTATCCTTACACTCGTTCTATGCATAAAGTGGTTAGACATGGTTTGGCCCATGACTTGTTAATCCGTAGGGTTAGAGTTATGTGCGCCGTAAATTGTAACTTGTTAATCCGTAGGGTTAAAGTTACGCATGTCTCATCCCTTGATTGCTTTGGGTGTTTGGTTGTTCCCTTGAATAAGGAGTGGTTTGGCAGTGAGGACTTAATTGCCTCGTTGTCACGTAACCTTAGGTCTGGTAGTGAGGACTTGATTGCATAGGGACTGGCATAGGGACCTAATAGCCCTAATGCCATGTGTCCTCGTAGAGGGTTGCCGGTAGGTGGTGACAGCCCTACTGTGCTTAATCCTCTCTGTTATGGGGAATTGACTGCTTGCAATTGGTCTGGCAGCGAGGACTTAATTGCCTTGTTGTCACGTGACCCTAGGACTGGCATAGGGACCTAATAGCCCTAATGCCACGTGTCCTCGTAGAGGGTTGCCGGTAGGTGGTGACTGCCCTACTGTGCTTAATCCTCTCTGTTCTAGGGAATTGACTGCGTGGAATTGGTCTGTCAGCGAGGACTTAATTGCCTTGTTGTCACGTGACCCTGGGACTGGCATAGGGACTTAAGAGCCCTAGTGCCACGTGTCCTAGTAGAGGGTTGCCGGTAGGTGGTGACAGCCCTGCTGTGTTTAATCCTCTTTGTTCCAGAAAGAACCTCGTCCATAGGAATCGTCTCTACCCGAACCTACCATCCTTCTTTGTGTCTTTGGACCAGCTAGACTAGTAGATAATTCCACTCCGTTCCTTTGGGATAATATAAATAACAATACCCTTGAATACTCACAGGTGAAGTGCTATAACGGTTTTCTCCGTGCGCTTGCGGATTTATCTGTGACGTTAAGAAATACCAACTAGCATTTCTGGCGCCGTTGCCGGGGAACCGTTGTTGTCTTATCTTCGAACCTAGTTGGTCCTCGTATTGTATCCTTTTATTTATCCTTTTTCTTTTATCGCTTTTCCTTTTTCCATCATCAACATTCCACCACCTATCCTTTCCCCATCATTACCCTTCCACTTGAAAAACATCAAAAACATTCTCCGGAGCCTCATCATCAAGCTGAACGTGACGGAGAAAAGTCTTGCTCATCAGACTTAAAATGATGATGCCCTTGACGACAGGATAATCGATAGTTATCTCATATTTGCTTCTTACATATTTGATTTCCCTTTTCAACTTGCATATTTGAATTTTTCCTCTACATGCATTTTTTTTCTTCTCACAAAAATTATTACTTCCTCCATACTTGATTTTGTTTCACTTGCATTCTTGCATGTTTGAATTTTCAAACTCATGTTTTGATTTCTCAAACCATCTTGCATATCTACTTAAAAAAAAAGGTTTTCAAGCCCTTCCTTTTATTTATTTGGAGATAATAAAATGAATTTGAGACAAACCTTTTCACAAAAAAAAAACATTTGAGAGTCTCTCAAACTCTCAAAGAGATAATTGTGTTTTGTCTTAGACTTAAGAAAAAGGATTTTTCTCTTTTCTTCCTTTGATCTTATTTGCATTCTTTTGTTGCAATCAAAAAGCTTTGCAAGAGCAACCGTCGAGTGGTCCACATTGTTTACACTAACGTAACCCGTTCTCGAGTTTGTTCTTGTGTTCTTGCTCTTTTGTGCAACCATGACATCATGCAACCCCAATCAAGGGCTATGGGCAAAGAACAAGTGTGGGGGAGGACCTCCCCCCACTAAGGTAACTTGTATCGCAACTTGTATCTTTTCATTTTTATCTTACATGACAAAATAATTTTAAAAAAAGTTGTAAAAGAATTTAAAGTAAAACAAATATATAAATAAACTAGGCGCCTTTATTTCCCTTTCCAAAGACATAATGCGCCTTGAGTTTAGTTTTGCCAAATTCAATAAATTTAGGCTCCCCGGTCTTTAACCCCGGTAGAGTCCTTTTGTTTCCACATTTGTTTTTGTTTTGAATAAATAAGCCAGGTACAAGAACAAGTGTGGGGGAGATCTCTCGTTCTTCATCACGCACACATTCAAGATCTCCCACCAACACGATGCACAACATCGCACACATCAACACGCAAAGGGGTGGAGCCATCGAGCACAAGAAGACAAAGTTAGACCGAACCTTTGGTTCGATCGACTATCAATTGGTCACGCTTGGTCTCCACTTCATCCAAGGCGATGGTTTGCGCATCCTATACCGTACTCTCCAATTTATGAGTTAAAATAATCATTTTCGTCAATCACTAAAACTTAACTCAATGTTAAAACAAATCTTGTTATCCCCTCAACCAACATGCTTCTTTCTGGTTGGCCTGCATGCTCTTTATTCCTCGCTTCGCACACCTGTTGCTTGTGAACACCAATATCATAGGACCCCATGTTCATCTAAGTTGTTGGCGAATGTGATCTGGTTGGATGAGAGGAATCTTGCTTTTTCTGTATAAGAGTGCTTGGGAATTTATCTAGAAAAATTTAAAATCTATAGCTTTGCACTCCTCAATGATCTTATATTCCCACCAGAGCCAAATAATGATCACATTGTAAACCCCTACAAAAATGCTTCTTGCTATTGCTTTGAGCTTTGTCAAATTGTGTGACCCTTGTGAGATGCTTGTCATACTTTCTTGATCAAGATCACGTGCACATACACCACCACCACAAAACATGCTAAACTTCTACACTGGAAGTTAGCAACACCATCTCCATCCATCCACCCATCAAATAAATACTCCATCACTTGTTGTTGATGTCCCTCTCCAAATATTCTTGCAAAAGAGACATGGCTATCGGGAAAAAAAGAGAGAGAGAAGTTGAAAAAAATGAAAGACCTGCTCAAACACATGTTGAGCATGATCAAAAAAAAAGAGAGAGAGAAAGAGAGAGAGAAGAAAGAAAAGAAGTGATAGCCATGTTCTCAAATAAAAAGTCAAGCAAGAGAGAGACATCATCACATCAAGGAGTATCCACCTCATTCCATTCACCATACACATATCCACACACTTGCACATTCTTGATCGGATTGTATGACTTGTTTTCTCTTTGGATCCACTCTTTGACTTTGCAATATAGGTGATGCAAGTATGCTCCTTTTCATCCCTACCAAGCTCCACATAAAGCCTTACATAGAAGTAGGATGAAAAGAGGCAAACCCATTGCCTTGGTGAGGAATCATACACATTGAGCGATCTGAGAGTTATCATTCAAGGGGTACAAGCTATGTTTTTACTTTGAAAAACTATCAAAAACCCAAGTTACTCAACAGGGGAGTATTGATGACTTGAATCAAGACCGTTCCATTCCTCAACTGCCCAAGATGGCATGGTAGACACATCAAAGTTCACGGGTACAGGTATGGCTTGGAATATCTGGTATGCTAGCATGATACCAAAAGAAGTCATGTTTTATCTTGATCATCCACCTTCACTCGAGGATGAGCAAAGGCTCAAGTATGGGGGTGTTGTTGACGGTCCTTAAGTACCACTTTTGACCGTCAAGTACCTGTATAAAAGAAATAAAATGAACACCAAATATAGTGGTAGGAGTTTATTACTAACGAATTCCATGAGTGTTGGTGAATTTGTGAGTGCAGGTGCATTTCATATGAAAACGGGGAAAGTGAGGCACAAACCATGGACTTCACAATCATCGGATTTTCCCCGGAATAAAGATATCTTCCCAAAGCCCAAGAACTAGATAAATATCAAGAAGATATGAAGGAAGATCATTCCCTGGAAGTCCTCAATAATGGGAAGATATATGGATCCCCAATCAATATCAAATCATATCAAGAATATCCCAGAGGATATACACCAGAATCAAATCAAAGATATCCCAAAGAATATGCCAGAGAAGAGGGAAGGCAAGAGGAGGAGAAGGCAGGTCGACCGACCCCACATGGCAGGTCGGCCGACCCAATCTTGAGGCCTTTATGGCTCATCTTTTTATGGAAGCTTCCCACCGACGTACCAAGGTCGGTTATGCCTGCAATCAATGCACCAAGGCGGTGGAGACCCCCCAAACCGACCTACTCAAACCTATAAATAAAGGGGTACCCCCTCCCCTCAAGGACACAGAAGGAGGAGAGCCTCATTCCACCCCCAAGGGGCCCAGTGCCCCTTGTATCCTAGTAGAGTAGGGAGAGAGTAGGGTAGAAGAGAAGGGTAGTCCTCCCTTTGTGAGGACTTAGCCCAAAACTTGTATCTTTGAGAATAATTATTATAATTCATCGTTCATCGTTCGTTGATCGTTCGTTCGTCGTTCGTTCATCGTTCGTTGATCGTTCACCGTTCGTTCGTCGTTCATCATGAACACAAGTAAGTATTCTTGATCTCCTATTGGATTGTGTGCTTTCTTTCTAGAGTATCCTTACACTCGTTCTATGCATAAAGTGGTTAGACATGGTTTGGCCCATGACTTGTTAATCCGTAGGGTTAGAGTTATGTGCGCCGTAAATTCTAACTTGTTAATCCATAGGGCTAAAGTTACGCATGTCTCATCCCTTGATTGCTTTGGCTGTTTGGTTGTTCCCTTGAATAAGGAGTGGTTTGGCAGTGAGGACTTAATTGCCTTGTTGTCACGTAACCTTAGGTCTGGCAGTGAGGACTTGATTGCATAGGGACTGGCATAGGGACCTAATAGCCCTAATGCCACGTGTCCTCGTAGAGGGTTGCCGGTAGGTGGTGACAACCCTACTGTGCTTAATCCTCTCTTTTCTAGGGAATTGACTGCTTGGAATTGGTCTGGCAGCGAGGACTTAATTGCCTTGTTGTCACGTGACCCTAGGACTGGCATAGGGACTTAATAGCCCTAATGCTACGTGTCCTCGTAGAGGGTTGCCGGTAGGTGGTGACAGCCCTACTGTGCTTAATCTTCTCTGTTCTAGGGAATTGACTGCTTAGAATTGGTCTGGCAGCGAGGACTTAATTGCCTTGTTGTCACGTGACCCTAGGACTGGCACAGGGACTTAATAGCCCTAGTGCCATGTTGTTGGTATTTCTTACGTCACAGATAAATCCGCAAGCGCACGGAATACCGTTGTAGCACTTCACCCGGGAGTATTCCAAGGTATCGTATTTGTTTTCCCCAAGGAACGGAGTTATTCTACCGCAAGGCAAGTTTTACCCAAGGACAACCAAGACAACTAGCAGCTTAGGATTGAGAGGGTGATTATTATCTAGATATTTCTAAGGTTAGACGAATTCAGGTTCTACTCGTCTACTTCGAGCACCGGCTTAGGCTTTGGTCTGCCAAGCCACTCCGGCTAATAGCTCTACTATGTACCCGAACGTGGAGGGTTCCTTTGGATGGACAGGGCTGTCACTTCCTGCCACCTACCTCTACAAACCGTGGAGCACACAGCGGTCAAAGGCGACCTCCAGCCTAGACACCACGTCTATGCTATCGATCACTACTCTAGCCCCGGCCTGATACTGATTCAGAGAACTAGAGCACTCCTTGCGGAGCGATGATCTCGTTGAACGAGTATAACAAGAATTATGCCTAGACGAATGATAAAGCTCAATAGATAGATAATCACCACGTATAATCACTAGAAGTGTTTACACGCCAAGGTAAAAGAATAGGAACTAAACCTCCAATGAAAAGGGGAGGAGAACTCCTATCTCTTCCTTGCCCTCTCTCCTATTCTACTAATATACAAGAGGCTCTCGGCCTGTGGATTGGAAATGAGGAGAGTCTTGTGTCTTGTGGTGTGTTGTTGTGTTGAGAGGGGGGGTACCCCTTTATTTATAGCCTTGGAAGGTCGGCAACTTTGAGGCGGTTCCCGAGGTCGGTGACAATTAATGCAGTGGGAACCGACCTCCAGAGGTCGGTTGTGAACCGCCATAAAAAGATGGGCCAGGGGGGCCTCCCTGTCAGGTCGGCCGACCTGGCCAGGGGGGGTCGGCCGACCTGGCCTGGACCCACTGGGCCTCATCTTCCTCTGGCTTCCTCCCTTGGCTGTGTACAGGCCCAATCCACTTGCATTATTTGATCTTGACACTTGATTCTGTGGTTTTGGGCTTTTGGACTAAGTTCTTTAGTCCGGGAAAATCTGTTGATTGCAAAAGTTCATGCTTGGAGCCTGTTTTCCCTTGTTTTTATACGAATTGCACCTACACTCATAATTTCACCAAGACTAGTGGAATTTGTTAGAAATAAGCCCTATGTCTACCCTTGGTGATGGTGTTAGGTCCAAAAAAGGTGCATAAAGTTGACGGTAAAAATGGGTCGTAAGGACCGTCAACAAGATCCCCCACACTTAGCTCTTTGCTCGTCCTCGAGTAAAGCTGTGAGTGGAAACTGAGAGGAACTCTTCCCTTAGGTAAGTGAAATCTGCACACAAGCTATTACAAGCCACACCTTTCCACCTGTGAACATGATGGTGGCTAACATGTATTCTTGGATGATTGAAAAGTGGAACGGTTCATGACTTAAGTCACCTTGCCTTCACCTACTAAGTACCTTGGGTTTTTGAAAGAGTTTTGAAAAATATAAACAACATAGCTCTTGCTCCTCTATTGATTCTCTCGGATCGCTCAAAAAGTGTATTTTCCTTACCAAAGCATTATCTTGCCTCTTTTGTCCTACTTCTAAGGCTTGTATGTGGAGCTCAAGGTAGGGATAGAAGAGGCATACTTGTATCACAAATATTGCTGAACCAAAAGAAAGGATCCACGGAGAATTCAAGTCATACAACCTTGATCAAGAAGTGCATGTGTGGATGGATGTGTGGATGTTTATATGTGACGACTCCTTTATTGGATTTTACCTCTCTTTGTTTTGTATTTCCGAGACATGGCTATCATTTTTCTTTCTTTTCTTTTCATGCTCTGTACATGAGCATTTTTCTCTTTCTTTATCTTGCTCATCTTTTTGTGAGCCTTCTTTTTCTTTTGCATAGCCATGTCCCTCTTTTGTTTATTTGAGAGAGAGAGAGGTAAAATGGGATAAAAGTGAGGAGTGTCTTTATTTGGATGGGTGGATGTGCTAACTCCCGGTGTAGGAGTTTAGCATTTTTGGTGGATTGTGTACGTGATCTTGATCAAGAGAGCATGACAGGTTTCCCACTAGGGTCGCAAAATTTTGGAAAAGCTCATTGCAAAAACAAGTAGCATATGTATGTATGTTTGATAGTTGTGATTAACATATGGCATTGGTAGGAATTTATGTATCAAAAGAGGAGCAGCAAGCCATGATATTTTAACTTTTTGAAATAAAACTCCCAAGGACTTCGTAGATTTAAACAAAGGATCATTTCATCGAACCATATCACACTCGCCAATTATCTAGAAAAACATGGGTCCTATGGATAGATTGTTCACAAGCAGGTGGTGATGGAGCGAGTAATAACAAGTGTGCATGATTATGTTGAGAGCAAAAGGGAGAGTATTGGGTTTTATAAAGATGTGCTAAAAAGAAATTTTCCCAAGTTTTAATTGGTCAAGTTTTATTTTCGTATCTCAGAATGAACTTGACAGGTATGGTAGGCAAAAAGGGAGTGTGGGAAACAAACTTGAGTAGCACGGGAAAGCAGAGGCCCAGTGGGACCCACCAGGGGTCGGCCGACCTGGTCCAGGGGGGTCGGCCGACCTGGTGTGGCCTCCACTGGTGCCTAATTTTCGCTCATTTGTTGGTGTTGTCCTTCCCATGATGGTTCTGAGTGATTTGCGCGTGTTTGTTTCTGTTTTCGCGATGTATCCCCCCCACACTTGCCTTTTTGCCTGTTTCCTTCAAAATAGACAAAGATATTTTGGAAACACAAATTGCTCTACCGGTATGGAAGCCCGGGGAGCACTAATTTGATTGAATTTAGCAAATAAGCAGGCGCATTACAAATTTGAGGAAATTAAAATGATGAAAGCAAATGGAATTGAACTAAAATGCGCCGAGGGAAATGATAATTGCGGAGAGGTTTTAATTGTAGAATTTTTCCTCCTTCCCCGCGTCCTTGAAAAAACGCTTGATCTTCATGTTGGTGCTGCGGCGATGATTATCTTGGTCGTCTCGCATTTCAGCAAGCGCGTCTTTCATCTCCGCCATTTTGTCGCTTAAGCGTTCATGAGCGTAGCGGAGGTCGTTGTGCTTAGCGAGGAGGCGTTGATAAGGAGTCCTTTTTGGGGTCTTTTCCTCCTCGCTTTCATACATCCCTCCTGCCTTCTTGATGGGGGAGGTGGAGAGGCGCCTCCTCACTCTTTTAGGAGGAGTGGTGCTCATAGACTCGAGGGCGCCTCTCTTCTCCGCCGAAGTGAGTGGTGGGTGGAGTTGCTTTCCACCACCACGAATGCACGTGATCTTGAACCGAGTGCCCGCCTTCTTGGCGGGGCTAGTCATGTTGCGCCCTTCATATTGGTGGTGCACCACATTCCCGCTCTTTGTAGCGAGGGTGCCGACATACTTCTGCCCTGGACGGAGAGAGCTTTCGGCCTCATCGCGGCTTGGCTTCTTGGGAATGGTTTTTCCTTTGCCGTAGCGTGGTGGTGCACTAGCAGGAGGGTTCTTGGATGGGTCTTTTGCTGCTGGTGGAGGTGATGTGAGGGCGAGAGGGGCTTCTTGGACGAACATGGCTTGCTCATGGATCGGGGTGACGGGATCAAGGATGTTTTCAAGGCCAAGTTCGCGGCAAAGCTCACTAGTGGAGGCTGGGACATTAAAGCTTGGGATGCTGCTGTCCATGGTGATGGGCAAAGGTTTTTGGGCGAAATAGGAGTGGTGGAAGAGATGTGCAAGGGAAAATGAACGGAAATGGCCTCCATTTATAGAGAAAAAAAATATGAAAAGAATTTATTTGATTTTCTCGAATCAGAGAAGGGGCTAAATCAGTAGGATTTGGGAATGTGAACGTTGGAGCAAAACGTGAAAGAAAAAATGGGACCGTTGGGGATCCAACAGAAGTCGCCCGACCTGAAAAAGAGGGGTCGGCCGACCTGCTGTGGGCCCCTCTGGCTCCCTTCTTTTTCTGGTTGATTTCTTGCTATATTTATTTTAAGGAAAGTGCGACTACGGGTGATAAAACAAATCAGAGGATATCATGATAAAGATTTTAACTCAATTAAGTGCATGACATCAAATTCTTTATTTGTATCGGGCTCAAGATAAATTTTTAGACGCTGGCCATTTACCTTGAATATCTTACCTTCGTCGTCTTGGAGTGTGATTGCTCCGTGCGGCGAAGTGTCAATAACTGTATATGGCCCGTCCCATTTGCTTCGTAATTTTCCGTGCCCGAAGAGCTTCACCCGTGAGTTGAATAGCAAGACTTTGTCTCTAACTTTGAATTCTTTTCTTCTTATCCTTTGATCGTGCCACCGTTTAGTCCTCTCTTTGTATATAGCTGAGTTGTGATATGCTTTGTCTCTCCATTCTTCCAACTCAGCTATCTCCATTTTTCTCTTTCGTCCAGCATCCCTTAGGTCCATTTTCCATGTTCGGATGGCCCAATATGCTCGGTGCTCCAACTCGATGGGTAAATGACATGTTTTTCCATATACGAGTTGGTATGGTGACATGCCTATGGGCGTCTTGTATGCTGTTCGGTATGCCCATAGTGCATCGGATAGCTTGCTTTTCCATGACTTCCCCATCTCTAGTACGGTCTTTTGCAGGATCCGTTTGATTTGTTTGTTTGATGTCTCGGCCTGCCCACTTGTTTGGGGATGGTACGGAGTGGCAATATTGTGTCGTGCTCCAAGCTCTCTAAGGAAGCTACGGAAGGTCTTATCGATGAAATGAGACCCTCCGTCGCTTATCACTAGCCTCGGTGTTCCAAATCTTGGAAAGATAATCTCGTGGAACATCCGGCGAGCATGCTTGGAGTCAGCGGCTCTGCAAGGCATTGCTTCTACCCATTTGGATACGTAGTCAACTGCCACCAAGATGTATTCATAGCCTTGGGATTTGGGGAATGGCCCCATGAAGTCGATGCCCCATACGTCGAAGATTTCGACTTGTAGATTGAAGTTGAGGGGCATAGCATCCCTTGCTGTGATGCCTCCAAATCTTTGGCATTGTGGGCATCGTCTGACGAATTCTTTTGTGTCTTCGTACATTGTTGGCCAAAAGAATCCGCTTTGCCATATCTTAGCCTGAGTACGAAACACTCCATAGTGTCCCCCGTATGGAGCTGCATGGCATTTTGTGATGATTTGTGTGTTCTCGGGTGTTGGCACACATCGTCTGAGCAGTCCATCGGCGCAGACACGGTACAGGTAGGGATCATTCCATAAGTGACGGCGACTCTCGTAGATGAGTCGTTTCTTGTTTTCTCCGGGCGGTACGTACCCCGTCACGATGAAGTTCACGATGTTGGCGTACCATGGGTGCGCGTCCCTCACTTGGAGCAGCATGTCGTCGCGCAAGAAGTCATTGATGGGTAGTTCCTGCGGGTTAGTGAATTGCATGCGCGACAAATGATCCGCTACAGAATTTTCTACTCCTTTCTTATCACGAATTTCTAAATCAAACTCTTGGAGCAGAAGAATCCATCTTATCAAACGAGGTTTAGCATCTTTCTTAGAGAGCAAAAATTTTAAAGCGGCATGATCAGTGTAAACAATAACTTTTGCTCCGGCTAAGTAAGATCTAAACTTGTCAAAGGCAAACACAACAGCAAGGAGCTCTTTTTCAGTGGTAGTGTAATTTAGTTGAGCTCCTGTCAGCGTTTTGCTTGCATAAGAAATTGCATGATGCTTTTTATCTCTAGTTTGACCAAGAACAGCCCCCACAGCATAGTCTAGCATCACACATAATTTCAAAAGGCAGCGTCCAATCAGGGGGTTGGATAATTGGAGCTGAGATGAGTGCATTTTTGAGAGTAGTAAAGGCAATCATGCAATCATCAGAAAACTCAAAGGGTGCATCTTTTGCGAGCAGATTTGTAAGGGGTCTAGCAATTTGAGAAAAATCTTTAATGAAACGACGATAGAACCCCGCATGTCCAAGAAAACTGCGAACACCCTTAATATTAACAGGAGAAAAGTTTTTCTATTACTTCTAATTTAGCTTTGTCCACCTCTATCCCTCTTTCAGAGATTAAGTGCCCAAGGACTATGCCTTCTCTAACCATGAAGTGGCACTTTTCCCAATTGAGCACTAAATCCTTTTCTTGGCAACGTTGCAGGACTTTGTCTAAATTTTCTAAACAATGATCGAAGGTTTTTCCATAAACAGAGAAATCATCCATGAAAACTTCCATAATTTCCTCGATCATGTCAGAAAAGATAGACATCATGCATCGTTGAAAAGAAGCAGGAGCATTACATAGCCCGAAAGACATTCGTCGATAAGCATAAGTTCCGTAAGGGCATGTAAAAGTGGTCTTACTTTGATCGTCGGGATGGATGGGGATTTGATGATATCCCGAATACCCATCAAGGAAACAAAAGAAAGAATGATTTGCCAGCCGTTCCAACATCTCATCGATGAAGGGCAGCGGAAAATGATCTTTCTTTGTGGCCTTGTTAAGTTTTCGGTAATCAATGCACATCCTCCATCCCGTGATTAACTCATCCTTGTCGTTATGGACGACCGTCATTCCTCCCTTCTTGGGCACAACCTGCACTGGACTCACCCACTCGCTGTGTGGAACAGGATAGATAATACCAGCATGCAAGAGTTTTAAGACCTCTTTCTTAACAACCTCTCTCATCGCATTATTTAGCCTCCTTTGAGGTTCCCTAGAAGGTGTACTTTCAGGATCTATGGGAATGCGATGGGTGCAAAGAGCAGGGCTGATTCCTTTGAGGTCTCCTAGCGAGTAGCCAAGAACGGAGCGATGCTTTTCTAACACGGCTAAGAGTTTAGTGCTTTCTTCCTCCGAAAGCTTGTCACTTAAGATGACAGGGGTTTCGGGGTTTCCGTGAAGAAAAGCGTAGCGCAAGCCTGGTGGAAGTGGTTTAAGTTCTATTGGAGGTGGTGGCGGTGCAAGGGTTTCAGGTAGCTCTAAAATTTCCTCCGAATCATCTTCTTCTAGAACAAAATCAAGAGCATCTTCATCCAAAGATGATTCGGGGGTTTTATGAAGAAAAATCGCCATAACCTCCTCTATGCATTCATCTTCCTTAGGTAGTTCCTCGGCGAAGGAATTTCGTGCTTGAGTGATAGGAATAGAGAAAGGTTCATCGCCGAGGGTGAAGTCGATGGTTCCAAAAGGTGACGTCCCCAAGAAAAGTTTTTCTATGGGATATCCTACAAAGACATCGAAATCTGAGATTCCGAAGACATGGAAGTCCAAGGATACCTCCGCTTCATCGTGCTTGATGCGAACGCCTCTAACGATCCCCAAACCCTCAAAGATATGCCCCGGAGAGGTTCTAAGGAGTTTGCTAGTGGGTTCCCATGCTTCGCTGCCGAACATGGTTAAAGTAAAGGATTCGGACATGATGTTGGCTCCTACTAGAGGGCTGTAGAGAACGTCAACTTTGGATTCCCGAATTAAGCTTTGAATGGTTGAGGTGGGGAGGACAAGTTGAATTATATCGGAAGAAAGCTCATTTTCCTTCAACCATTCATCGCTCATGATCGACGTCAACTCCCGAATAGTTTTTAAGAGAAAATCTTTTTCCAAAGGTTCGGGGGTTGATGCACAGATCTGAGGTTTCTTTTGACAAGAGTAGTTCAAGGTGTTTCCAAAATTTTCGAAAATCTCTTCCTCGAACTCAAATGGGAACTCAAGAGGTTCATCTTCCTCTATCATGGTTCTTATGTTAGATGAGAACTCGGGTGTCGGCTCTACCAATGTAGGCACCAATTGTTGTGTTTCTTGCGCAACGAGTTCCTCATCTATTGACTCCGGCTCAACTAGTAAATCAGCGGAAAAATGCGTGTTTTCCACAATTCGATCCAAAAGTTCGTGTGCTTCCGCTATGGTCTTATGAGAAAAAGATCCACCAGCGGCCGTGTCAAGATAAAGTGCGGTATCGCTGCTCAATCCCGAATAAAAATGTTGCAATAAAACTGGTTCGGGGAGCAACAATTCTGGTCCAGAGTCTGTTAATGAACAAAATCTGATCCAAGATGCACTTAAAGTTTCCTCCTCTTCTTGACGAAAGTTAATTATTTCCGCTCGTAGAGAAGTAATACGAGATACGGGGAAGAATGCTAGACAAAATTTGTCTCGCAATTCTTTCCAATCACCGTTTACTCTCCTAGCGGTGTAAATGTACCATTGCCTCGCCTTCTCATTGAGAGAGAAGGGAAACAATTTCCATTTCAATGTTTCTTGTGTCATGCCATGGTTCGATCGGCATGAACACAAATGCTCAAACTCTCGCAAGTGTTCATAAGAATTTTCATGTTTAAAACCCGAAAAGGATAAACCTCTTATCATCAAAATGTAATCGGGGGAAAACTCATAGTCAGATGAAGAAATAGGCTGTGATGATGATGGTGGCCCTAAGAGCTCGCCCCGTGGAGTAGAGAATGATTGGATGGTGGGTTGTGACTCCATGAAATGTTTTTTTTTTGTGAGTTTTTTTTTGAATTTATGGGAAATAAAAACAGAACGGTAAGCAAGATAGATTACGAGGGCAAACTTAATTTGCAATAGAGATATCAACCGTTCCCCGGCAACGGCGCCAGAAATGCTTTTTGGTATTTCTTACGTCATAGATAAATCCGCAAGCGCACGGAATACCGTTGTAGCACTTCACCCGGGAGTATTCCAAGGTATCGTATTTGTTTTCCCCAAGGAACGGAGTTATTCTACCGCAAGGCAAGTTTTACCCAAGGACAACCAAGACAACTAGCAGCTTAGGATTGAGAGGGTGATTATTATCTAGATATTTCTAAGGTTAGACGAATTCAGGTTCTACTCGTCTACTTCGAGCACCGGCTTAGGCTTTGGTCTGCCAAGCCACTCCGGCTAATAGCTCTACTATGTACCCGAACGTGGAGGGTTCCATTGGATGGACAGGGCTGTCACTTCCTGCCACCTACCTCTACAAACCGTGGAGCACACAGTGGTCAAAGGCGACCTCCAGCCTAGACACCACGTCTATGCTATCGATCACTACTCTAGCCCCGGCCTGATACTGATTCAGAGAACTAGAGCACTCCTTGCGGAGCGACGATCCCGTTGAACGAGTATAACAAGAATTATGCCTAGACGAATGATAAAGCTCAATAGATAGATAATCACCACGTATAATCACTAGAAGTGTTTACACGCCAAGGTAAAAGAATAGGAACTAAACCTCCAATGAAAAGGGGAGGAGAACTCCTATCTCTTCCTTGCCCTCTCTCCTATTCTACTAATATACAAGAGGCTCTCGGCCTGTGGATTGGAAATGAGGAGAGTCTTGTGTCTTGTGGTGTGTTGTTGTGTTGAGAGGGGGGGGGTACCCCTTTATTTATAACCTTGGAAGGTCGGCAACTTTGAGGCGGTTCCCGAGGTCGGTGACAATTAATGCAGTGCGAACCGACCTCCAGAGGTCGGTTGTGAACCGCCATAAAAAGATGGGCCAGGGGGGCCTCCCTGTCAGGTCGGCCGACCTGGCCAGGGGGGGTTGGCCGACCTGGCCTGGGCCCCACTGGGCCTCATCTTCCTCTGGCTTCCTCCCTTGGCTGTGTACAGGCCCAATCCACTTGCATTATTTGATCTTGACACTTGATTCTGTGGTTTTGGGCTTTTGGACTAAGTTCTTTAGTCCGGGAAAATCTGTTGATTGCAAAAGTTCATGCTTGGAGCCTGTTTTCCCTTGTTTTTATACGAATTGCACCTGCACTCATAATTTCACCAAGACTAGTGGAATTTGTTAGAAATAAGCCCTATGTCTACCCTTGGTGATGGTGTTAGGTCCAAAAAAGGTGCATAAAGTTGACGGTAAAAATGGGTCGTAAGGACCGTCAACACATGTGTCCTAGTAGAGGGTTGCCGGTAGGTGGTGACAGCCCTGCTATGTTTAATCCTCTTTGTTCCAGAAAGAACCTCGTTCATAGGAATCCTCTCTACCGAACCTACCATTCTTCTTTGTGTCCTTGGACCAGCTAGACTAGTAGATAATTCCACTCCGTTCCTTTGGGATAATATAAATAACAATACTCTTGAATACTCACGGGTGAAGTGCTACAATGGTATTCTCCGTGCGCTTGCGGATTTATCTGTGACGTTAAGAAATACCAACAGTTGGAAAGCCTCTTTCCGAGAACTTTCATCAAGTAGTATTCGAATAGCTCGTTTCCCGAGTTACTGAGGTATTTTTACTCTCCTTTCTGATTTTATTTGTTTGTGCCCTTTTTGGGCCTATGGGCTTTGTGGCCCATTTTGAGCCCCCGAGCATTTGACCTAGGTCTTTTCAAGGCCTGGTCAAATCATCACTTAATTTTGGGCTCATTTAACGGCTTGGAGCTATGTTTTACATATTCGAGATTGGTGGAAACGGGCGGTTTTCATGACCTTCCCCCTTCCCCGCGATCTTTAATACATGGCAGACTGAGGCGAAACTTTTCCATTCTCCTCTTCTTCAATCATTCTTTTCCCCAGATTAGTCTTTGCTCTTAGATCCTTTTTGTGCTTCCCGTCAATGCAGAAGGCAGGATTCGACCAAAGCACTCCGAGGCCTTCTCGTCGCCTTAACCTGGATCTTCGCGCATGGGGAAGGTTAGTATTTCAATGATTCATCAAGTACGGCTTTTTTCGTCAATCTTATATTGAGCTTGTGTGTACTTTCACTTCCTCAGAAGGGCCAAAGCATCGAAGACTCAATCCAATGCTTCTCCGGGAACGAGTTTTCCGCCTTCTCCGGGTATTAATCAGCCCGCAACTTCGGAACCATCCCCTTCTGGTGTTCCTCAACCGAGAGGGGAAAAGAGAAAGCAACCGGATGCTCCTTCTAGGTCAGGCCCTCTGTCTTCTCCAGGCAGTAGTCGGTTCAGACCCTCGGCGCATCCCGTTCCCCCCTCTGAAGATAATCCGATGCCGTACTTTAACTCTGAACCTGCCGCCTCGAAACTTCCAGCCGACGAGAAGGTACTCCTCCTTCGTCTGCCTTTTCCGTTATTTCTTTTTGCTAAATTCCTGAGTTGTTTCCCCTTTTCCAGAAAATCGACACTTACTCGGAAGCCAAAGATCAGATCCTTTTGTATTTGCCCCCCCCGAGTAGCTTGCTTGCAGGAGTTGGAGGATTTGTTTCAACAGGCGGCTGACAAGGTGGCCCAGATGGAGAAAGATCATCAAGTCGAGACTGACCGTCTCCGAGTAGAGATCTCTAATCTTCGATCGGATCCTACTCGGCTAGCCCCGAGTAGCAACTCGCCAACGGAACAAGAGGTCGAGAGGTTAACTGCCGAGAACCTTTGGCTTCGTTCTGAAGTCCGAAAGCTCTCAGATCAGGCTGGTGAGTACCCCTTCTTACTCTCCGCCTCGAGTTGTCATTCTCTAAATTTTTATCTCCTTTCTCATTTGCAGTCTCTGCTGCAGCTTCGGATCGTTCAGAGAGTGACATGCGGCTGTTGCGACGCAAATGCCAAGATCTGGAGGTGTCTCTTTCAGGTACGCATTGCGTCTTACTTTTGCCGAGTAACTTTCAAGTTTTTCTCTTTTAAAGTTTTCTTTTCTCAGCTGAGAAGACTGCTCACGCAATTGTTCGGAGATCCAATCAAGTTCTTGAAGGCAAAATCTCGGATCTTCAAGCTATCTTGAGCAAGGACAACTCCATTATCGCTCACTCGCGAGGTGAGATCAAGAAGCTTCAAGGTCGTATAGCGGAGATGGAGGAAGCAACTCTTCACCTTCGTAATGAAATAGAGGGTATGTTTTTCCTTTCAACTTCCGCATTGCCGAGTTAACTCTGCTTCTCATCTCATCTTTGCCTTTGCAGACTTTGTTTTTCGCGGCAGGAATGGTGTGCATGCTGCTCAGGATCTGGCAGAAGAACTGTTCCCAGAATGTTATTCCCTAGGGACCCACAACGATTTGCTTAGATTTTTAGGGCAGAGCGTGCAGCGCGTTTGGGACTTAAGGGATACTTCTGCTCGAAGAGGGATTCATCGGACTTTAGCTCTTGTAAAGTTAGTGTACCCGGAACTCGACTTCTCCAAACTATCTGAAGGTTTCCCAGTAGCTAATGCTAGTCCTCAGGCCATAGATGCTTTAGCGAATACTAGTGATCTAGCTGATGTACTGATCGACCGACTTCGTCCTTCAGTTGCAAAATCTTGATCAAGTAATCTGACTTGCATCTTCTTCTTTTCTTGTTTAGTTGGACTCGAGGTGTACTTGGATTTTTTATATCTCCTTTCGGCTAACTCCGATTCCTCTAATCGAATTACACTTGTACTAGTATACTTCCCTGATTAGTCGGGTTCTGGGCATACTCGGATACTTACATCCTTTCTGCTAACTCCGAGTTATCCAACGATTTAGGGCATGATGTACTTAAGCGAGTCACAATTTAAATGTTTACATCGGTAGACTTCCCTGGTTAATCGGGCTCGGGGCATACTCGGGTATGTATACCCTTTCGGCAAACTCCAAGTGATCCAATGATTAAGGGCTTGATGCACTTTTGTAAAAAAGAGAATCTTGGACCAAAATTCGAATCGACAGACTTCCCTGATTAATCGGGCCCGGGACGTACTCAGGCGTGCACACCCTTTCGGCAAAAACTCCAGGTGATCCAATGATTAAGGGCTTGATGTGCCAAGACGAAATGTTGGAACAAGAAACCCAAAAAAAACTCAATTCGGCAAACATCCCTGATTAATCGGGCCCGGGGCGTACTCGGGCGTGCACATCCCTTTCTGCAAACTCCAGGTGATCCAATGATTAAGGGCATGATGTACCGAGACAAACAGCAGGACCAAACACCAAGATACTTAGTGCTATCTCCTAGCCCCCAGCTTACTTGTGACCCGTCAAAAGGTTGCAAGCAAGCTCACCTTGATGCTGTCGAGCAAAAAGGATCTTCCGTCATTTTTCCTCCGTCTTCAGTACCCGGGCCAGTTTCCGTAGCTAGCGACAGCATTTTCGTTATGCCCGACTATACCTTACACACCATAACCACCGACGCGAGGACTAAGCACATTTCCATGGCACCCACACGCGTGTTCGAGCAGCTTGGCTTTCAGGTGAGCCGATAGCACGCGCCAGTCTTGTACATATGCAGCTGTTCCCGACTAACCATAGCGATCGACACAGGGACGAGGCACATGTTTCCAATGGCACTACCACTACACGTGTACGAGAAGCTTGACATTTAGGTCGAACTGACCGTACGTGGGTAATGAAAAGAACTCCATCACAACTTATAATTTCTTGTAACTTCTAATTGCATCTAAGAGATAATCCGAGTAGGAAAGCTTAATGCTTTTTCTAAAGAGGGAATTACTTCCTTCTAGTCGGGACCCGCTAGATTCTGGAGGCCCTAGGTTTTGGATTCCTTCCATCTCTGTTGTCGTACTCTTCATCTTCACGCCGCTTGTAACTCTTCTGTTCTTTCTTAGCTTTAGCTAATTTCTTTGTGGTATAGCATTCGTCTGTGGTGTGGTTATGTCTTGGATGCCTCCAGCAGATGTCTTTGCCTTGCCCTTCCCTTCTCTCTTCGAGTGTTAGGATTTTGGTGATCTGGGCTATTCGGGCTTCTGTCTTCCTTCGAATTTCCTCCCGTTCTTGTCTGAGCTCTTTTATTTTCTGAGTTTCATGGTCTTCTTCATCATATAGTTCATCTCTTGGACGATAGTCTCGAGCCCTCGGGGTTCCATCTGAACTCATGGGTTCTTTGGAACTCTCCCTTGATAACATGGCTTTAGCTATCGCCGGATTGAACATCACGACATCTTCTTCTTGTGCAATTTTTGTGATCTTCGAGAGAAAATCATGGAAGTTCGGCCGTCTTAAGACGATGTTAATTGCTGCCTCATGTTTGCAAGACCATCTATAGGCTTCCATCGCCTGCTGATTTTTTATACCCAGAGTTCCTACCCTTTCGACTAGGAATCTCCAGTTGAACTCAGTCAAGGTTTCCCCTATTTGCCGAGTAGCTTTCGCTGGGTCAGATGGAGATACTAGGATTTTCCCCTTAGTGTTGTCCGTGCTAGTGGAGTTTTTACTCGGTCGACCATGGTCGCCGATTTTTCTCCTTGAGGGCTGCCGAAGGTCTGCCTCTCCTGAGGGCCTTCTAGCCAGGGCCTCGTTTTTTCTCGGTGATTTTCCTTTAGCGTCGCGGTCTCGCCATACTTTCCTAGATTCCGAGCTTGAGTTCTCTTCATACTTGGCCCATCTTTCCATGCTTCCAGATCTTGATTTTACACTCCAGTTTTTACTCGGAGAGTATTCTTCATCATCTTCATTGTATTTGACTTTATTTGTGAGAATATCTTCAGAGTATTCCATTGCTTTAGATCTTGACCTATGTTTCCCATAGGCGTCTTTTCTCGGAAACTCTCGATTTTCCCATCGGTCTTCGTCGATCATAGAAGCAATATCTTTTCCGAATCTCTTGCCTTTCCGGCAAAAAGATTCATCCTCTCTTTCAGAAGCTTGGGAGTCATCTTCTCCGAGATCGACTTGTTCTCGCTTTGGAGGATTACCTTGTCGGATTGTTCTTTCCGAACAACCTTCAAGTGCATGATCTGTCTGATGAGCATGAGGTGCCGATAAATTGGAATCTGCTCCATCCTGATTCTGGCCTACCTCGCCTTCCGACATTGCTCTTTGGCTCATGTTGCCAACTGAGAAATTGTTGAGAGTATCCCTTGAACTCGGCGACTTGCTCTTGACGACCCGAGGCCCCACGGTGGGCGCCAGATGTCGTTGATTTGCGACTGCAATAAGAATAGGGGGTGGATCGTCAAGATGAGAGATCAAGGGTTACACCGGACACGAGTTTACACTAGTAAAGATCTGCTGATTAATGACGATTTTACTGTAGATTCGTCACTATTTTGGGTGTTTTTCCCTTTTTCGGCCAACTTTATGACGTTTTTCGCGATCCGTCACTAACATGCCTCATTTGTGACAAAAATCCGTATAAATTGATGAACAGTATGGTCCGGTGTCGCCGGTTTACTGTTCTGGGCAGGTTCTGGGTGGCCGATTCGTCACTAAAATCCCGTTTCGAGTATGGCGACCAACGGCGACCAACAATTTTAGTCATAAACCCAACTCCACGGGCGTTTCTGGCCTACGTGGCGTCCTAGTCAGCAAAAGGGGGCCCATGTGTCAGGCTTCGCGGGCCCACAGTCGAACCATTTTCATCACTAAAATTTCGTTTGACCACGTAAAATGCCACAGGCCCGTAAGGTGCACGGCAAAGGCAACTGGGGCCCACGTATCAGGAGATGGGGTCCCAAGACCCAAGTATTTTTCAACGCTAATTTTATTTCCCAGCGTGGTTATCTGCTTTTGCATTTTTGCTTGTGTTGAGCTCTTCTAATCAACTCCAAGTCTGACAGGCCAGTGAGACATATATAATTGCGTCAAATCCTTGGCCTATTGTATACTATAATATGGATTGTTTTTTGATTATTTTGCCATTGCAATTAAGAGAATATATACTCAGTGTGAAACTGTCGAATTGATACTTGGCACTAGCTGATCATAGCATTCAACATTGTGTTGGATTACTCTGCAGATTTTTCATGTCTAGATGTTGAATTTTTGCATCGCACCAGTTTCAGGGATGCAAATGTTTTTAAAAAATGTATCTTCTGGATTTTGTAGGCAGATGCAAATATACCATGCATGTGGTTTCTCGATTAGATGGCCATGGCATGGAACAAAAGAAGATCACAAGCCCAGAACTGCTAATGACTTATTAAAAAGGCTGAAGGTAGTGTCAAAAAGAAAGGTTGAAAGATGCCTTACTGTAATTGTCATGCGGATGCCGTGCAGCTACAGGCGTCCTTGCTAGGAGCCTACGTTCTCTACGAGTGGCTGTCCTAGCTTCTTTACCAAGTCAAGATTACTTTACATAGCTAGAGTCTGAGTTGTATTTCGGTTAGAGATAGAGTTTAATTAGTTAACTTCTTTACCAAGTCAAGATTACTTTTAGATAGCACGCGAGAAGGCAAAAGTGCAGCGGCAGGTCACGTGCATGGCGTCGAAGCGTCGCCATCGCTGTCGTCGTTGCTCATCGCGACGAGGCTTCCGGCCACGACGGCATCGTCAACGTTCGCGTACGAGACGACAAGGATCGCCTGCTAACCAGAGAGCGCCTCGCATCCATCAGCCCAAGTACCGTGGTTGGCCTCTTGCAGTGTATGGAGATCAAGTCTGCCTTGCATCGGCATGGGGGCTGCTGGGACGTCAACCGTGGCCGCCGCCTGATCGGTCAGCTCGAGGACGAGCTGCATGTCGCGGAGGGGAGTGATGTCATGCGGATGACGTGCAGCTACAGACGTCCTGGCTAGGAGCCTACGTTCCCTACGAGTGGCTGTCCTAGCTTCTTTACCAAGTCAAGATTTCGTTATTTCGTCAGCAGCTACAGTGTTTCAGTTATTTCGTCAGCAGCTGCTACAGTGTTTGTATTTATTTCTTCAGCAGCCGCTACAGTAAAACGGCTTCATCGCAGCGAGGCGAACAGGCTGATTAGTTTAGATAGCTAGAGTCTGAGTTGTACTATTTCGGTTAGAGATAGAGTTTGATTATTTTACTTGTTTAGGATTCCC
The DNA here is from genome assembly GCA_007726485.1 of Eragrostis curvula. Taxonomy (NCBI): domain Eukaryota; kingdom Viridiplantae; phylum Streptophyta; class Magnoliopsida; order Poales; family Poaceae; genus Eragrostis; species Eragrostis curvula. The sequence goes on along the minus strand of RWGY01000858.1, from coordinate 185,235 downwards.
TGGCTATATAATGCCAGCAGTTCGGCCAATGTAAGCAAGCAATAAAGAAGAAGATAATTAGGAGACTCTCTCCTCTACCCCGGGCGTTTGGAGTTGGGCAGCGGCGGCGGCAGTGCCGGTGGTGCCCGACTTCAGGCGGCCCGTTCGTCGGCTTCGGCCATAGTTCAACCGTTACGGCGCAACAGCCGTGATAGTAATGTTATATTACATTCAGTTAGTATCCTCATAGCGTATGATCGCCGTAACTTACCCTGTCGAAATTAGGGATATGACAAAAAAGATTTTAAGTACTAAAAATGTTAATAAATGTCTACCAATATTGTATTCTAAAAAATATATATTCTTTTATCTCCCATTGCAATGCAACGACACACCAACTATTTAAGGAAATATATACAGGATTTTCGCTCAGTATTTAGGGGGCCAGAGACATTCGTGAAATTAAGAGAAACTTTCTCTCAAAAAAGAAGAGAAAAACACACATGCATAAGTACACAAACAGTACACACCTTTCCTCTGCCTCTGGACATCAGCTGTACAGCGTGGCTGCCGGACGTGTGTGCATCTACTCGAAACTTTTAGATGCCCAGCGCGACTCTCCTCTCAGCCGGTGGACTCAAGTAGGAAAGCTCGCCGACCAACTTCACCAAGCCATGGACACGGGTCGCTGCCGCTAGCTCCGCAGTGATATATACAGGGCTCAGGTGATCATCGGCATATGGAATTCAGGAGGGGGATGGCAAAATTTTCACTATCTAGTCTTTTTAAAACAAATATTCTTAAATAGACCCATGACGATGGAAAGATATCTAAGAATAGAGTCTGTGTACGACGTCAAGTCACAAAGCGCCGTACGTACATAGTGTTAGTATTGATCTCATCCGACCCGGTCCAACGACCAAGTCGGAGTCCTTGATCTCACGCCCTGATCGGGGGTGCCCAACCTGTCACTGATTGGTGGGCCCCCGTCCCGCAGCGTCCTATAAAAGAGAGGTGGGGGCCAGGGTTAACGCAAGCCAAGGTTCACCGTTACACCACTCCACCTCGATTGCCCACCGATCTGGGTAGCGCTGAAGCGACGGGAAGTCCACCGCCGCCCCACTGGGGCTCGTCTATGACCTCGCCGTCGACTCCGCTGCCGACGTCTAGAGGCGCCTGATACATGGATTCGGGATCACGATCAAAAGTTAAGTAACTACCCTCTCGATCTACACCTAGAGTTTCCAGTAATTTCCACATTGGTATCAAGAGCCTAGATCTAGTGAGTAGATCGCAGTAGGGGACAGAAAAGAAAGAACAAGATTGATTTTGATCTGAACAGAAAAAGGATTCGTTCACGAATCGAAAGAAAAGAATAGAGAAAAGCAATCGATCTCGATTGGAAAAGGAAAAGAGCTAACCCTAACCCTAGAATTCAAAGAAAAGAAAGGGCGGCGGCGGGACTGGACTTACCTTGAGCCCGTGCCTGCGTCGCCACCACCACCGGCGATGTGTCGTCGCCGCGCGGGAAGACAACCAGCCGTCGCGCGGGTGAGTGCTCCGAGCCGCGGGCTCGCAGGTGCAAAGGGCACCGTCGCCATGCTGCTCGACGGCGGTGCGTTCACCCTAGGGCGAGCGCGCGCGCCGGCGAGGGGAACGGCGGCGGCGCCGCCAACCTCCTTCGGCCGCCATGGGTGCGGCCACCCTCTCTGGATCTCGCCACGGGCGGACTAGGGATGGGGATGGACGGGGAAGGGAAGAAAAGAGGAAGGGGGAGGAGCCGTGGCCTCGCGCCGGCGAGGCCCTCCGCCGCCGATGGCCACCGCCGCCGGGGGAGAGGCTCCGTCGCCGCCCCGCTAGGTTGGTGCGAAGAGAGAGAAGGGAAGAAATCAAATTAGGGTTAGAGAGAGGCCGGCGACGGAGTTTTGTTTCTCCGACATTGAAGCTCAGCCGTCAGATCGAGATTGACGGCCTTGATTGACCGGGGCTCGCGTGGCCCAGATATGGCCCAGGCGGGATGGGGCGGCAGTAGCGCGCTGGGCCGATTCGGCGGCCGAGCCGAGCCCAGGCGTGCGGCCGTGAGCATAGGCCGGGCCCAACGGGGCCGCGGGCGAGCACGCAGTCGCGTGAGCTGGGCCTCGGGCTGTTTTCACTACTGGGCTGGTTTTCCAGGTTCGCACAGTAAACCTTGTTTTTTGTTTTATTCTTACCAGAAGCAGTTCTTCAATGTATTGTGTTAGTGTTTATCTCTGATTAATTTTTACTAACGCGATAATTAATTAGAGAGTAGAAAGGTAAAAGTTTTGCTTCTGATTAAGGTTAGTTACAAGTATTATTCGCAGCATTAAGATTATTCCTTCCAGAAGCATACATTTGATGTATTTTGATGAGCATTATATAGTTTTATCTCCAATTTAATTTTGAACCAACGGGATAAATTTAATTGGAGAGTAGTAATGTATTGTTGTGCTTCTGAAAAGTTTAAGTTTCCGCTGCAAAGTTAAGTTATATCTTCCATTTTAAATTGGAACCAACGGGAAAATTTAATTTGGAAGAGTAGTTTTGAGGAGTTTTACCTGTGGGTAATATCCTCAAATTTAAGATTAAGATAAGTTTACTTTTGGCATTATTTTGCCAATTTTTGATAAGTGAAACACTCTAAGTTTTGATCTTGAGTATAGAAAAGTTAAGTTTTATCTCCCATTTCCGCTCCAGTTTCCATTTGGGGGAGTAGCTCCTTTTATTCAAGTTTGTTATGATATTGTTATTTTCCGACCAATGTTGATGATAGCAATTTTGTGACATTATTTATGAGTAGTTTTATACATTAGTTTCATTTCTGCCCAACGGTGATGTGGAATTATTGTAGAGGAATATTGTGTTTTTGCCTGAGAGTGTTTTATACATTAGTCCTATTTCTGCCCAACGGTGATGTAGAATTAATGTAGAAGAATGAAGAATTAAGGCACACAATTTTACAAGAGAATGCATTTGTTTTATTTTTGCCCAACAGTGATCTAGAATGAATGTAGAAGATTGTATTAATCCAATTTTGTGCTATTTTGGGGGCCAAAATTGAGTTTTAGTTTTCCTCTCCCTAAAGCTTCCGCTGTTGTAAGTTAATTAATTTTCTAGTTAAATTGGAACCAACGAGAAGATTTAATCAGAGAATGAAGTATAAGTGTTAAGTTTTTTTTTTGTCATTATGACTAAGTGTGTTGCATTAAGACATATGAATGTCTAATTGATGCTCAAACATTTCCTGTGTCCTGAGAGCCAACTCTGGCAGTTAAGTCCCTTATAGGGATTCGTCTTGCATTTTTTTTAGAAGCGGGAATATATTGATATTCCGGCCTCTGCATTGAAAAAATGCATATAGCCAAATGGATTACAAATAACAAAAATGCTCCATTCCAGAAAGCACGCAGGCTATAGGAACAAAAGAGCATAAAAGAAAAACACTTTTCTACAACTAAACACTCTCCCAACAACCAAATAAACTACCTCTCTTCGGTCCACACTGGGAACAAGAGGATCGGACAATCACCTTATCCATAGAGAAAGAATCGTCTCGTTGGCACCATCATATTGTCCTTCTCCTTGGCAAGTCGCAGTAGAGGCTTACAAGGGATCACCATATCCTCGAACACTGCATCACACAAGGTTTCAGCTGACATTGTGCCATAGATCGAACACCATCTTCTCATCTTGGTCATCGCTAAGCCATTGTGACCACCAGTCACATCCAATGCAATCACCTGAGTTGCTACCATCAAAACTCAACCATCTTCACACAAATCCATTTGGCTAGTATTGATCTCTACCGACACATCACTCCTGACCTCAGCCGTCGCGGAGGTGCATCAGCATTCTCACCAGCACAAAAATAGACTATGCTTGGATAATTAAAGCTCGGTAGCTCTATATCGTGTGCCGCTATGTCCGCGTCAGGAATTATCACTTTAATAGCCAAACATACCAGTACAAAGCTGCTGATAGCCTCACTGATTGTCATCTCCAGGCCACCCACTAACATCCTCGGACGCCACCGCACCGGGCATACACAAGATACTCCTCACATCTGCCATCCATGCACGAGACTATTGGAGTTCCACCAGCACACAATCGGAGCCACGCACTCGACCAGCAGCAAATCAGCAACGCTGCACAGGCCATGTTGGGCGGCTGCCTGCACGACCCTTGCACACTCTGCCTCACAGCGTGAGGATCAGCACTACAAATAGGCGGCCAGTGAAGAAGAACCCGCTCTCATGTCGAATTGGGGCGTTGATGAGGAATTGCAAATCAAAACAAAATCAAAGACAAGATCTCTACTGCCGCCCGAGGTGAAGAAACAATGCACGACGCAAGCTGCTGCCGTCAACAATCACCTGAAGCTGGCGATCCACTGCCCGGACAATGACGAGAAATGCATGAGACGCCAAATCCCTTCGGCGTCGCGTGAACTGAAGTGCCCGCGGCACGCTCGGCGATATGGTCTCGTGCTCCGGATTTGATGCAAAACTGCCGACATAGGCTTCAGTCATGCATCTCCAAAGAAACGTGAGATCCGGCGTTGCACCAAGTACCCGCGGCACGACCGGTGGCCTGGATCTGCGCCCCGGATTTGACGGCCTGCCACCGACGAAGCTTCAAACTTGCAACTTGGGAGAAACTAGAAAGCCACCAACGAATGAAGATGAGGAACAGATCGATCCAGCCCCGCCGCCGCCATCGTTGCCGTCGCACGGGTTTTGCCGGCAGCAGGCTCCGGCGGCGGCCGGACGAGAGGAGATAGGTGGAAGGCTACGGGTGGCGGCGGTGGTCGCCGCCGATGTCGTCTTGCATGGCAGGAGAGGTTAAGCAATGCACTTGTGCTAGAGATGTCCTGCATAGCAGGAGATGTTTGTGATGACTCTTGTTTTATTTAAGAATCTCGCATGGCGAGATTGTTTTGGGGAGCTCGTAAGCTATCCTAGAGTCGACCGTGCACTTCCATAGTGTCATAGTCATTGAGTACTCAAGAGGTTAAGGCCATAAAGGGAGCAATCCCAAACTACACCATTGCTAAATTATAAGAAGGTAGAGAGTCATTTGTTTGACTTTTTACAATCATATGCGGGCACTCTTATTGAGTTGCTTGTTTTGCGGAGCAATCCAGTGGTGGTAGAATGCATATTTTTTGCATGTGCAATATGGCCAATAAGATAGAGTTGTAAACATGGGTAATAACTAAAGGGAAAATTAAGGCTTGATAGGTTGAATTTCTCGGCCAAGTTGAGCACATCAATAAGTAAAAAAAATTTCCTTAAAGTATCTCACAAACCATAAATGAGTTCAAGGACAAAAGGAAGTTCTACACAAACCAAAGGATAAGAGATACATGCAGGCATGACTTGCAGAAGTTTAGCTAATAAAGGACTTTTGTTAAGTTCTTGAAGTGGAATGAGGAAAGTGTACTCCCATAATAAGCATTATGAAATAACTTTGTTTGCACACCAGAAATGTGTGAATGAAGTGATGAAAGATCTCCTTGTTCATAAGAGTTGATGTTTTCGAAATTATGGCTGCAGAGTTTACGCCATATTTCGAGGGGGAGGAATTCTGGGTTGAATCTAGGGGAGCATGGTATGCTAATAAGATTTGAAGAGAAGTGGGACTATGTGTCTTGTTCAATGATTCAAGAGTTTGATGTTGTATGAATAACATCTGTAGTTAGTTCTCCCATGGCAACAACGAGTGTGAATGCGGAACCTGTCCTTCAGGAGCTGATAGAAAATGTTGCCGCATATGGGGGGAGCAGCTTCTACCTAGACAGAGTGCCAAATGTTGAGACCTCTATAAGGTCTCAAAGAGTTAGAACAATAGTCATTCATGATGACTACAAATGATGGAGGGTAATTCCACCTCATTTGAAGAAGCCATGTGAAGCGCTCAACCGCATAGATGGCTTGAAGCCATGTGGGATGAAAAAAGATCAATGAGTACCAACTTTGTTTTGGGACTTAGAAGATAATTCCTAAAAGAGCCAAGACAGTAGACTGTCAAAGGGTCTACAATTCTATATGTGACTCTAGAGGGAATGTAGAAAGATATAAAGCACATCTTGTGACCAAAGTTTTCGTTCAAAGAGAAAGAATAGCCAATAATGAGACCTTTATACGATCTCATGTAATGATTCTTTTGGAATCATAATGGCATTAAGTGGCACATCAGATGGATGTAAAGACGACATTTCTCGACGAGGATCTGCATAAGGAAGTTAACATGGCTCAACCCCAGGGTTTTGTTGTGGAAGGAAAGAAACATAAAGTATGCCGTCTAAATAAATCCATTCATGGGTTTAAGCAAACCTCTATCTATCTAGAGGTCATTAAGACTATAAGAAACTTTGGGTTTAGAACGAGAGGACGATTGCGCTTATGCAAAGTTTAAGAAAGGAAATTCTTTTTCCTCATCCTGTATGTGGATAACATCCTGCTTACTAGTGCTGACATTATCTACTTCTGGAGACAAAAAGTTTTTGTCCTCAAGTTTTTATATGAAAGATCTTGGTGAAGCATCATTCATTTAGGAATTGAGATTCACCGAGATAGAACAAAAGGGGTATCAGGACTATCGCAAAAGGCATACTTAGAGAAGATTCTAAAGAAACTTAGTATGCATGCGAGTAAATATACGCCTGCTCCTATAGTCAAGGGTGATAGTTCTGGGAAATTTCAAGGTCCCATGGAACAAGGAAATAATCGATCAAAAGGAATTAACCCTGACTTATGTCGAGTATCCGGAATGTTTTGGCACAAGTCCAATCCAGACATAGATCACTGGAATGGAGATAAGATTGTCTTGCAATTTTGCAAAGTATTGAAGGCCTCATGCTAAGTTAAAAGGAACAAGTGCTCTCAAATAGTTGTGGGCACAAAGACAAAGTTTCTGCGAAATGTGTAAGGAAATCCACAGTAGTTGCTAACATTCGCGTTGGAGTTTTATTGTGGAAAAGCTCCAAACAAACAATAATGGTGTCATCAGTGATGAATACCTATTACATAGCATGATATGAGGTCACAAAGCAGGCACATAATAAATTCATATCCGGAGTTTAAGTTTTCACTCCTGTGACAACAAGTCAAGTGTGATGCCAAACACATTGACGATTAAGTATTCTATTGTCAAGGAGAAAATCCAGAATCATATTAAAAGTATAAGTTCCAAGTGAAAGTATTGAGAATATGAGTTCCAAGCAAGTGCTTATGGATCCGTTTACCAAAGGCTTACCGCCCAATATGTTCAGAGAACACTCAGTCGACATGGGTCTATGGTAAAGCCTATGATTTCTGGATACTACGGGCCTAGAAAAAGAATTGTTTCAAAACGGAGAGGTGTGTTGTGGCTGTTAATCTAACAATATACTCTGTTATGACGAGGCATGCTCTATGCAGTGTGATGGGATGGTTGTCAAGTTAAGTATAAGTTCTAATGGAAGATGAGATCAAGGGGGACATTTTAGTATTGATCTCATCCGACCCGGTCCAACGACCAAGTCGGAGTCCTTGATCTCGCGCCCTGATCGGGGGTGCCCAACCTGTCACTGGTTGGTGGGCCCCCGTCGCGCAGTGACCTATAAAAGAGAGGTGGGGGCCAGGGTTCACGCAAGCCAAGGTTCACCGTTACACCACTCCACCTCGATTGCCCACCGATCTGGGTAGCGCTGAAGCGACGGGAAGTCCACCGCCGCCCCAAAGGGCTCGTCTATGACCTCGCCGTCGACTCCGCTGCCGACGCCCAGAGGCGCCGACGACATGGATTCGGGGTCACCATCAAAAGTTAAGTAACTACCCTCTCGATCTACACCTAGAGTTTCCAGTAATTTCCACACATAGCACGACGCTTTGTTGCTTAACGCCGTATATTCCGACGTGGACAACTGCGAAAATTATATGGCAATGGCTTGGCACCAAGCGGAATTCCTTTCCCACGCGCGTACGCGCGTTCGCGTCCGCGCGCGTCGCGAACTGCGCCATTCGTCTCCCACCGCTGACGCACATGCACCGTGGGGCCCACGCACGAGGCAGCGCTACCTGCACGCGGGGGCATGCAGCTACGGATGTTCCGTGTACGTGTGCTCTTGTGTGGCCTACGGTGCATCCTGCTCAGCACCATTCGCGCAGCTTCTAGTATATTTTTGTTGGTCACACTAACAGCTTCGTAAGTGTTAGAGAAAAGTTTGAAAATAAAGTTTAGTGTTGTAAGTTTTAAATGAAAGTTTAGTTTTATAAGTTTGAAACCAAAGTTTCGACTGAAAGTTTGAGATAAAAGTTTTGAAAATGAAAGTTCGAATAAAAGTTTAGTTTCGTAAGTTTGAAATGAAAGTTTTGTTTTGTAAGTTTAAAATAAAAGATTAGTTTTGTAAGTTTGAAAATAAAAGTTTCAATGAAAGTTTAGTTTCATAAGTTTGAAATAAAAGTTGAAAATGAAAGTTTCAATGAAAGTTTAGTTTCGTAAGTTTGAAATGAAAGTTTAAAATGAAGTTTCGAATGAAAGTTACTCCATGTTTTTGTAAGTTTGAGATAAAAGTTTAAATGGATTTTTTGTTCCTAATAAATTGTAATAAATATTTGTTTGTATCTTTTTAGAGGAAGAAATAAAACATGAGAAAGAAAAGAAATGGGTGCACCACGTGTGAGACCCGCACGATTTTGCATGCGAAATGGGAAGCTTGTAGGGCCCATGCGCTGCTCCAATGCATGCATGCATCGTGATGAGTGGGGGAGAGGCAAAGGCGGGCGGGGCGGACAGGCTTGCGCGGGAACCGAAAAGATAAGCGTCGCGGGCTGGACTCGGGCGAGCAATCCGGGAAGAGAAAGTCAGACAACCGGTCGGAAAATGCGCGCGGTTTGCTCCGCGCGCGCGCGCGGATTAGCCACGCCCGGCACCAAGCTATTTAATACTGTGTACGGCGCCTTGCTACTTCACGCGCGCCGTGCGCTCAGTGTTGTATACCTGCCTGCCACCTACTACGTGAATGCTAACTAGCTGCTCTCGTCATAGTACTATGCAGAGATTAGGAGAGCGCACGGGAGCGCTCATAATGACAAGGATAGGAGCCGCATGATTTGTGTGCGGGCATTGCCGATTGCGACGGTGTACTTATCCTTGTGAGTTGGTTGTACGTTTATTTTCATTGCCGTGTCTTGTCCCGCTGAACACTCGGAGCATACGGCTAGCCTCCCGATCCTGAGCCTGCAGGAGTAGAGATTTGTCTTTGGCCGACGGTAAGAACACAGCTAGGTACATAGACACATGTATTTTGATATAGACAAGGAGTCGAGCAAGCTTGGGGGGCCTCCCTGATCATGACATTCATGCACTATTCATATACTGTACGTATTTAACTTGTCTTTGTCAAGAGATTGCACGCGTACGTGCATGAACTTTGGTTGGGCTTGGAGGCTGGAGCAGCTACGTGCTTGCCTGTGCCATGCAATCTTTTGGCTAGCTTCTGTACTTGCTCGTCTGCCATGCAATCTTTTGGCTAGCTTCTGTACTTGCTCCTATGATAGCTCCGAGTAACACCGTGTGCGTTGATGTATTGTACAAATACCATCAAACAGTAAGATTAAACACACAAAACCTTTAGCAATTGATGAATGGGCTGATGAAAAAGAAAAAAAAATACATGAATCTCCACTTTACTTTGCCAGAAGGATAAATCCACATGTTGAACAAGTTCTCCTGCATGACCTGAGGAAAAAAACAAGTGCAACAGTGCAAACTAACAAGTGCAAGTAGATATGGTTGCGTGTGGCTCGTACGTTGTTGGCAGCATATATAACAGACGAAGACTTGAATACATATAGCTATGGCTCGTACGTAGTTGGTGTTGGGATATGGGCTTTCGTTCTGGTTAACCCGAAGGTTATGTGCCAATCTTGCAGCTTTTATGAAGAATGTTGCTATTTCGAAGGCCTCCGAAGGGTTCCGAAGGATTCCGAAGAGTTCCGGAGTAAAACGGAAGCTCGCGGTTAAAGCAGACTTTTGGTTGCAGATCCCGAAGGGTTCCGAAGGTTTCAAGCCAAGCTAGAGATCTTCTGAAGAAGCGCTGGCAACCTAGGGAATTTTGAAGGGTTCCGAAGGAAGAAAGGAGCTTGAAGCAAGGGAAGATTTAGAGAGGGGAAACTCGAAGGGAAACTTGCGGATCGAGATTCCGAAGGACGATCTAGGAGCCAAAACCGAAGGGTATTTCTGGTAGTCGGCGAGTTTAATCTAGTTTTGTATAGAGAAGTCAGGGGTAAAGGAGTTTTTGTACATTTTGGGCTCAGGGTGATGATGTCTATAATCCCCCCCCCCCCCCCCACCCCCACCCCCATGGTCTCTGCTGGATCATCGAATGCTGTACAAGAACTACACATGTAACTAAACAGAGCCTTTGAGGCTTGTGTAATTTGAAATAAAAAGTAACCGTTGGGAGCCTTATCCCCAACACGCGCCGACGGTGTCAAAAACCCTCCACGAGTATCAAATGGCGAGAAAGGCAAAAGAAAAAGCTTCGGTATTGACGGATGGAGCGGCAGAAGACGGAAGCAAGCCCGGCGCAAGCAGACTAGACGGTGGTCAAAGGCGGAAATTCTCAAGGAGAGAAGGAAGCTGCGGTCGAAGGTCATGAAGAAGAAGGGGAGGATATGGATCAAGAAGCCATTCGCGCGGAGAAGGAAACAGCGCTTCTGAAAGCTGAACTACAAAAGGCAAAAGAGGAAGCAGAAAAGCTTCGAGCAGAAAAACAGGCTTCGGAAGATATTGAGAAATACAAAGAGAGAGCCCGAAGAGCTCAAAAAGAAAATGAAGAGTTGCAAAAGGAGATAGCTTCGTTAAAGAAAAGTTCCGACGAGACTGAAGCATCCAAGAGGAGGCGCGCATCAAGAGACAAGTCTCTTCGATTCTTTCAGATCTCCGTTTCTGGATTCAAAGTCACCTCTATCCTTCGAGCTGCAATCTACCCCGTGGCCGAAGCCCTTCAATTGGAACAAGTGGGATACTTATGATGGTCAGACAGATCCGTATGATTTCCTGTTTGTCTTCGAGTCATCAGTTGAGTCGGCAGGAGGAGATGACGCAATTAAAGCGAAGTCTCTCGTCATGGCAACAACCGGTTTGTCAAAGACTTGGTATACTACCTTTTCTCCGGGAAGTATTGCTTCATGGGAACAGCTTCGATCAATGCTAATCACGGAGTTCAGAGGAAATCAAGCAAGAGCAATTGACTCTGGAGATCTACATGCTTGTGTTCAGGGCTCAAACGAAAGCATAAGATCATACTTCCGAAGGTTCAACAATTTGAGGTGTCAAGCAAGGGGAGTAAGTCAAGAGACTATAATAAGCGCTGCTACGAACGGACTGCGAGAGTGCGGTTTAAGAAACAAGCTAAAAAGAAAGAAGCCAACCGAAGTCTCTGAATTCCTGAGATATGTCGAAGAATTCGCAAGTGCTGATGATGACCGTATAAGAGAACGAGAGAAAAACAAGATAAGAGAGGAGGAGTTCCGAAAGAAAGAAGCAAAGAGAAGAGAATGGAGACCAGAACCCGAAGGGCACAATGCCTCTTCTGTTGCTCCTCGCATCGAAAGGGTTAATTTCATGTCAGAGGAAAGAAGAGATAATCGAAGGCCAGCACAAGCTGTTAATCAAAATTCAAGGCAAGATGCAAGGGGGGAGTTCAGAGGAAGACCAAGGGTTTCGACTGGGTTTTATTGTGAGATTCACGGGGAAAACGCACCCCACACGACCAAGAATTGTGTGGATGTCATTGATCTAAAGAAGAAGGTTCTTGGAGCATCAGAACCAGTCAAGCCTGTGATGCATCTGTCATCGAGCAATCAGCAGTGGTCTTTGGCTGAAAGGGGGGAAGAATTACCTCAGCCTCCAGCAAGAAATCCTGAAGGAAGAGCATTTCCAAATCAAGCAGATCCGAGGCCGCACAATGTTGTATTGGCAATCTCCGGTGGACCTTTGCAAGAGTTCGAATCTAAAAGACAAAGACAGTCGTATGTTCGAAGAGTAAATCATGTGGCAGAAGCCCCAGCTGCCAAGTCTCGTTGGTCGCACATTCCCATCACATTCAATGAAGGAGACTTTCGGGTAATGGATTACCCTCATGCTGATCCGGTGTTAGTAAATACAATGGTGGCAGGCTCCGAAGTGCACAGGATATTGGTGGATGGCGGAAGCTCCGTAGATGTCATCTTCGTTTCCACGCTAAAGGCAATGGGAATTGATTACGATAAGTTACTTCCTGCACAGCATCCGCTGCTTGGTTTTGGTGGGAAACCCATTCATGCTTTGGGAAGGATCAGCTTACCTGTGACGTTGCAAGAAGGCTCTAACGCAAGAATCAAGAATATATTATTCGATGTAGTGGATATGTTCTATCCTTACAACATCATCTTTGGTCGGGCAGTTCTCAACATCTTCGAAGCTGCTGTGCATTACGCATATCTTTGCGTAAAGCTTCCGGGGCCTTCGGGTGTAATCACGGTGTTCGGAAATCAGAGCGTAGCCAGGAGGGCTGAGTATAACGAAGCCCCGGGACAGAGGAAGGTGCACGTTCTAGAGGAAGCAGAAGGGGAAGCAAAAGAGAGTTTCATAGCAGATGATTTCTCGTTATGCACAAGCAAACCAAGACCAGAGGGGTTGACCAAGAAGATGGTTCTATTCGAAGAGGATCCAGAGAAGACTATAACTATAGGGGCTGAGTTGGCTCCTGAGGTCGAAGATAAAATCATGAAGTGTCTAAGACGTAATGCATGCATTTTCGCCTGGTCTCCGAAAGACATACCTGGAGTAAGCAGAGACATCATAGAGCACAAGCTAAATATGTATCCGAAGGCGGTTCCTTCAAAACAAAAGCTTCGGAAGTGTTCCGTCGAAAAGCAAAAAGTGATAAAGCAAGAGGTCGAAAAGTTAGTGGAGGCAGGTATAATATAGGAAATTCAATACACAACTTGGGTAGCAAACCCAGTTTTGGTACCGAAGAAAACAAGAGAGTGGAGGATGTGTGTGGATTTCACGAGGCTTAAAAGAGCATGCCCGAAGGATGATTTTCCGTTTCCCAGGATTGATCAGCTGGTGGACTCAATGGCCGGTTGTGAGTTGCTGAGTTTCCTCGATGCCTATTCAGGGTATCATCAGGTTTGGATGGCGAAGGAAGATGCACAACACACGGGATTTATAACTAAGGAGGGGACATTTTGTCATGTCCGAATGTCCTTCGGTCTGAAGAATGCAGGGGCAATGTTCGCTCGTCTGATTCAGAGAGTACTTGGATCTCAATTTGGAGATAATGTCGAAGCTTATGTGGATGACATCGTTGTGAAATCCAAGAAAGAAGAATCACACGATGGGGATTTGGAGAAAACCTTCTGTAAGGATCACGGAGTACCGAGAGGGGGCTGAATCGGTAGTCACTTTACGCTTTCTTTGGTACGGCGTTTTAGCAACCTAAAACAAGCTAGGTGATAACAAGAAGCAAGCAACACGCACACACTAGCAAGTCTAGCTAAGAGCAGCCCTACACATGTAATGCTACCAAGAGTAAAACATGAGCGAACCTATCAAGCAAGTCTACTAGCAATAAGTAAATGCGGAATAGTAAATGCTAGTAAGTAAAGGAGATAGGATAGAGATTGCTCATGGATTTTTAGCCCGTGATCTCGGGAGGATGGCGCCTCCCCCTAATCCACGTTGGGTCACTCCCGTTGGAGTCTTGACCCCTCCCTCCGCTCGATGGCGATCCCTTCTAGAGCATTCTTCACCCTCCAAGTGAAGACACGGGCACGTCCCGCCGGCAACTCTAGATGCTCCTCCGAAGGTAAGGATCCGCACGTGATGCTGTCCAAAGGGCGCTCTCTTCACGTAGCTTCTTTCACACGGGAAGCCCGAAGACCGTGTACAAACTTGCGGCGGCTTCCACACTCCTTGGCAAGCTCACCATCGACGCCTAACCGGTCTAGGTCCTGCCATAGACCAAGAGTAACAGCTCTAGATGACTCTCTATGCACACACTAGCCCTAGAGATCAAAGGATGCTCTTGTTACTCTCTCACTAGCACTTGGATCACTCTAAATCCTTGATAAGTGCTCTCTCTTCTTACTCTTGGCTTCTCCTGGGCAACCTCACCTGTTCCATTGGCCAAGAGACCCTCAAAGGGGTAGGCAACCAGCTATTTATAGCCTCCAACCACGAAACTAGCCGTTGCCACAAAAAGCAGTCTATCAGCCTAGTCACTGTATCATACGGTGGCCTAGTCGCCGTATCATACGGTGACTATTTCTCCTTCAGCCTTTCCTGCTGTCTTCACTGTCTTCGTAGCCACCGTATCATACGGTGACTAGCTTCCTTTCTAGCTTCAGCAACTTGTCCATTTTGCCAACTCTCTCGAAACCATACGGTGACCCACCGTATCATACGGTGACCATCATACTGTGACTCTACCAGAGACTCTTCTCTCTCTGGATTTTCCTGTCCATAGACACCGTATCATACGGTGACCTCTTCTCTCTGAATCTGTAGAAACTGACTCTTCCCTGGAAACCATACGGTGGCCACCGTATCATACGGTGACTATCACCCCTCATCATACGGTGACTTCCAGCAGAACACTTCAGTCTTCAGTCTGCAATTCCTGTAGTCACTGTATCATACGGTGACTACCACCGTATCATACGGTGACCTCTGCCTGAAGTCCTTCTTGATCATCTCCTCGATCCTTGACTTCATCTTCACTCTTCTTGGTTCCTCAAGCTTCTCTTCTGCCACTCTAGCCTCTGAGAGCCTCATATTGCATCCAATGATCTCTACCACTAGTGTACACTAAGAGAATCAACTCGAACCCTCTTGATAGTTTGGTTTTTCCTATGTACTCAAGCCTACATCTACACCAAGCCAACACTTGCTTGGGTCTAGCATGTCCTTAGCCTTGATCCATCTTCTCAACCGCGACTCCATCAAGTCCAATGTCCCGAGTTGTCGAGGCAACCAATCATCGAGATATCCAATACAGAAAAGGTTGACGTAGTCTCCATCATATGTGACCATAGGCAACAACTTACAAAAGAGTTCGTCACATACAACATGATCATCCAATCACCAAAACATTCATACCTTTGGGGTTTCCATACTCCATTGGTCATGAAGCTTACAATCTCCCCCTTTTTGGTGATTGGTGACAACATATAAAAAGATATGAAAAGGAAGCGCATGAATTGATCGAGACGATTGAGTGAGAAAAAGAAAAGCTTGATTAGACCGCTCAAGAAAAGGATACGAGTGAGTGCAAGAGCAAGAACGGCATAGTAGTCGATCACTATGAACTATGCATCATGATATAAGATAGATAAAGAGTAAAACATAATGATTAGTAAAGAGAGGGACATAGCTCAAAGGGATATCACCTGCAAAATAGAGTTAGTGCATAATAGTGATATATAAGAAGAGAGCAAATGAGCTATGTCCACCACTCTTGTGATGATATGATAAAGAATAATTCCTGCAAAAGCAAGTTAGTCCACATATCATTACAAGTATAGAATACATACACGAGGAATCAACACATACATCTCAGCCATAACGATACCAGATAGATATATATAATACAGAGACAATGTATGTAAATGAAACCAATTAAGTGCATTTTCGATGAGCTAAAACGAGGCAAAATAAATCCAAGCTCATCGAAAACCACGAACATCCAAAAGAATATACAAAACAACTCCAAAAGACCTGACTAGCCAAAAGACCCGAGAGCTCCCCCTAGGTACAAGCACTCTCGATCAAGTCTCACTCCCAACTCCCCCTAGACATTCTCTCCCCCTTTGGCACCAAGTACCAAAAAGATCATCGAGGAAAGATATGCTATCCTACGCATCGGGGACTGGAGGTGGTGCAGTGGCCTCAAAAGCTGTAGAACTATCTCCCCCTGGAGCTGAGCCTGCAACTGTAGCTGCTGTGCTGTCCTGCTGAGGGGGTGCCACCGGTGTTGTCCAAGTCCATGTCCTAGGCATCCCTGGAGTCTGAGGTCGATGAGCATACGTCACAATCTGCCTCTCCTGAATATAATATGGGGTGTCCGTCTGCAGAAGGACCCGCTCGAGCTCAGCAACGCACTCCTCTACCTCTGACTTTGAAGCTGTGTGTACAGAGGGAGTGCGTGAACGAGAGGGTGACCCTGACCCACTCACTTTCCAGGAGGCACTACCAAGAGCTGCCTTCCTCTTCCCTGCACTAGCAACCCTGGCTGCTGTGGCCTCTGCTCCAACCTCATCATAGCCTGCATGCAGCATATCCTCAAGCACGTCCAAGTAGGTGATCTCTGGAGGAGGAGAGGACGTCGTGGTGTCTGGAGCAGCAATGGTGACAACCTCTAAAGTGGTGATCACTGCCTCAGTAGTAACTGGAGAAGTGGCCACACTGGAAGTAGTAGGAGCTGAGGTGGTAGGAAGCTCAGTCTCTGAGAAGTCAAGCGTGCGTACTGGCAACGGAGACGAGATCCTAGTGACAGAAGTGATGTGCTGAGCTGATGTCATCACTGGTGAGGTGCTCATCAAGAAAGCAAATGGAGTCATAAATTGTCCTGGTGAAAAGAATGGCGTAGTAGATGGACCTGCCTAAGAAGGTCCTGCCTGTGAAGCTCCAGCCTGAGTGTGACCTGCCATCCCCGACACTCCAGCAAACAGTGAACCAAGAGGACTCTGAGATAGCTGTCCTGCGGGAGTCATAGGAGCTGATAGCATAGATGAATACATCCCAGGAGCAGCTATGGCCTGTGGAATCTAGAGACCCTGAGGTGGCACTAGAGAGGGTAGAACCGTCGGGGGCATCTGAGGCATCCCCGGAATCACCTGACCAAGGTAACCGAAAGCTGTAGCAAAGTAACCAAAGATACCCTGGTTTGCCATCTGTGTGGCCCTCAGAGTCTCTGCCATCTGCTGAGTCCACTGTCTGTGCTCAGCCTCTCTCCTCTCCTGGTCCTGTCTCCACTACTCTTGCTGATTAAGCCTCTGCCTCAGCATCTCAAGCTGTGCAAGCACTGAAGGGTCTGTGGCTGTAGCTGCTGCAGTTGGTGGTGCTGTCACTAGAGGTGGATGAGCTGGTGTATAATCTGGCTCTGCTGTGTGGTGCAGGGGAGACTCAAGTGAGAAGTCTCTCTCCTCTGTGGCTCCACTCCCACCTGCACCTGTGCCTCTCCCCTGAGAAGAACTACCCTCTGAGACATCTGCTCGCTGAATGCATCATGGGTCACTAGGGGGTAGCAGCACATACTCTGTAGTTACATCTGGAAGAGCCTCGTACTAAGCATCTGTCATGAACCCATTCATCCAGATCAACCAACAGATGAGAGGGCCAAAAGGTAGCATCTTGGACCCAACCCTCTCAGCTATCACATCCTGCATCTGGCCAATAATGAGATCCGCCAAATCAAAGTGCTGCTCAGTGAGGATGGAAGCGAGTGTCCACTGTACTAGACAAGAGATCCTGTCCTGGTAACCCTCCCGGGGTATGATGGTCCTGCTCAGCACGGCTCTCATGGCCCTGGCCTCATGTGTCAACCTGTGAGGAAGCCTGCTGTAGCCCTACTCATAAGGTGGGAGGAAGGCTATTCTCATAGCATCATCTAAAGGCACTACTCCCCCTGAAGGTCTGCGAGGTGGTCTGGTGTTGGTGGTGAATATGTGCATAATTAATTTTTCATTAATTCCGCAAGCGCACGAAACACCATTGTAGCATTTCACCTTGGAGTATTCAAGGGTTATCGTATTTATATTTTCCTCAGGTAAGTAGAGCGATAGGAAGTTGAAAATGTAACAAAGTAGATACTATTATGCGAAATAACGATACCTTATTTAAGACAGGGGTAAAAGGGGTACATGATATATGGGTGGCACTCACCATATAATCCAAGGAAATAAAAGAGATAGTAGAAGTTACATTGGGAGAACAACGAGATAGAGGCAAAGATTCCTATGTGTTAATCTTACATCTATTTACTTCTAGCAATTAATTCTACAAGGTTATATACTATAGCTAAGGTTATGCACACTCAAGTCATGTTGTTTCGGAGCACGGCCATCGTGCCAGGGTTGGTACTGAACCCCAATACTGCAGGTTCCACCTGGGATCTAACCGCTATTGAGAACCTAGTTGGTTTGCCTTTGAACGTGGCGGATTGCAATGGCCTGAACACGCCTGTCACACGTGGGGCTACCGTCCTCCGTAAAGACACACGCCAATCGTGCATAGGTATAGTTCTAAGCACCGGGCTTATAACTATCCTAGAGGAACTATCCTTGATCGAGAGAATAGCCCTATCTAAGAATGTAGCATAGCTTTCACTAAGCGCGAACTCCATTTCGGCAAAGCACTCACTCATACTACTTAGACACAATCACGAAACCCACAACAAGACTATTATGAGCACTAACTTAACTAAGTAAATAAACTTAAATAGAAAAGAATTACTAAAAGAAATAAATAAAGAATAAACTAAATAATTATGGAAATAATTATATAAATAAATAAAGAGTAATTCTACAAGAGTTAAGATATAAGAACAATACCGAAACTCCGAGAAGACTTCCGGAAACTCGAGAAGAGCTCTCACTCTACTCTACTCTACTCTACTCTAACTCCCAAATAATAACTCTACTTCTACAAATGAGTAATGGATCCCTTGGATCAGTGAGGTGCGAGTTGTTCCTGCGGACACCAGGGGTATTTTGTTGGGAAAATAGCTGCGACTACAAACAACGAAGGACCAAGCGACATGATAAGGGTAAAGCCTAATAGCAGACGAAGCAAGAGCCCGACGCGAAGATAGCGAGAGCAGTGCCGAAGGCTCCATGACGCGAGCGAAGGGCATACGATACCATGTGAAGTTCACCAAGTAAGCAGCGAAGGTTGACAGGCAGAGGCAAAGCTGAGCCCACTGTGAAAGAGTGTGACAGAATTGCCTGATGGCATGGTTTAATTATGGTCTTCACTCCCCCTATAAATATGGAGGGAAGACCCCCTGTAATGACATCTGTTTTTCGGGCCTCGAGCCAAAGACACATCATTTACTCTGTCCACTTTTCTTTGTCGTCCCTCAACCCCTTCGCCCAGCACCGCGGACGATTGAGGGCTTCGGAACAACGCATAACGTAAGACCCGAGGAACAGCCTGGGCAGTTGAACCTTGTTCAGTATCGCGGACATTTCAGGAGGGCTTCGCCAAGGAGCTCAAGGACCTCGAGGTGCTGAAAAGGCCTCGTCAGGAGCAATCCGAGCGCCGAAGACGCCAGGAGGGCTTCGCTAGGATGTAATCATCGCACACTCTTCGTTGGAGGGCTTCGCTGAGTCGGACAAGACCTTCGATCCCCCAACATTTGGCGCCGTCACGCGGGCTTAACCCACGACCACGTCCGTCATAAAAGATGGCCAAAGGCAGATCATCGAAGACAATAGATGCCAAAGTACAACACATTGAAGATCGAAGAAAAAAGATCGGCTGACAAGCCAAGAGAAGGCTAGCATCGCGAAGGAACAAGAATCACGGGCCGAACCCGCGAAGAAAGGGAAACAAAATGACTGCAAGAGCAAGTGAAAGGCTAAAGGCACAGGAGCAAACATCACCAATGGCCTAAAAGAAGAATACCTTCAAAGACCAAAACAGGTGTAAGGACCGTGTGACCGAGAGGGGGGGGGGGGGGGTGAATCGGGCACACCATGAACTAATACTTTTTGCACTTCTAGCTACTTAATCTATTTGCACATGTAAAGGGTCCATAACATAAGCATACATGTGCGCTACGTGTAAGTGAACAAGCAAGGATAACCATGTGCTATGACTTGTACATGCTAGGTGCAAGGCATACATGAGCATAAGGAAACAACCTAACATATAGATATCACAACATAAACTCAACAAGTCCTACACATGCTAGTATATAAGATAACGACGATCAAGCAAACTAGCATGCATATAGGGAACACATAGGGAAGCTCAACAAGCTATACATGCTAGTGTATATGATAAGTATGGAACAAACAAACTAGCATGTATAAGTACACAAGGCAAGGTTCAAGCTAGTGATCATGATAACTAGATAGATACAATATAAGCATAGCAAGATCACTATATGATAACAAGCAAGTGTGAGCTATCACAAGTAGGTCCAAGCATATATAAGGAAAGCATGTATCACTAGATATAACGAAGAGCTAGCACACGGAAACAATCGCTAAGCAATCATATGAGATAAGCACACTATCTACTACAAGCATATAGGATAAACAAGATAACAAGTGCAAGTAGTAAAGAGTAAGAGTAAGAGATTGCTCATCGATTTTTCCCGTGGTATCGGGAGGATGGCGCCTCCCCCTAGTCCACGTTGGGTCACTCCCGCCGGAGTCTCGACCCCGTCGCTCCGCTCGATAGCGATCCCCTCTAGAGCACACTCCACTCCTCGAGCCGGTGATATCCCCAAGAGCACGCTTCACCCTCCGAGTGAAGACACGGGCTTCACTCCGCCGCACCTAGCAATGCTCTCTTCCTTGGGACCATCCACCACTCCTTGAGTGAAGTCACGGGCACGTCCCGCCGGCATCTCCGGGTGCTCTTCCGAGGGTAAGGATGCGCACGTGATGCGGTCCAAAGGACGCTCCACTAGTGATGCTTCTTTCACACGGGAAGCTCCAAGACCGTGTACAAACTTGTGGTGGCTTCCACACTCTCCTTGGCAAGCTCACCACCGACGCCTAATCGGTCTAGATCTTGCCATAGACCAAGGGTAACAAACCAAGACTGCCTCCCTATGACCACACTAGTCCTAGAGGTGTATGGATGCACTCAACCCTCTCAAGCACTAAGATTTCCTCTCCAAATCTTCTCCCAAGTGCCCTCTTGCATCCTCTTGTCTTCTCTTGTGTTTCCCCACTAGTAACAATGGCCAAAGGCACCCCAAAGAGTCAAGCAACCGGCTATTTATAGCCTACCAACCTCAAACTAGCCGTTGCTCCAAAAGTGCCCAGTTTCTGTGTAGACCGTACCATACGGTCTCATACAGATCGTACCGTACGATCTCCTCCTGACAGCTTGCAGTATTTCAGTCATAACTTCTTGCTTCGAACTCCGATTGGGGTGTTCCACATATCAATGGACTCATGAAATTCCCTACAACTTTTCTATTGGGCAGGTCTTCAGATTCGGCTATCTTCATAGTGATTTGACCACCGTACCGTACGGTCCAGATGATAGTACCATACGGTCTCTCCAAATCTGCTGCTTCTTGTTTCTGCCATAACTTTTCACTCCGAACTCCGATTTCGATGATCTTGTACTTGTTGGAAAGCTTGTGAGAAGATCTACACAGTGACCATAAGTTCATCTTCATTATAGAGATTGTACCATACGGTCTCTAAGATCGTACCATACGGTCTCCTTTTCTTTCTGCCAACAGAAGCTTCCAACTCTCTGATGTTTCTGTCCATGCAGACCGTACCATACGGTCCTATGATCGTACCGTACGATCAATGTTACAGTCTTCATTTCTCCAGCTTCCGGAAACTCAACTTCTCTGTCTGGAACTTCAACCTAGACCGTACCATACGGTCTATGTCAGCGTACCGTATGATCTTCTTTCTTTCTGCTTCCAGAAACCTTGTCTTCTCTGTCAAGATCTTCCATAGAGACCGTACCATACGGTCTCTATGACCGTACCATCCGGTCTTCTCTGCAGAACATGAAACTTGATATTCCTCTTCATATTTGCTTCCAACTTCTCCAACTTTGGTTCCTCTTCTCCCTTGCTGTCACCCTAGTGCCTGAGAGACTCTCTGAGCATCCACATACCTCTACCACTAGTGTGACCTAAGAGAAATGACTCGATCCCCCTTGATAGTCCGGTTTTTCCTATGGACTCAAGCCTACATCTACACCAAGCCAACACTTGCTTGGTTCTAGCATGTCCTTAGCCTTAATCCATATCCTCAACCGCAACCTCCATCAAGTCCAATGATCCTTGTCGTCATTCGTCGTTGAGGCAACCAATTCTTCCGATCATGTGACCATATGAAAACCTTTCCTTCATCCACAAATGTTAGTCACAATGATCTCGTTGCCATAAAGGACAACTCGACCGAATCATCATATAATATGCATAAGATATGTAACTAGAACTAGCACAATAACATCATCATGATATAGGAATATGAAGCAAGCTACATGATGAATATATGATGAACATGCATGTCATGGTAAATAGTATATAAGCAAGATCACATGACATGACAACATAATGACAAGATATAGTACACATGAATAAGCACATTCAAGCCATCATCACATAAGAGACAAGATCATCATGGTATAGGATATAAGGTAAGACTAACATGATGATCAAGAGCATGTCAATGTATAAGATACATAGATGAACACATGACATACTTACCTTTTCTCTTACCTCATATGTGTAGTAGTCATCTCATAGAGTAGCCCTCATGTATGCTTCTCCTCTCTTTACCATCTTCCTTGCAACCTTTGAGGTGTTGGCACTCCAACAGTGTATCACTACATCCATGAGACTAACCATCTTGCACACTAGCAAACCTTGTTAGTCCCATTGACCATGTTGACATCAATCACCAAAACCTATGAACCATGCTCTAGATTCATTGATCTTACAATCTCCCCCTTTTTGGTGATTGATGGCAACACAACTAAAGCAAGAGATAATAGATAGAATGATACACAACTACTTGCCTAGGATGTATTGATAACATACAATACCTTTGCTCATACCTCATCTTCTTGATTGTATCTTCACTCCATGGTTGCAAGTACTTCTCCCCTTTATCATGTTCTCCCTATTTGTGCCTCATGTCTCTTCCATTTGCGCAACTACTTGCTTTGGAGGATATCTTTCTCCCCCTTTGACATCAAGCACCGAAAAGAGACAAACAAGGCAAACGGTTAAAAGCACAAGGGAGCTTCATAGATAGTGATCCTTTGAATGTGGATGGTATTTGGATCAAAATCATGAAGCCTCATAACATAGACTAAACTCCCCCTAAATTTGTGCATACATGTGATGGAAGGCAAAGTATATGCACAATTAACAATTAAGTCAAGTGGGGGACCTTAATCTATGTTATGGAAGGTAGCTAAAAAGATAATGCAAGAATGAAGGAAAACCATTACTACTTGCAAGAATAAAAAACTTAGCGTACCTTCAGGGATGTGATTGCTTTCCAATGCCATAAAGAATGAGTCATTCGAGTATCATGGCACCTCAAAGTGGATAATCATCTTCAAATCATGGCATCTCAATATCGATGATCATTCCTATCAAGGGACTAACCAAAGATAAACTTGGAAACACATTAGTCTCAAGAATCACAAGATATATGATAGGCTCCCCCTAAAACCGTGCATACAAGTATTTGAATAACTTGTGAGACATGCACTTTGTCACAAACGACAAGTCTAGGAGACTACCATATATCTCGGATCATGGCATATAAATAGATATGAAATGAGTGCACAAATAAATGCCACTTGTAAAAGATATGAATGAAAGCACACAAGAGTTTACCACTTGTAAAATCATATAGACATGAAGCAAAACACAAGGGTAAAGCCTCTCAATCACAACAAGTCATTATCCAAGAAATATGACGACACTACACACATGATGGTAAGTAAACAAGCATGCAGGTCATAGCTCAAAATAAGATACCACTTGAAAGAGCAAAAGCTCAACCACAAGTGAATATAAGGCACAGGAGTCTATGACTAGCAACAAAGAGCGATGATATGACAAGAATGAAGTAAGCAAGCTCAAACATATCATCACGGGTATACATACAAGAGGCAATATGAGATAGAGGAGAGATGTTACCTTGATGTTTCGGACAAATCAAGTCATAGCTCAAAAGATATCACAAGTTAGAGCAAAAACTCACAATACAAGTGAATGTAAGCACAAAGAACTATGACAAGCATAATGATGATAAAAGATAGATAAATGAGTAAAAGCTAATCATCATAGGGTCAAAGAGAGGTTACCTTTGTACTTACCTTGAAGTCCTCATTCCATCTCGAGATGTTGAGAAGATTGATCACAATTTGATCTCTTGATCTCCTTAGTCCAAAACTCCCCCTCGAGATGAGCTTCATATCTTCATGTGGTAACTCCTCCTTGACTCGAGCTATCATCTCAAGATTGTGTGAAGATCGATCATCTTGATAACTTGATCTTCATGGTTCTAACTCTCCCTTGAGATGACGTCCACGTCTTCATCGTGTTCTCTCCTAACTCTTGTTTCTCGTGCCTCCACCTTGTTCCTACAATTGATCTTACAATAGAAGAAAAGGAACAAGAAAGACAAACGTCAAATGCACACAAGAGCTTCATGGACCATGTCCTTTGGAGTGGAAGGTATTTGGACCATGATTATGAAGCCTCATAACATAGGCTAAACTCCCCCTAGAGTTATGCATACTTATAGTGGAAGGCATGATGAATGCATATCATTGTGTGAAACACATGGGGTAGTTTAAACTATGTTATGGACGGTATATCTAGAATAAAAGATAATTAAAAGAGAGTTCGGTTCTAGGTATACCTTTTGGAGAGAAATCACTATATCTTGCAACATCATGATAGAAACTAAAACAAAGAACACACAAGTGAAAGACTCCTTTGTGATTTCCTATATGCAATGCATGAACAAGCATATCGTACAAATGTAAAGGGAAATATAAACATGCCATGGTGAATGCAACAAGTTTAAAGACAATGCATAAAGGAAAACCTACTCAAGATCAAGTTTGAACCTCTCTCAAGCTTACTCACAATGAGCCAAACCTTGCCTTGAGCCAAGCGGTCCACCAACTCAAGCATCCCCCATGCTCATTGCTATCTTGAGAAAGTTAGACCTTGAACTAGTAATTTTTATGTTATTTTCTTTTAGGTTCTTACATGATGCATGAAGGTGCAAAACGTACTAGTTCACAAAGGAGATACTAAAAAGCAAGGGAACAAGAAGCAAAAGAAAAACTAAACTATGATACAAGATACCTCCTCGAAGAGTAGATGTTGTCGTTCACGCCTTTGACACTTGTGGCGGACTTCAATGATCTTCATGAGTTGTACTCGGTCCACCACCTCCATCACCTTAAGTGTTGTACTTGGGCGCTTCCATGTGATTGGCCGGCCTCACCCGATCCATTAGGATCTTGGGCACCCGAAGTATCTTCATCTTCCTCTTCTTGTCCAAAGCTCCTATTGACTTTTTCTTCACAACACTATATTCAAATCTCATAACAACAAGGTGAGTGTTGTCAAGATAAAGCAAATAATCAAATGAAAATTTAGGAGCTTTAGGAACCAACAATCCTTTGTTGAATGGCCACTTATGCAACGATGTTTGCAATAGTAATCATGGGCCATCAACGATACTTCTTCGCTAGGCGTGGCATCATCCATGCCAATCTCTTCATGTTGACCGGAGAAGCACCTAGTCCTCATGTGAGCCTTGTGAATATTTGCATCATTGACTCACTCTCCTCCTTGAGCTTGTGGTATTCCTTCAAAACAAAGACTCAAGAGAAGAGCTCTCACAAGAGAGGGTTAGTTCATCATAAATAGTAGATGCATATGAAGTAGATGAACTAGGAGTAGTGGATGAAGAAGAAACACGATAGATAAGGTTGATAGCTTAATAAGAGATCTCAAGATTCTCATACTTCTCATGAAGCTCAATGCTATCCAACTTGAGTCCACAACTCATATGTAAGCGTCATGAGAAGATGTGAGATCCTTGAACTCGTTATCACGCATACCAACACGAATTATGCACGAATCACAATGTTTCCATACCTCAACTACCTTTTTAGTGATGACCATTTGCGTTTGCCGAGTAGCTCGATAATTTCTTCATAGAAGGAGCTCGCTTCTTCATCATCATCTTTCTCATCCTCCTCAATATCTTCATCATAGCCTCTTGCCGTCAAGCACATAGGAGGTGGAGGTAGAGAGTCTTGGATGTGCTTGTGAGGACAAGGCCAACAACATGTTTGCCTATGCGCTTGAAGAAGAGTCACTCTTATAGTCTTCAAGAGAAAACCTTTGTGAGATGACATCTCCTTCTTCTCGACCTCGGTCTTGTCATAAAAGCTTCTTCTCGTACTTGGTATTGGAATCTTCTTCTCCTTCATCACTCTCACTTGATCCTTCCATCACCATCTTCCTCTTGTTGATGACCACAAGTCAAGTCTTCTAGAGAGGCACATGGATGGAGATGGAAGAGGTGAAGTCTCCATCAAGATATCAATAGCAACTTGATCTTTACCAACGGGTCCATAGTCACCTAGCTCGTAATGAGACACAAAGATGAGTTAGTAGATAAAGAATTAAAATTCGGATTTAGATATATCGTCATCTTTGTATTCTCCGAGGAAGATGTAAGTTCGCTTGAGTGATCAAAGAGGTGAGTATCCCGAGCTTGCATCATCTTCTTCTTAATGTCTTGCTCTTCAAGTGATGGAAGCTTGCTCACGGTAGTAGATTGATCTTTAACTTGATCACCATCACCAATTGACATGTCCTCAATGTAAGAGACATTCCTTGAGTGATCATCATGTGAGGTGGTCATGAGCAAAACTTCTTCAATGTGTATCTTCTCAATATCTTCAAGTTGAAGTGCAAAAATGTTGTCGCCGAATCTTGAATGAGGAGGTGCTTTCAAGATCTTCATGATAACCTCACCACTTGAGTTCTTCACTTGTCATAAGAATTGAAACGCTTATCTAGCATATACAAGGGAAGACACAAGTAAGTGATTCATTAATAACAAAAGAAATGGTAAGATTATCACAAAAGAACTCCCCAACAAGAAAAACTAGCAACAACATGATCAAGATACATAAGCACACAAATATGATCATCATAAGATATAGCAAGAATAACAAGATCATCATAATAACATGGTCATCCGTGAAAGTGCTAGAGAAATCATTCATGATGTTCCACAATTCATTCGGTACTATGGACATAAGGTAGCTATTTAAGCGATTCTTTCAACGTCCATAGCCGAAACCCATATGGGATGAAAACCCAAACTCATTCGATCAGAACTCAAAGGCGGTTAAGCCCTAAATTGAGCACGAGACTCGGATACCATTTGTAAGGACCGTGTGACCGAGAGGGGGGGGGGGGGGGGGAGGGGGGGGGGGTGAATCGGGCACACCATGAACAAATATTTTTTGCACTTCTAGCTACTTAATCTATTTGCACATGTAAATGGTCCATAACATAAGCATACATGTGCACTACGTGTAAGTGAACAAGCAAGGATAACCATGTGCTATGACTTGTACATGCTAGGTGCAAGGCTTATATACATGAGCATAAGGAAACAACCTAGCATATAGATATGACAACATAAGCTCAACAAGTCCTACACATGCTACTATATAAGATAATGACGATCAAGCAATCTAGTATGCATATAGGGAACACATAGGGAAGCTCAACAAGCTATACATGCTAGTGTATATGATAAGTATGGAACAAGCAAACTAGCATGTATAAGTACACAAGGCAAGGCTCAAGCTAGTGATCATGATAACTAGATAGATACAATATAAGCATAGCAAGATCACTATATGATAACAAGCAAGTGTGAGCTATCACAAGTAGGTCCAAGCATATATAAGGAAAGCATGTATCACTAGATATAACGAAGAGCTAGCACATGGAAACAATCGCTAAGCAATCATATGAGATAAGCACACTATCTACTACAAGCATATAGGATAAACAAGATAACAAGTGTAAGTAGTAAAGAGTAAGAGTAAGAGATTGCTCATCGATTTTTCCCGTGGTATCGGGAGGATGGCGCCTCCCCCTAGTCCACGTTGGGTCACCCCCGCCGAAGTCTCGACCTCGTCCCTCCGCTCGATAGCGATCCCCTCTAGAGCACACTTCACTCCTCGAGCCGGTGATGTCCCAAGAGCACGCTTCGCCCTCCGAGTGAAGACACGGGCTTCAACCCGCCGCACCTAGCAATGCTCTCTTCCTTGGGACCATCCACCACTCCTTGAGTGAAGTCGCGGGCACGTCCCGCCGGCATCTTCGGGTGCTCTTCCGAGGGTAAGGATCCGCACGTGATGCGGTCTAAAGGACGCTCCACTAGTGATGCTTCTTTCAGACGGGAAGCTCCAAGACCGTGTACAAACTTGTGGTGGCTTCCACACTCTCCTTGGCAAACTCACCACTGACGCCTAACCGGTCTAGATCTTGCCATAGAAGAAGGGTAACAAACCAAGACTGCCTCCCTATGACCACACTAGTCCTAGAGGTGTATGGATGCACTCAACCCTCTCAAGCACTAAGATTTCCTCTCCAAATCTTCTCCCAAGTGCCCTCTTGCATCCTCTTGTCTTCCCTTGTGTTTCCCCACTGGTAACAATGGCCAAAGGCACCCCAAAGGGTCAAGCAACCGGCTATTTATAGCCTACCAACCTCAAACTAGCCGTTGCTCCAAAAGTGCCCAGTTTCTGTGTAGACCGTACCATACGGTCTCATACAGATCGTACCGTACGATCTCCTCCTGACAGCTTGCAGTATTTCAGTCATAACTTCTTGCTTCGAACTCCGATTGGGGTGTTCCACATATCAATGGAAAGCTCATGAAATTCCCTACAACTTTTCTATTGGGCAGGTCTTCAGATTCGGCTATCTTCATAGTGATTTGACCACCGTACCGTACGGTCCTGATGATAGTACCATACGGCCTTGATCCATATCCTCAACCGCAACCTCCATCAAGTCCAATGATCCTTGTCGTCATCCGTCGTTGAGGAAACCAATTCTTCCGATCATGTGACCATATGAAAACCTTTCCTTCATCCACAAATGTTAGTCACAATGATCTCGTTGCCATAAAGGACAACTCGACCGATGTCACACCCCAAAATTTCAAATTTTGGAATGTGACTTAAATTTCACTAAATTTTAAAACTTTTGAAAATAGTTTAAAATTTAACTTTAATATTCGACTGTTGTCACTTTTCTTTATTCAAAGGAATTATTTTCTAAATAAATTAAATTAATATAGGTTGTATTAATTTGTTTGTTGCATTCATGCTCGTTAGTCTGCATTAGGTTCTTCTCTGTGTGAAAAATGAATTTTTAAAATTCACTAGTGATCTTGTAGTTCGGATTAGTTTTCGAATAGCGATAATAATCTTATTTCTAGCCTAGGCCTAATTCCGGCCAAGCTGCGATCCTATTCATTTCCTTTCTTCTCTTTTCTCTGACAGCATGGAAACACTTAAGCTATCCTTGTGCAACAACTATGCAATCGAAATATCTCTGCATGCCTTTTGTTTTGCCTCTTATGTTCCCTTTTCTTTTCTCTCGTCTACCATCCTTAATTTATTTTCCTTCGATCGTGCCATGAAGCTTAAGTACAACCAAGCCATACTCTTTCCTGCTACTCTACCATGCTACTCTCTCTTCATTTATAACATTTGTTTGCAAGCAATCAAGCCACTTGCGAGCAGCTTGATTTCATTGTTCAATCATCTTTTTCTTTCTCTCTCTTTCTGCTAGATGTTTGTAATGAAGATATCATCACCACAACAAGCAGCTGATCTTTTCTCGAGGCTCTTTATCTATCTATCTATCTAGTTATATGTCTTTCTTCCTTAGTGTGCAGTCAATCCAACAGACCATCGCTATCACCACCCAATCACCCTCCTCCCTACTGTTTTCCCTCTTATCATCATCTTGCTATCTAGCTTTCGCCAAACTGTTGACGGTCCTTAAGTACCACTTTTGACCGTCAAATACCTGCACAAATGGAATCAAAGTAAACACCAAACATAGTGGTAGGGCTTAAAACTAACGAATTCCACAAGTCTTGGTGAGATTTTGAGTGCAGGTGCATTTCATATGAAAACGGGGAAAAAGAGGCACAAACCATGGACTTCGCATTTAGCGGATTTTTCCCCGGAATAAAGATATCTGTCCAGAGCCCAAAATCAAGATAAATATCAATAAGATATGAATCAAGATCATATCCTGGAGATCCTCAATAATGGGAAAGAGATATGGACCCTCAATCAATGCCAAATCATATCAAATCATATCAAGGGTTCATATCAGAATCATATCAACGGAAATCCACCAGAATCAAGGAGAGGATACTCCAGAGGATATGCCAGAGAAGAGGGAAGGCAAGAGGTGGAGAAGGCAGGTCGGCCGACCCCAAAAGGGCAGGTCGGCCGACCCAATATTGAGGCCTTTATGGCTCATCTTGTTATGGAAGCTTCCCACCGCCTTCCTGAGGTCGGTTCCACCTGCAATCAATGCACCAAGGCGGTGGAGGCCCCCCAAACCGACCTACTATGGCCTATAAATAAAGGGGTACCCCCTCCCACACACAACACACAAGAAGGAGAGCCTCATTCCACTCCCAAGGGCCTAGAGCCCCTTGTATACTAGTAGAGTAGGGAGAGAGTAGGGTAGAGGAGAAGGGTAGTCCTCCCTTTGTGAGGACTTAGCCCCAATCTTGTATCTTTGAGAATACTTCTTTATAATAGTCATTGTTCGTCGTTCGTTCATCGTTCGTCGTTCGTTCATCGTTCGTTCGTCGTTCATCATTCGTTCATCTTCATCATAAGTAAGTATTCTTGATCTCCTATTGGATTGTGTACTTAGTGTTTAGATTAAGTTCTTTCTTTACTTGTTTACGGGATCATCGCTCCGCAAGGAGTACTCTAGTCTTCCAAATTGGTACCAGGCCGGGGCTAGAGTAGTGATCGATAGCATAGACGTGGTGTCTAGGCTGGAAGTCGCCTTTGTCCGCTGTGTGCTCCACGGTTTGTAGAGGTATGTGGCAGGAAGTGACAGCCCTGTCCATCCAAAGGAACCCTCCACGTTCGGGTACATAGTAGAGCTATAAGCCGGAGTGGCTTGGCAGACCAAAGCCTAAGCCGGCGCTCGAAGTAAGCAATTAGAGACAGGATTTATCTTTTGCTAAGAAACTCATCCATAGGAATCCTCTCTACCCAAATCTACCGCTCTTCTTCGTGTCCTTGGACTAATTAGACTAGAAGATAATCACACACCGTTCCTTTGGGAAAATATAAATAACGATACCCTTGAATACTCACGGGTGAAGTGCTACAACGGTATTCCGTGCGCTTGCGGATTTGTCTGTGACGTAAGAAATACCAACAAGCATTTCTGGCGCCGTTGCCGGGGAACGGTTTTCGTTTTTGTCTTCGAACCTAGTTGGTCCTCGTATTGTATCCTTTTATTTATCATTTCTTCTTTTATTGCTTTTCCTTTATCGATCATCACATTTCACCATCTATCCTATCATCATCATTTCCCACTTACTTGAAAAATACCAAAAACATATATCATGGAGCCACAACCTACAATCCAATCATTCTCTGCTCCACGGGGTGATCTCTTAGAGCCACCATCATCATCACACCCAATTTCTTCATCTGGCTATGAGGTTTGCCCCGATTATATTTCAATGATAAGAGGTCTATTCTTTTCGGGTTTTAAACATGAAAATCCTTATGAACACTTGCGAGAGTTTGAGCATTTGTGTTCATGCCGATTGATCCATGGCATGACATAAGAAACATTGAAGTGGAAGTTGTTTCCCTTCTCCCTCAATGGGAAGGCGAAACAATGGTACACTTATACCGCTAAGAGAGTGAACGGTGATTGGAAGGAATTGCGAGACAAATTTTGTCTAGCGTTCTTTCCCGTATCTCGTATCACTTCTCTACGAGCGGAAATAATTAACTTTCGACAAGAAGAAGAGGAGACCTTAAGTGCATCTTGGATCCGGTTTTGTTCATTAACAGACTCCGGACCAAAATTGTTGCTCCCCGAACCAGTTTTATTGCAACATTTTTATTCGGGATTGAGCAACAATACCGCACTTTATCTTGACACGGCCGCTGGTGGATCTTTTTCTCATAAGACCATAGCGGAAGCGCATGAACTTTTGGATCGAATTGTGGAAAACACACATTTTTCCGCTGACTTACCAGATGAGCCGGAGTCAAAAGATGAGGAACTCGTTGTGCCAAAAACAAAAAAATTGGTGCCTACAATGGTAGACCCAACACCCGAGTCCTCATCTGACACAAGAACAATGATAGAGGAAGATGAACCTCTTGAGTTCCCTTTTGAGTTCGAGAAAGGAATTTTTGAAAATTTTGGAAACACCTCGAACAACATTTGGGAAAAGATGCCTCCTACTCCTCCCGATCCTCACAAGGAACCATTCCTCAAGGAGGACATGAAGGAACGTCTTGGGAAAACAACTTTCACCACCACCACTCAAAATCCTTTGGTGAAACCTCATCTCGATCATGAACCACTCGAGCAAATCAAGTTCATATCTCCAATCCCGCCACTCGAGCATACTTGGTATGAGGATGCAAAGTTTTCCACCCATGAAGAGGATGAGTTGAATGAAACTCTTCATGTCTATGAACCCAAACAATCCTCTTCGCCATTCGAACCTTTTCCCTCTGGCCCTTCATGCACCGTTCTTGATGTTGATCAAGAACTTCTTGAAAACAAACCTTGGGCCATGGAATTTCACGAGGCATCGACTCTAGAATCCAAAGAGGAATCTTTGAGTGAGCATGATAGCTTTTTCCTTGAACAACCACATGATACATGCTCACATCATGAGTCTCTAGAGCCAACACCCGTTAGTGCCAAAACCACTTTTGCTACCTACAACCACTTTGTTCCCTTGTTTTGCTACTTGTTCTTTAAAATGGTTGTAGATGCTTTTGTTTATCATAAATATTGCAAATATCGTGGTTGTATGTTGGTACTAACCATGCAGATCATTCTCCGAGACGAGATAATTCATGATCAAACTCAACGTGACGGGGGAGAGTCTTGCTCGTCTGACTTAAAATGACGCTGCCCTTGTCGATAGGATAATCGACAATTATCTTTTATTTGCTTCCTTGGATTTCCACTTGCATTCTTTTGCATCTTTGATTTTACCAACAAATTGCATTTTTTTTAATTCCCAATTGCATACATGTTTACTTCTCCAACTCATTCTTGCATGTTTGATTATTTATTTGCATTCTTGCATGTTTGAATCCTTCCAACTCATGTTTGGGATTTTTGAAACCACTTTGCATTTGCACATTCAAATAAAAAAAAAAATCTCCTTTGTGAGAACAAGTTTGATAAAATGAATTTGAGACAACCTTTTGTTGGAAAATGCTTTGAACAAAATTTTGAAGGAATTTTGGCACAGCTTCCCTTGACTTTTCAGCATATAGCCATTGTGGGACTGTTGACCAAGTTGAACTTCATTTGTTTATATTTGGATGCAAGGGTGCTCGAACTTTTCAATGACATTTCATTTTCACTTAAGCACCCTTACAACAAAATTCTTGTTCTTGCATTTCTCCAAGTTTTCATTATATTTTGTCTCAAGTTCAAGAAAAAGATTTTCTTCCTTCTTTTGGTTTTTCCATTTGCATTTGGAGTCTTCCAAAATAAACTTCCTCTATGTTGGAATCTTTTCCAACTCTTCTTTATTTTTCTTTGAAATCATTCTAAAAAAAAAAACAATTGAGACGATTGTTTTTCAAAAAAAAAAAAAAAAGAAGGGTAATAATTTGAGAGCTTCTCAAACTCTCAAAGTGACAATTTTGTTTTATCTCAAACTTAAGAAAAAGATTTTCCCTTTTTCTTCTTTTTGATTTTATTTTGCTTTCTTTAGTTTGCGAAAAAAAAAAGAGAGCTTTGCGAGAGCAACCGACAAATGGTCCACATTGCTTAAACTAACGTAACCCATTCTCGAGTTTGCTCTTGTGTTCTTGCTCTTGTGTGCAGCCATGAAAAGAGCCGACAAGCGGCTCATCAATGTGTTGAAGAAGGCGACAAGCTCAAACCCAAGTCACTCTCGATGTGGCACATATCCATACCCCTCCATTGAGCTCATGCCTAACTTGAGAAAGTTGGCATGAAGAGCTTCAAAAGGATCACATGGAGAGGTAGACCACAATGAAAATGACACATCGAGACTCCTCTTCGACACCAATCCCATCTTGGTGTGCGAGAAGGAGAAGCAAGCCTACAACACTCATGAAACCGTGTCTATGCTCACCCATGAGCACATGACCCGGAATTGCTGCACAAGGAAGGTATGAATGCCAACTTTGCCCATGATTAGAAGCCATAGGGTGGGATGATTTTGCTTGTGTGGTAAGATCCCTCCTACTTGCCATACAGTTTTATGCACCCTGCTAGTAGTAGACAATGGTTTTACTTTGGTTCTTCCAGAATAAGTATTACCTGCTTTCATGGAACAATCTTAGTCTACTACTAGGCTCTCATAAGCATTGCTTGCAAGACTTGTTTCTATAACTCCTGATCTTCACAAGCATGCTCTTTGGCAAAATATCACATCCTACCTTGTGCCTGATGCATGAATGGCTTGCTATGACTTGTGTTCCTCAAGGCAATCTTAGACCTATCTATGAGGATGATCATTGTATCCTTATGCCATGGTTTACAATATCAAAATCTCTCCTATGCAATGCATGATGGAGAAATGGTTAGAACTTTTCAAGTGGTTAGAACATGTTGAGTGCACCTCGTTCATGGCTCACACCGCTTTAAGAAGTTGTATCGCAACTTGTATCTTTTTGCTTTCTCCTTGCATGATAAAATAAAAAGTTGAAAATAATTTAAAATCGAATAAAGAAATTAAATAATGAAAAGTATACGAATAAACTAGGCAAAACTATTTCCCTTTCAAATATATCATGCGCCTTGAGTTATTGTGCTGAATTCAATAAATTTAGGCTCCCCGGTCTTTAACCCCGGTAGAGTCCTTTTTGCTTCCACATTCTTTTTGTTTGTTTTGAATAAATAAGCCAGGTACAAGAACAAGTGTGGGGGAGATCTCTCGAGTTCTTCATCACGCACACATTCGAGATCTCCCTACCAACACGATGCACAAGCTCGCACTGATCGACACATACAATGGTGGAGCCATCGGGCACAAGAAAACAAAGTTCGGTCGAACCTTTGGTTCAATCAAATATCCCATGATCCCTCTTGGTCTCCACTTCATCCAAGGCGATGGTTTGCGCATCCTATCCTACTACTCTATCTCCCTAGTTCATGAGTTAAAATGTTCTTTTGGGTCAATCACTAAAATTTAACTCAATGATAAAACAAATCTTGTGTTATCCTCTCAACAAACATACTTCTATCTGGTTGGCCTGCATACTCTTTATTCCTCGCATCATACACCTGTTACTTGTGAACACCAATCTCATAGGAACCCATGCTTATCTAAGTTGTTGGCGAATGAGATATGGTTGGATGAAATAAATCATGCTTCTTCTGCATAGAGTGCTTGGGAATTTATCTTGCAAAATTTTAAATCCATAGCTTTGCACTCCTCAATGATCTTATATTCCCACCAGAGCCAAATAAGAATCACTTTGAAAACCTCTACAAATGCTACTTGTTATTGCTTTGAGCTTGGTCAAATTGTGCGACCCTTGTGAGATGCTTGTCATACTTTCTTGATCAAGATTTCGTGCACATACACCATTATCATAAAACATGCTAACCTTCTACACTGGAAGTTAGCAACACCATTTCCATCCATCCACCCACCAAATAAATACTCCATCTCTTGTTGTTGATGTCTCTCTCCAAACATTCTTGCAAAAAAGAGACATGGCTATCGAAAGAAAAAAGAAAAAAAAGAGAAAGAAAAAGAATGCTCATTTTCATGAGCATGAATAAAGAAAGACATGCTCAAACATGTTGAGCACGATTGAAAAAAAAAGAGAGAGAAAGAAAAAAAAAGAAGAAGAGAAAAGAAAAGAAGTGATAGCCATGTTCTCAAATAAAAGTCAATCACGAGAGAGACATCATCACATCAAGGAGTATCCATTTCATTCCATCTCACTCCATTCACCACACACATATCCACACACTTGCACATTCTTGATCAGATTGCATGGCTTGGATCCACTCTTTGACTTAGCAATATAAGTAATGCAAGTACGCTCCTTTTCATCCCTACCAAGCTCCACATAAAGCCTTACATAGAAGTAGGATGAAAGGAGGCAAACACATTGCCTTGGTGAGGAATCAAACACATTGAGTGATTTGAGGGTTATCATTCGAGGAGTACAAGCTATGCTTTTACTTTGAAAATCTTTCAAAAAAAAAAAATCCAAGTTACTCAGCAAAGGGGTATTGATGACTTGAATCAAGACCGTTCCATTCCTCAACCGCCCAAGATAGCATGTTAGCCACTTCAAAGTTCACAGGTGCAGTTATGGCTTGGAATAACTTGTATGCTAGCATCATACCATAGGAAGTCATGCTTTATCTTAATCTTCCACCTTCACTCGAGGACGAGCAAAGGCTCAAGTGTGGGGGTCTTGTTGACGGTCCTTAAGTACCACTTTTGACCGTCAAATACCTGCACAAATGGAATCAAAGTAAACACCAAACATAGTGGTAGGGCTTAAAATTAACGAATTCCACAAGTCTTGGTGAGATTTTGAGTGCAGGTGCATTTCATATGAAAACGGGGAAAAAGAGGCACAAACCATGGACTTCGCATTTAGCGGATTTTTCCCCGGAATAAAGATATCTGTCCAGAGCCCAAAATCAAGATAAATATCAATAAGATATGAATCAAGATCATATCCTGGAGATCCTCAATAATGGGAAAGAGATATGGACCCTCAATCAATGCCAAATCATATCAAATCATATCAAGGGTACATATCAGAATCATATCAACGGAAATCCACCAGAATCAAGGAGAGGATACTCCAGAGGATATGCCAGAGAAGAGGAAAGGCAAGAGGTGGAGAAGGCAGGTCGGCCGACCCCAAAAGGGCAGGTCGGCCGACCCAATATTGAGGCCTTTATGGCTCATCTTGTTATGGAAGCTTCCCACCACCTTCCTGAGGTCGGTTCCACCTGTAATCAATGCACCAAGGCAGTGGAGGCCCCCCAAACCGACCTACTATGGCCTATAAATAAAGGGGTACCCCCTCCCACACACAACACACAAGAAGGAGAGCCTCATTCCACTCCCAAGGGCCTAGAGCCCCTTGTATACTAGTAGAGTAGGGAGAGAGTAGGGTAGAGGAGAAGGGTAGTCCTCCCTTTGTGAGGACTTAGCCCCAATCTTGTATCTTTGAGAATACTTCTTTATAATAGTCATTGTTCGACGTTCGTTCATCGTTCGCTCGTCGTTCGTTCATCGTTCGTCGTTCGTTCATCGTTCGTTCGTCGTTCATCGTTCGTTCATCTTCATCATAAGTAAGTATTCTTGATCTCCTATTGGATTGTGTACTTAGTGTTTAGATTAAGTTCTTTCTTTACTTGTTTACGGGATCATCGCTCCGCAAGGAGTACTCTAGTCTTCCAAATTGGTACCAGGCCGGGGCTAGAGTAGTGATCGATAGCATAGACGTGGTGTCTAGGCTGGAAGTCGCCTTTGTCCGCTGTGTGCTCCACGGTTTGTAGAGGTAGGTGGCAGGAAATGACAGCCCTGTCCATCCAAAGGAACCCTCCACGTTCGGGTACATAGTAGAGCTATAAGCCGGAGTGGCTTGGCAGACCAAAGCCTAAGCCGGCGCTCGAAGTAAGCAATTAGAGACAGGATTTATCTTTTGCTAAGAAACTCATCCATAGGAATCCTCTCTACCCAAATCTACCGCTCTTCTTCGTGTCCTTGGACTAATTAGACTAGAAGATAATCACACACCGTTCCTTTGGGAAAATATAAATAACGATACCCTTGAATACTCACGGGTGAAGTGCTACAACGGTATTCCGTGCGCTTGCGGATTTGTCTGTGACGTAAGAAATACCAACACAAACCTTACCTCTCTTAATGCTACCCTGTCATTCTGCTTTCTGCTTATTTCTATCATTTGAGTTGCAAGCAAACGAGCTACCTGCCTGCACTTTCAATCATTTCTAATTTCTTTATGTCTCTCCATCAGCTTGTACCCCAGACATTTCATTCCTTTGTTTATTTTCTATCCATCGTGACTTATTTGTAATCTACATACGTAGCTATATTGGAACCCAAGGTTGCAGCTTACGACAGCCTTTTCCCTTCTCTTTTGGCCTTCTCTCTGGCTTCTACATGCACCAATTCTTGCAACTCAGTATCTCGATCGGGCCTTACTTTTTTCTTTCTTACTCTTTATTTGTATCTCATCTTCTATCTAAAATAGATAGCACCAAGAAGACCTCAGCATTCTTTGTGTTTCTTTTCTCTTTTTCTATCTTTGCATGCAAACTAGTTACAAATAAGCCACAGCAAACCGCTGTTGTTATCTATTCCTTCTCCTCTTTTGCCGCATTTTGGTTGGAGCCTAGCTATAGCCGTTGCAATTCAGTCTTAAGCTCCATCTATAGCTCACCTTGAGCCCCTAAAAAATAAACACATTTGCCTCTCTATTGTGTCTTGTTTCATTCAGCCATGACTCATAAAATCCGTGTCCCCTCGTTATAACTTGACTACTAGCGAGCCCTGCTCTACCCAGTTAAGAACACCACATCGCCCTACAAATCCTAGCGTGCACAATATCTGCTTGCCATCGTATCGTGCAACACCAAGGGTTGCATCGTAGTTGCCGTACATACTTATCTACCAAGAAAATCGATGGTCAGATCCCTATCTCGTCTCCCCTATGGAAATCATGTCTCCCTGATCATTTTCCTCTATCCCTACATGTCCCTTAACACCGTCGTTCGACTCCTCAGCGGTGTGCACATTTTTCTTTGCATAGTTGCTTTGGACAGCACAGTCTTGGGTAAGGAATCCTATAAATCCTTCATATATCTTCTGTTATCCCTTTTGTTCTTGTAGCGTGTTCTTGTTCCTTCTCTTTTATCATATACCTCCAACAAATATGTTTATCCCTTGTAAATTCTTTACAAGTCATGCTACCTCGTGGCCTCTGTATTGGCATAACCATACAATGATATTATATTATTTTAATTACCAAATTTATGACGATGCAATGGCAGGTGCACATGTCATTGATGCATAACATAAGGTTGGATGTTAAAATAATGGATATCACTTATGTGTCATATGTCTTATACCTAGTCAATCTTTTATATCATTTAATATAAATTTCTTGTATCCCTTGTCATTTTGATCTTCGTTGAGCCGAATCAATGTTTCTCTCATAATGCATTTATATATTTGTACCTTGATCTATTCAACCATGATCTTCAATTCCGTCTACGACTCTGTAGATCAAGTTCAGAGATTTTTCTTGTTTTCTTTATTCCTTTCCGCATCAGTATAAACTCAGGCTTGTGTATGTTCGTTCTGACCACATGAGTTGTGCTATTTCCTTTTATAACATCACCTCTCGTCATCTATACATTCATTCATGTCGATATGATGTCTCCGACATTCTACTTCCAAGATATGATTCAATCCACATTCATTTCACTTACCGTTTTCGCAGAAAAGGAATGAAAAACATTATTTAACGCTTGATAATGCACTTTTCTTCCTAGTCCCCATCTCAACATCGCCTAGGAATACCTGGACTCCTCCCCACGTCCTCCCCATGGCCCCAAGCCCTCTTGGGCCAAATGCTAAGGCAGCCCACCACCATATCTCAACTCCCCCATCGATTTCCTTACGTTTTGTCCGAGGCCCACCTTTCCTCACCCCTCCCCACTTATGAGCCAAGCCCAAAACCTTTCCTAAACCCTAAGACACCCTTTCTATTGAGAGGGGAGCCCCTCCCACGCCCCCCTGCTGTCCCCCACGCACACCCTCACCCCTCAAACCCTAACCACGCCGCCAAGCTGCTGCCACGTCTCGCCGCCGTCGCGTTCAGCAGCACAGTCACAAATTGGCATCAACGTTCCCGGAGATCCATCCATTCAATTGATGCCAAATTTCACCAGCAAGTGCGCCATAGAGTCCTCTACAACATATCCAAAATTCAGCTCAAGATCTGACCTGGATCTACAGGGATCTAATTCGCAATGACTATGGCTCCTGTTCTGAATCTGTCCAGCACGCCTGATGGTAATTGTTTTCCGTGTTCGACTCAATCCCTATGCTTTTATGACCTAAATTCAACACCATATTATGTCCCAGAAAGTCTACCACGATTGCCCCAAAGGATTTGCCGAGATCATTAATGAATCTACCAGGAACGCAATGCCACCGTAAACTGTTCCAGAACAACCCCATCTAGATCCAACCATTTGATCTCTTTTTCAGGTAAACCAGTGCCCCAATCACCTTGTGTCCAATATGTTCCACAACATTGCGCATATTCTTGTGGAAAGCTTGTTCCAAAATATGTATCCAATCAACGGGAACACGCACATTTCATTTCGTGACTGTTTCTGTTTTTCCAGATTTAGTGTTTAGTCTTTCAAACATCATAACTTTTTGCTCGTAACTCCGTTTTAAGTGATTCTTGCGCTCACGTGATCGTAGGCTTGAGCTCTATCATTTAGTACTGTTATTAGAGTAATTTGATACTGTTTGGTGTACTGTTTCTTATTGTTTGTGCTTTGTGTGCTTTTCATGTTACCGTTATTTAGAAACGCGTGTTCGAGAGCTAACAAGATGAAGACAAAGAACATGAAGACTCTGAGCAGCAGCACTTCTTTTGAGGCAAGTGTCCTTGACCATTTTGAACCTATTGCTTTCTCCCTCTAGTTTAGTTATGCATTGCGTTTAATTTGAATCCCATGTGTCATACCATGTTCCTTACTTTATCCTTGTCGCCCGGGTGTGGTTGATAATAATATGGATGGGTATGTCATGCTTAGCTTGCTGTCTTGGGATGGGTAACAATTTGACTAATAATCTTGACTAATGGTTTCACTTAAACATAACCTTCATGGATCGGTTAATCTTTTAGCAACATGGAACTTAGGTGATCCAAGCAGGAGGATGTTGATGATGGTGCGGGTATGCACATGTGCCTGTCATGGTATTGTTGGTTGTGGGTAGTACCTGCTTGTGATCATAAGGACCGGTTCGTGGAGCGGCAACCCAGGACAACAGCACAAAGCACAAGGTTGATTATGGTAGACTTGGTCAAGTATTATATTGTCTTCCCAGTTTTGGCGGCATTCGAGGAAGAGGAGTGGGATGGAGTAATCTCATTCCTAGGTGATGGATGGAGTGATCCTAGCCACGGTGCAAGAGGGGGCTTCTGTCTGGATGGCATAATCCCACAGCGGTGGAACCTTAGCATGGGATGTTTGCCGGCTGGGAAGCACTTTGAAAGACCATGTGGTGATCTCTTGGCCTCACACCTTTGGTAGTGTGAAGGCAACATAGAGGTTTTAGTCACTGAATAGTGACGGAATCACCACCTTGTGGGTAAAGTTGTGCACCTCTGCAGAGAAGTA
Source organism: Eragrostis curvula (assembly GCA_007726485.1). Taxonomy (NCBI): domain Eukaryota; kingdom Viridiplantae; phylum Streptophyta; class Magnoliopsida; order Poales; family Poaceae; genus Eragrostis; species Eragrostis curvula. The sequence goes on along the minus strand of RWGY01000858.1, from coordinate 143,747 downwards.
AAACTATCATGACAGCCGTGCTCACGGTCAGGAGCGGCCTGGATCCTCACATGATTAGTGGGAATGGTTGGGTGGATCTGGTGGGGTAACCAGATTTGGGTGGAGTAACCCGTTTGTTCTACAGGTGGGGTAACCTGTAGGTTGGTTAGGGTGGAGTAACCCTTGGCTTTACAGGTGGAGTAACCTGTATAGTTGACCTTATGTTAATGACCTTTGGGGGGTTTATTTCACTTAGTAATATAGGTGCTTTAATAATATCTTAAGATAAGTTGCTTTTCTGCTATGAACCATATGTTGGCCTTTCTTATTATAAGCTTGCATATTGCGTATTCTCCCACACTTGCGGAGTACGACATGTACTCACGCTTGCTATTTCCTCTACAATCATGATATGCTGCTCAGAGGGTGAAGATGGACTACTTTGAAGACGATGGTGAAGACTAAGCTTGTGGAGCCCCCGGTCGACTGCCTGTGGCGTTATGGAGTCTTCCGCTAGCGTTTGTATTCGTTTAGTCCTTGGAGACATTTATTGTAATATTTGTACGATGTATTTATGATATTGGTTACTCTGTTTTACTATACTTTGTCCTATATGTGTGAAACTTGATCCTGGGCACACATATAGATGAGCATTCGGTTTTGTCCTTAAAACCGGGTGTGACAGAGTGGTATCAGAGCCGTGTTGACCGTAGGATGCAAGCTTAGATATAATGGTTGCCAAAAAGTCCTATTTTCAAAGCTATATTGAAAAATCCAATCTATGTGCTCTTCTGATCTTTCTATTTTCTCTTCTCAACTTGTCTTCTCTTGATCTATTTAGTAAAATGATTTTTACCCTTTCCTCACTTGATCAAGCATCTTTACTTTGACCATAGTATATGTTCCGATCTAGCCTTAATGACGAAGTAGTACGTTGTTGTTTGAGTGTGGTGTGCCTTGTGTTGATTTGGATCTTTGTTTGAGTGGGGTGTGTTGTGAAACATCTGGCTTTATGATGACACCCTTATTATTATAATATATACTTAGAATTAGCTTAGATGGGTTCCTCCTTTTTCGTCCTTCTACAAGCTCCTTTCTCTCTTCTATATTTTTTTTCTAATCTTACCTTTAAGACAAAATTCTAAAGAAGGCAATGAGCAAAGGAAACCTTTCTATCAACGTCATGCTTCGAGAAGGCGCCAACAAGACAATGAAGATGCGTGGATGATGTACATGATCATGATATTTGAAGTGCTAGCCTAAGGGGGGTAGAGCTCACCTCCGGCCTAAACGTATGGACAACAAAGGAAAGAGTGTTTGTTCTTGGATGGGATCAAGAATGCAAGCTCAAAGCAAAAAAAATCTTCAAGTTGAAGAAATAAGAAGTCAAATTTTTTTTTTTCTGTCACCTTTCTCTTGCTAGCCGCACCGAATCTCGGGGCGAGATTCCTGTTAAGGGGGGTAGTCTTGTCACACCCCAAAATTTCAAATTTTGGAATGTGACTTAAATTTCACTAAATTTTAAAACTTTTGAAAATAGTTTAAAATTTAACTTTAATATTCGACTGTTGTCACTTTTCTTTAGGCAAAGGAATTATTTTCTAAATAAATTAAATTAATATAGGTTATATTAATTTGTTTGTTGCATTCATGCTCGTTAGTCTGCATTAGGTTCTTCTCTGTGTGAAAAATGAATTTTTAAAATTCACTAGTGATCTTGTAGTTCGGATTAGTTTTCGAATAGCGATAATAATCTTATTTCTAGCCTAGGCCTAATTCCGGCCAAGCTGCGATCCTATTCATTTCCTTTCTTCTCTTTTCTCTGACAGCATGGAAACACTTAAGCTATCCTTGTGCAACAACTATGCAATCGAAATATCTCTGCATGCCTTTTGTTTTGCCTCTTATGTTCCCTTTTCTTTTCTCTCGTCTACCATCCTTAATTTATTTTCCTTCGATCGTGCCATGAAGCTTATGTACAACCAAGCCATACTCTTTGCTGCTACTCTACCATGCTACTCTCTCTTCATTTATAACATTTGTTTGCAAGCAATCAAGCCACCTGCGAGCAGCTTGATTTCATTGTTCAATCATCTTTTTCTTTCTCTCTCTTTCTACTAGATGTTTGTAATGAAGATAGCATCACCACAACAAGCAGCTGATCTTTTCTCGAGGCTCTTTATCTATCTATCTATCTATCTATCTAGTTATATGTCTTTCTTCCTTAGTGTGCAGTCAATCCAACAAACCATCGCTATCACCACCCAATCACCCTCCTCCCTACTGTTTTTCCTCTTATCATCATCTTGCTATCTAGCTTTCGCCAAACCTTACCTCTCTTAATGCTACCCTGTCGTTCTGCTTTCTGCTTATTTCTATCATTTGAGTTGCAAGCAAACGAGCTACCTGCCTGCACTTTCAATCATTCCTAATTTCTTTATGTCTCTCCATCAGCTTGTACCCCAGACATTTCATTCCTTTGTTTATTTTCTATCCATCGTGACTTATTTGTAATCTACATACGTAGCTATATTGGAACCCAAGGTTGCAGCTTACGACAGCCTTTTCCCTTCTCTTTTGGCCTTCTCTCTGGCTTCTACATGCACCAATTCTTGCAACTCAGTATCTCGATCGGGCCTTACTTTTTTCTTTCTTACTCTTTATTTGTATCTCATCTTCTATCTAAAATAGATAGCACCAAGAAGACCTCAGCATTCTTTGTGTTTCTTTTCTCTTTTTCTATCTTTGCATGCAAACCAGTTACAAATAAGCCACAGCAAACCACTGTTGTTATATATTCCTTCTCCTCTTTTGCCTCATTTTGGTTGGAGCCTAGCTACAGCCGTTGCAATTCAGTCTTAAGCTCCATCTATAGCTCACCTTGAGCCCCTAAAAAATAAACACATTTGCCTCTCTATTGTGTCTTGTTTCATTCAGCCATGACTCATAAAATCCGTGTTCCCTCGTTATAACTTGACTACTAGCGAGCCCTGCTCTACCCAGTTAAGAACACCACATCGCCCTGCAAATCCTAGCGTGCACAATATCTGCTTGCCATCGTATCGTGCAACACCAAGGGTTGCATCGTAGTTGCCGTACATACTTATCTACCAAGAAAATCGATGGTCAGATCCCTATCTCGTCTCCCCTATGGAAATCATGTCTCCCTGATCATTTTCCTCTATCCCTCCATGTCCCTTAACACCGTCGTTCGACTCCTCAGCGGTGTGCACATTTTTCTTTGCATAGTTGCTTTGGACAGCACAGTCTTGGGTAAGGAATCCTATAAATCCTTCATATATCTTCTGTTATCCCTTTTGTTCTTGTAGCGTGTTCTTGTTCCTTCTCTTTTATCATATACCTCCAACAAATATGTTTATCCCTTGTAAATTCTTTACAAGTCATGCTACCTCGTGGCCTCTGTATTGGCATAACCATACAATGATATTATATTATTTTAATTACCAAATTTATGACGATGCAATGGCAGGTGCACATGTCACTCATGCATAAAATAAGGTTGGATGTTCAAATAATGGATATCACTTATGTGTCATATGTCTTACACCTAGTCAATCTTTTATATCATTTAATATAAATTTCTTGTATCCCTTGTCATTTTGATCTTCGTTGAGCCGAATCAATGTTTCTCTCATAATGCATTTATATATTTGTACCTTGATCTATTCAACCATGATCTTCAATTCCGTCTATGACTCTGTAGATCAAGTTCAGAGATTTTTCTTGTTTTCTTTATTCCTTTCCGCATCAATATAAACTCAGGCTTGTGTATGTTCGTTCTGACCACATGAGTTGTGCTATTTCCTTTTATAACATCACCTCTCGTCATCTATACATTCATTCATGTCGATATGATGTCTCCGACATTCTACTTCCAAGATATGATTCAATCCACATTCATTTCACTTACCGTTTTCGCAGAAAAGGAATGAAAAACATTATTTAACGCTTGATAATGCACTTTTCTTCCTAGTCCCCATTTTCCTTTCATTAAGACACCATCTCAACATCGCCTAGGAATACCTGGACTCCTCCCCACGTCCTCCCCATGGCCCCAAGCCCTCTTGGGCCAAATGCTAAGGCAGCCCACCACCATATCTCAACTCCCCCATCGATTTCCTTGCGTTTTGGCCGAGGCCCACCTTTCCTCACCCCTCCCCACTTATGAGCCAAGCCCAAAACCTTTCCTAAACCCTAAGACACCGTTTCTATAGATAGGGGAGCCCCTCCCACGCCCCCCCCCTGCTGTCCCCCACGCACACCCTCACCCCTCAAACCCTAACCACGCCGCCAAGCTGCTGCCACGTCTCGCCGCCGTCGCGTTCAGCAGCACAGTCACAAATTGGCATCAACGTTCCCGGAGATCCATCCATTCAATTGATGCCAAATTTCACCAGCAAGTGCGCCATAGAGTCCTCTACAACATATCCAAAATTCAGCTCAAGATCTGACCTGGATCTACAGGGATCTAATTCGCAATGACTACGGCTCCTGTTCTGAATCTGTCCAGCACGCCTGATGGTAATTGTTTTCTGTGTTCGACTCAATCCCTATGCTTTTATGACCTAAATTCAACACCATATTATGTCCCAGAAAGTCTACTACGATTGCCCCAAAGGATTTGCCGAGATCATTTATGAATCTACCAGGAACGCAATGCCACCGTAAACTGTTCCAGAACAACCCCATCTAGATCCAACCATTTGATCTCTTTTTCAGGTAAACCAGTGCCCCAATCACCTTGTGTCCAACATGTTCCACAACATTGTGCATATTCTTGTGGAAAGCTTGTTCCAAAATATGTATCCAATCAACGGGAACACGCACATTTCATTTCGTGACTGTTTCTGTTTTTCCAGATTTAGTGTTTAGTCTTTCAAACATCATAACTTTTTGCTCGTAACTCCGTTTTAAGTGATTCTTGCGCTCACATGATCGTAGGCTTGAGCTCTATCATTTATTACTGTTATTAGAGTAATTTGATACTGTTTGGTGTACTGTTTCTTATTGTTTGTGTTTTGTGTGCTTTTCATGTTACCGTTATTTAGAAACGCATGTTCGAGAGCTAATAAGATGAAGACAAAGAACATGAAGACTCTGAGCAGCAGCACTTCTTTTGAGGCAAGTGTCCTTGACCATTTTGAACCTATTGCTTTCTCCCTCTAGTTTAGTTATGCATTGCGTTTAATTTGAATCCCATGTGTCATACCATGTTCCTTACTTTATCCTTGTCGCCCGGGTGTGGTTGATAATAATATGGATGGGTATGTCATGCTTAGCTTGCTGTCTTGGGATGGGTAACAATTTGACTAATAATCTTGACTAATGGTTTCACTTAAACATAACCTTCATGGACCGGTTAATCTTTTAGCAACATGGAACTTAGGTGATCCAAGCAGGAGGATGTTGATGATGGTGCGGGTATGCACATGTGCCTGTCATGGTACTGTTGGTTGTGGGTAGTACCTGCTTGTGATCATAAGGACCGGTTCGTGGAGCGGCAACCCAGGACAACAGCACAAAGCACAAGGTTAATTATGGTAGACTTGGTCAAGTATTATGTTGTCTTCCCAGTTTTGGCGGCATTCGAGGAAGAGGAGTGGGATGGAGTAATCTCATTCCTAGGTGATGGATGGAGTAATCCTTGCCACGGTGCAAGAGGGGGCTTCTGTCTGGATGGCGTAATCCCACAGCGGTGGAACCTTAGCATGGGATGTTTGCCGGCTGGGAAGCACTTTGAAAGACCATGTGGTGATCTCTTGGCCTCACACCTTTGGTAGTGTGAAGGCAACATAGAGGTTTTAGTCACTGAATAGTGACGGAATCACCACCTTGTGGGTAAAGTTGTGCACCTCTGCAGAGAAGTAAAACTGTCATGACAGCCGTGCTCACGGTCAGGAGCGGCCTGGATCCTCACATGATTAGGAATGGTTGGGTGGATCTGGTGGGGTAACCAGATTTGGGTGGAGTAACCCGTTTGTTCTACAGGTGGGGTAACCTGTAGGTTGGTTAGGGTGGAGTAACCCTTGGCTTTACAGGTGGAGTAACCTATATAGTTGACCTTATGTTAATGACCTTTGGGGGGTTTATTTCACTTAGTAATATAGGTGCTTTAATAATGTCTTAAGATAAGTTGCTTTTCTGCTATGAACCATATGTTGGCCTTTCTTGTTATAAGCTTGCATATTGCATATTCTATCACACTTGCGGAGTACGACATGTACTCACACTTGCTATTTCCTCTACAATCATGATATGCTGCTCAGAGAGTGAAGATGGACTACTTTGAAGACGATGGTGAAGACTAAGCTTGTGGAGCCCCCGGTCGACTGCCTGTGGCGTTATGGAGTCTTCCGCTAGCGTTTGTATTCGTTTAGTCCTTGGAGACATTTATTGTAATATTTGTACGATGTATTTATGATATTGGTTACTCTGTTTTACTATACTTTGTCCTATATGTGTGAAACTTGATCCTGGGCACACATATAGATGAGCATTCGGTTTTGTCCTTAAAACCGGGTGTGACAACCGAATCATCATATAATGTGCATAAGATATGTAACTAGAACTAGCACAATAACATCATCATGATATAGGAATATGAAGTAAGCTACATGATGAATATATGATGAACATGCATGTCATGGTAAATAGTATAGAAGCAAGATCACATAACATGACAACATAATGACAAGATATAGTACACATGAATAAGCACATTCAAGCCATCATCACATAAGAGACAAGATCATCATGGTATAGGATATAAGGTAAGACTAACATGATGATCAAGAGCATGTCAATGTATAAGATACATAGATGAACACATGACATACTTACCTTGTCTCTTACCTCATATGTGTAGTAGTCATCTCATAGAGTCGCCCTCATGTATGCTTCTCCTCTCTTTACCATCTTCCTTGCAACTTTTGAGGTGTTGACACTCCAACAGTGTATCACTACATCCATGAGACTAACCATCTTGCACACTAGCAAACCTTGTTAGTCCCATTGACCTTGTTGACATCAATTACCAAAACCTATAAACCATGCTCTAGGTTCATTGATCTTACAACAGGCAGCGAAGGAAATTTAATACGAACAAGCGAACACCCAGGGCAACCAATCAGCGAAGGCGAGACAACAATAGAAGACAAAGCATATGAGGACACCAAAAACATCGCCGGAAGAAGCTGAGTTATTCAGGAAACTAGATTTACAAGCAACCAGCCAAGTAACGAAGGCCGAGAGAAGTCATACAAACAATAATACAAATCAAAGAAGAACACCAGGCTACAAGCTACTTAGTCTTACTATGAGTACGATTAGCAACTCCGGAACATCGCGAAGGCCTAGCCGGTGGCTCGTCAGGACCTTCGTCATCACTAATGATAATTACACCTCGAGGAACAACAGCAAGAGGAACCGGCTGCGCAGGAACTTCAACAAGAGCATTCCTCCCTGTTAGTCGATCAAGCTCCTCGAAGTGATCCACAAAATCTTGAGGAAGAACATCTCCACGCTGTTGGCGTCTCTTACGGTCACGCAGAAAATACGCGACCGCGGGAGACGCCGGGGGTTATGGTTTGAGTCACTTGCACTATTAACCAAATAATCCACGTCTAGTAACAAGTACTAGATATGTATTATAAGGTTTATCATGTTATTTGAATATCCGCAAGCGGACGGATAACCCGTTGTAGCATTTCACCCGAGAGTATTCCAAGGGTATCGTATTTATATTTTCCCAAGGGAAGACATGGTTGACAAGAGTACTTATGTTCATGGTGTTACAAATGATAGATGATATAACCACATTCCAAAACAGGGGTAAGGTTCAATAGTTGAGGATAGTGTGACACACACAAAGGTATCCCACTCTCTCTAATAAAAGGCGAGAGACAATTCTAAGCAATGCTAAGTTAGACTAGTGAGCTACTACTCCTAAAGTACAACATTCATAGAGCGTGCAAGGCCTCTACCTATCATCTAAGATCATGCCAGCGCAAGCAAGCGTCTTATGTCTAGGCAACTTCGGGAGGTCCGGCATACGCAGGGTCTGCCCCGTGACTCCGGCGCATTTACATACTCCTATGCCGTGCCCGAACGTGGAGGGTTCCTTTGGATGGACAGGGCTGTCACTTCCTGCCACCTACCTCTACAAACCGTGGGACACGCACATACTCAAGGGTGGAGAGACAACCCCAGCACCATGCCGGCGTCACTAACCACAACTCTAGATCCCTCGAGGCACCCCCAACCCTTCGGATCGACGGGGTGATAAATCTAGAGCACCTTTGCAGGACAAAGAGCCCGATGCCAAAACATAAGAACAACTAGCCTAACTAGCATGAACTAAACAAAAGGATCAAAGTAAGCACTAAGTTATGCATAAACGTTCGTCGCTCAAGAACGAGCGACGATCAATTAAGTACGTGCAAGAATAATCGATAATCAAGCATGAACGAACAAGGAACGCTCGATGTATGTTTACTAGTGATCATCGATGAACGATGAACGAACGATGAACAAACATGAACGAGCGATGAACAAACATGAACGAACGATGAACATTCATGCAGGATCATGATCAAACTACTAAGCACATAACAACTATACGAACGAATGTATTCCATTAGACGAAGAACAAGTCTTACAAAGGGAGGATACAAGAGCTATACCCAATTCTCCACAAGACCTTGGGAGCAATGAGGCAGCCCACTACTCAGCCTATCACTACCTAGAAGAGTCTCTAGCTCTAGCGTGAGGAGAGGAGGGAATGATCCTTCTGTTGTGGTGTGTGTCCTCCAGGCGGGGGGGTACCCCTTTATTTATAGTCTTGGAGGTCGGTTTCTGGAGGCGGTTCCTGAGGTCGGTGGCATTTAATGCAGGGGGAACCGACCTCCAGAGGTCGGTTACAAACCGCCATAGAAAGATGGGCCCAGGGGGCCACCCTGCCAGGTCGGCCGACCTGGCCAAGGGGGGTCGGCCGACCTGTGCCTGGCCCCACCTGGGCTGGGCTTTGGCAGGTGGCTCCCCCTCTGGGTCTTCTTCTCTGGTCCAGGTGCATTAGGCCTTGGTTGTGTTGGACTTTGACGATATTTGGCCTTTTGTCTTGGAGTTGTATTCCCGCGGCGAACGTCGAGTTTGTAAAAGTGTTGTTTCGTCGCCTTGGGGCATGGTTTCACCTGGATTTCTCCCTTATTCCACCTGCACACTAAAATCTAGAGGTACATGTGGAAATAGATTATTTCTAAATAAAATGTGTGTAAGAAATGTCCAATTCTTCTTATTTATTGAGCTAGTTGACGGTTGAAATTGGTCCGTAACGACCGTCAACAACTCCCCCAAGCTTACCCCTTGCTCGTCCCGAGCAAAAAGTATGACCTTAGGTTGTTGATCAGGAGTTGCTACAATGCCTACTTCTCAAAGGTACCAAGTTTATAACAGAGATACTCATCCTTGAGTTGAATAAGTTGGCCATGGTAACTCACCCTTTTCCCTTAATCCTTATGGGGCTTTTGCTTTATACTTTACCTTGGGCGGTTGAGAGAGAGAATGGTGTATGGAGCATTTATTTTCTCATCCCTTGTCTTGCTTTTATTCTCCGGAGGTTTTCAAAAAGATTTTCAAGAATAAAATCAAGTTCCTCTAGTGATACTCTCGAGTCGCTCAAGTGGTGTTTTTATCCCTTACCAAGGCATGTGTGTTGCCTCATCCTACATCTAATAAGCCTTTGTGGAGCTCAAGGTAGGATATGTAAAGCGGCATACTTGCATTCATATTTTGCAAAACCAAAAGAGTGGATCCACGGAGATAGCAAGCCATACAATCGTAGATCAAGATGTGCAAGTGTGTATATGTGGATGGTGGTGTATGTGACTACTCCTCTTTTTGTTCACCTCTCTTTATTTTGTATTTTGGGCATGGCTATCTTTTCTTCTTTCTTTTTCCATGCTCAAAATGAGAGCAGATTTTGTCTCTTTCTTTTCATCATGCTCATCTTTTATTTTCTTACTTTCTTTTGCATAGCCATGCCTACTTTTGATATTTCAATAGAGGTGATATATGATGAGGAGCGTATTTATTTTGGTGGATGGCATGACATGGTTGCTAACTTCCGGAGTAGAAGTATAGCATATGAGGTGGAATGTGTACGTGATCTTGATCATGAGAGTATGGAGAGCATCTCACTAGGGTCGCACAATTTTGATAAAGCTCAACGAAATGGCAAGCAGCATATGTGTAAGGTTTTACATGAAGTTCTACATATGGCTTTGGTAGGAAATTAACATCACTGAGGAACTTATAAATTTTTATGATTTTCGAAAACAAAAACTCCGGAGTTTTCAAGCTTAACTTGGAACAAGATTGAGTAGCTCTTTTTACCATATCATCTCTCACAACAACTTAGGTTCAGCGCAAACGTATGCAACCCACAAGTTTCAGGTTCTAAGCGAGTTTTATTTAGCCAACAAACTCAAAACTAGGAGAGTACTAAGTTATGAACTAGGCACAAGAGAGAGATAAAGCAGAGCAACTATTCATCATCTCAACATAGAAAGACTAGGAACATTTTTACAGCGTATAAAGAGACTACACTACTTATTTTTGTTCTTTTTAGTTTTGTCATTTTTATTTTGTTTTTCATATGAGGAGCAAGAACAAGCAAAAACAAAGAGAGAAAAAAATAAAAGGATACAAGTTGTGATACATGATACCTTAGTGGGGAGTATGGCGCCTCCCCCAAGCTTGTTCTTGCTCATGGGTTTGGTGGATTGAACCCCATGTGGCGAAAGTAAGCCGAAAGATCGGCTTGTCCCCGCTCTGTCATGTTGGTGAGGTTGGTGAGCTGGGTGTCGGTGCGCTCTTGCCACTGATGGGTTTGCAGGATGTGTTGGTTGAGCGTGTAGTCGATGTTTCCTGCCGTGGTCTCGAGCCTTCCCATTTGCTCGGAGAGGTTGTTCATCGCTTGCTCAAGGTGGAAACCTTGAGTCGCACCAGAGTCGGAGGAGTGTTCCTCCCATTGTTGTTGCGGAGTGAACATCCTTGGGTCATGCCCCGAGGTTTGCCACGTCGAGCCCCCGGCCATGTGCGGTGGCGGGGCTGAGTATGTACCGGGAAAATACCCGGTGTGGTCATACCCCGGGCCGCGATGAGCCATGGGCTGCGGTGTGGGTGCCTCGGAACTTGATGGCTGCTCCGACCTGCGCGTCCTCCTGCGAGAAGAAATACTCCTGCGCGCACTTTCCATTTCTTGGAGCTCAATGGTTAGATTTTTGCAAGTATACAAGCGAAGATCCGGGTTAGGTAACCGAAACTCGTTTGTATACCCGACAAAATAAAATATGAGGGAATCATTTGGACCATGCTTAAGTGTATGACCACGAATAAGATAATCCTCGTTTATGAGTATGCGGGGTGTAGAAATATATTCAACAATAGCATCATGCAAGGCACCCACTCCCGCAGCAATACGTGTAATTAACGAGGTGCATTCAATTGGTCCCATCATCCCAAAATTTTCTAACCAATGATGAATCAAGTATTGGACAGGAGAAACCTTAATCTTTTCAACCATAGCATAAAGAATTTTCATATCATCTTCGCGCACAATTCTAATATCACTTCTAGGAAAAAGAGTGATGCCAATCCACATGTGCAAGAAACGCAAAGTAGGGTGATGGATGTGATTAGTTCTAGGCTGCACACATGTTGAAAAACCCGTAATCCTTTCCCAAAATGCAAGCTTTGAAAATTCAGGAAGGGCATTATCAATATCAACATTGCAGCGAGAATTAAAGCCGAGAAGTATGCTAAGATCTTTCCATTTCAAACGATATTCTTCCCGGAAAAACCGAAAAGTAATACCCTCATCTACCTCTCGTAGGGTGCATAAAAACTGCAGTGTAAGCAAGCGGGAACCCGGCTCATCTACACTAGCAAAATCCTTCCACCCTATGGCCTTAAAGACTTTAGCAAATTCAGCATCCATACCAGTCTTTTGCAGCAGCCCCGTGTCAAATGCTCGCGTAGGAGCAAAGATACGGTTTTGAAGAAGCGCGTAGGCGTTCATCTCGTATTCACCCACCAAGTCGAGGTCGGTGTCGGCGAGGAGACGATGCTCGCTGTTGCCTTCTTGCTCTTCTTCCTCGGCTTCATGTGGTGGTCTTGGCGGTGGCTCGACCGCGGGGCGCGTGCGAGTGCTTCGGCGTGAAGAGCTTGGGCTTGACTTTGAACTTAGGGACCTCTTCAACGCTCCGTACAGCTTCTTGGCACCGGTCATGGTTGCACACAAAGAGAGCAAGAACACAAGAACGAAAACTCCGAACGGGTTATGTTAGGAAAAATCAAATTGGCGAAACCGTCGGTTGTTCTTGTGAGCAAGAACGCAACTTGCAATCCTCAAAAGCAAACTGAAAACACACTAAACCCAAAGTGATTTTTGCAGAAAAATTTTTGAGGCAAGAAACAAGAAAGAGCAATGGAGATCTTGAGTGCTTTGAGAGTGAAGTGTGTGAGGAGTGAAAATGAGTGAGTGAGAGGAGAGAGCTCAATGCCCGGCCACCTCCATTTATACACGACTCAAAGTAGCCGTTTTTGAACGTTGAATAGGTAGTGTGACCGTTGGGAAAAGACAGAGGGGCAGCAACGGCTACCCCAGGTCGGCCGACCTGTCCTGGTGGGGTCGGCCGACCCCTCTGTGGGGCCCACTGGCTCCTTCCTTGGCCTGTAGCCTCCAACGGTCATATGGTTCATGACCTTGGCTGCTATGCCCAGAAAATCCTCGAAAATATTGCTCATAAAGATTTCCAAATAAAAACATGCCTCAAAAATCCAAATGGTTTTCGAAAAAAATTTGAAACTAGAAGAGAAAATGTTGGAAAATTCCAACATGTGAAAATTTATTGTAGTGGTACAGAGGTAATCCAAAACCTTGCACAAAAGAGTGGAAAAGTTTTGAAGAACCAAGTATATATTTTTTTTTTGGAAAATTGATTTTTGTATGCATGGCGAGATGAAAGCAAATATGCTGGCGGAAAAATTCAAAAGAATCTTTTGAGAAAAATCAAGAATGCAAAGTGGTTTGGGAAAATGCAAATGGTGATTTTTAGAAAAAAAGAAAAAGAAATTCAAAAAGGAATCAAAAGAAATGATAATGCCGATTATCCTGTCGGCCAGGGCTTCGCCGTTTTAAGTCTGGCGAGCAAGGACTTCTCCATTGGTTTCATCCTTGAGGTGCCGGCCCTGTCCTTGGAGATGAGGATGGCTGCACCTTCTTTACTTGCCACACTTGTTTGATCTTGGGCTGTGTAGGTGGCTTTTGAGGGGCTGATTTCTTGACCCATAATCCTGGTCGTGGTGTTGCAGGCTTCTTGGGTTGGTACCATGACGGGTTCTCACGTTTGTCAAGTTACTTCCAAAAAGCAATGAGATTGTCCGTCTTTCTTGGAGTCACTTCGATTTCTTTGATGTTTGAGGGATTTGGCCCATACTTGATCTTGATCATTGAGCATTGTTCTTTTCGGGGTTGAAACTCGAATTTTTCCTCCTTCTCATTGATGTAGAAACGGATTTCTCCGGCCCCAACATCGATTTGAGCCTTCGCGGTGCTGAGGAAGGGACGTCCCAAGATGAGGGGCGTCTCCTTATCAATGTCCATCTCCAGCACCACGAAGTCCACCGGAATGAAGTTGCCCCGGATTTTTACCGGAATGTCTTCGGCTATCCCCGCGGGGTAGCGAACAGATGAATCTGCTAATTGCAACCTCATTGGTGTAGGAGTCAGCTCTGTGTAGCTCAATCGATCAAAGACTTCCTTGGGCATAACGCTGACGCTTGCCCCTAGATCACATAAGGCATGCTCGAAGTGATGTGCCCCGATAGAGCATGATATGGTGGGGCAGCCAGGATCCTTTTTCTTTTCTGGAAGCCGGTTGAGTATAGCTGCACTACACTCCTCGGTGAGTTTGACCATCTCTGTGTTGGGTAGTGGTCGTTTGTTGTTGAGGATGTCTTTGAGGTAACGTGCATATGTGGGCACTTGTACCATGTCCATCAAAGGCACGTTGACATGAATTTTTCTGATGACCTCAACAAAACGGTCAAACTGTTCATCCACCTTTGGCTTCTTGTTTCGGTGTGGGAACGGCATGAAGTTGGTGTCTTGGAATTCTATTGCCTCCCCACCGGCTGCCTTTGGTTCGTCATGTTCCTTCTCTTGGGTGTTAGAAGGGTGTTGGCGTCCTCGTGGGCCTTCCCACAAAAGGGTATGGCCTGCACCATAGTGATAAGGCTGGACTTGATGTCGAGTCCTTCGTCACCCACGTTGACAGTGGGTCCAACGGGCACGTTGGCGACGGAGGGCGCAGAGTATTCACGAAGGGTCCTGTTAGCCATGTTTGTTGAAGTTGATGGTGCGGAAGATGCGGGTTCGCTTGTCGTGACTTCTTGAGGGGAGACGATGATGCGAGGTCGAGTCTTCCTCACAAGTGACTCGGGATTGTCAACGAAGTTTTGCGGCAAGTCGAATCCACGCATACACTATCCTGTTTTCACATCAAAGAGAAAACGGATCAAGGTTAGCCTGCATGGGCAATGGTTAGATCATCTCAAGAGTAATCATGAACAATCATCGTATTCTTATTAACCAATGTCTTCCCCGGCAACGGCGCCAGAAATGCTTGTTGGCGTCTCTTACGGTCACGCAGAAAATACGCGACCGCGGGAGACGCCGGGGGTTATGGTTTGAGTCACTTGCACTATTAACCAAATAATCCATGTCTAGTAACAAGTACGAGATATGTATTATAAGGTTTATCATATTAATTGAATATCCACAAGCGGACAGATAACCCGTTGTAGCATTTCACCCGAGAGTATTCCAAGGGTATCGTATTTATATTTTCCCAAGGGAAGACATGGTTGACAAGAGTACTTATGTTCATGGTGTTACAAATGATAGATGATATAACCACATTCCAAAATAGGGGTAAGGTTCAATAGTTGAGGATAGTGTGACACACACAAAGGTATCCCACTCTCTCTAATAAAAGGCGAGAGACAATTCTAAGCAATGCTAAGTTAGACTAGTGAGCTACTACTCCTAAAGTACAACATTCATAGAGCGTGCAAGGCCTCTACCTATCATCTAAGATCATGCAAGCGCAAGCAAGCGTCTTATGTCTAGGCAACTTCGGGAGGTCCGGCATACGCAGGGTCTGCCCCGCGACTCCGGCGCATTTACATACTCCTATGCCGTGCCCGAACGTGGAGGGTTCCTTTGGATGGACAGGGCTGTCACTTCCTGCCACCTACCTCTACAAACCGTGGGACACGCACATACTCAAGGGTGGAGAGACAACCCCAGCACCATGCCGGCGTCACTAACCACAACTCTAGATCCCTCGAGGCACCCCCAACCCTTCGGATCGACGGGGTGATAAATCTAGAGCACCTTTGCAGGACAAAGAGCCCGATGCCAAAACATAAGAACAACTAGCCTAACTAGCATGAACTAAACAAAAGGATCAAAGCAAGCACTAAGTTATGCATAAACGTTCGTCGCTCAAGAACGAGCGACGAACGACGATCAATTAAGTACGTGCAAGAATAATCGATAATCAAGCATGAACGAACAAGGAACGCTCAATGTATGTTTACTAGTGATCATCGATGAACGATGAACGAACGATGAACAAACATGAACGAGCGATGAACAAACATGAACGAACGATGAACATTCATGCAGGATCATGATCAAACTACTAAGCACATAACAACTATACGAACGAATGTATTCCATTAGACGAAGAACAAGTCTTACAAAGGGAGGATACAAGAGCTATACCCAATTCTCCACAAGACCTTGGGAGCAATGAGGCAGCCCACTACTCAGCCTATCACTACCTAGAAGAGTCTCTAGCTCTAGCGTGAGGAGAGGAGGGAATGATCCTTCTGTTGTGGTGTGTGTCCACCAGGAGGGGGGGTACCCCTTTATTTATAGTCTTGGAGGTCGGTTTCTGGAGGCGGTTCCTGAGGTCGGTGGCATTTAATGCAGGGGGAACCGACCTCCAGAGGTCGGTTACAAACCGCCATAGAAAGATGGGCCCAGGGGGCCACCCTGCCAGGTCGGCCGACCTGGCCAAGGGGGGTCGGCCGACCTGTGCCTGGCCCCACCTGGGCTGGGCTTTGGCAGGTGGCTCCCCCTCTGGGTCTTCTTCTCTGGTCCAGGTGCATTAGGCCTTGGTTGTGTTGGACTTTGACGATATTTGGCCTTTTGTCTTGGAGTTGTATTCCCGCGGCGAACGTCGAGTTTGTAAAAGTGTTGTTTCGTCGCCTTGGGGCATGGTTTCACCTGGATTTCTCCCTTATTCCACCTGCACACTAAAATCTAGAGGTACATGTGGAAATAGATTATTTCTAAATAAAATGCGTGTAAGAAATGTCCAATCCTTCTTATTTATTGAGCTAGTTGACGGTTGAAATTGGTCCGTAACGACCGTCAACACACGCTCAAAGCCACCTCGTGTAAGCTCCTTCACAATGCCACGAGGAAGTCGATCCCACAAAGACTCCATAGTCAAGAAAAGCGGCGAAAAACAAGCCAAGCAATCAGGAGCATATATGTATATATATATATATATAGCAAGGAGGAACATTCTGGAAGAAAATAAAAAATGATATTTTACATATCTGAGATGAAGCCTTGTCGTATCCAAAGACAAGATGACAAAGTATGCCTGAAAAGGCAGAGAAAGGTGTAGCCTTCGATAGGCAGAACCGAAGGCTTCACCCGAAAAAACGCTAACGAAGACTTCACCCAATCAAGGCTACAAAGCCACATTCAAAAAGGAAAAATAGTAACCTTCGAAAAAAGATTACGAAGGTACTATGACTGGCAAAAGCCAAAATCTCGAATAAAAAAAAAGAAAGACCTTCGCCAAGTATATGCGAAGCTTCTTCTTGAAGTACGAAGGATAGCATTCTCAATAACCAATCGCCAGGAGAGCAAAAACCTTGACAGAGTCAAGATGATAAAAGTTCGCCTCCAACAGGCAGAAATAGAGCTTCGCCCAAAAGTCAGGTGAAGCAAAAAAAGAACAGCGGTAAAACTTCCGCGAAAAGATCGCGAAGATATCAACCGTTGAAGGCACCAAAGCCAATAAAAATATATAGTATCCTTCGTTCAAGAATACGAAGTAACTATAAAGGCCTTCGCTGAGAAACACGAAGCCATATACCTTCAAACAAAAACAACACACAACCTCCTTCGCTAAAGAACTGCGGAGCAGCTGACATAGGCCCTTGGTAAAGAAATCAAGGTTAAATACATCATAAATAATGCAGATAGTATTCTCTCGTAAAAATTATTAGAGAAACTATCTACAATATGTACGTCATCGCCTTTCGCAAGAGAAGGGGTAGAAAAATAAAGGTTCTTCGATTGAGAACTGAAGAGACGCCTTCAAAAAGCCTAGGTTCTAATAACCTGGAGCAAGTCAAAAGCTTCGACTCGGGAGGGCCCGAAGTGATAACCTGAAGAAGATGACAACCCTAGTAAGGGTGGTTCACGGAGTACCTGTTCTAAACAAGGGTCCCAGAAACAATCTGAGATTGCAGCCTGCTGAGGCCAAATCCAAAATAGCACTCATTGCGAATGCAAAGGATGTCAAAAAAGTAACAGCCTTCGCACGAATCAGCGAAGCTAGTTTCTCATGAACAGATCTGAAAAAAATCATGGCAATGATACAACCACGACATTAATGCTTCACACGCGGAAAAGCATACAGATAGATGACAAAAAGAGCGCATAAAACGCCCTTCGGACTATAAGCGCGAAGGCACATCGTGCAAGGCTACGAAAATTCAAATGCTCAATACAGAGTTCGAAGTCATCGTAAAATAAGACATAAAAATGATATTTGATGCGAAATAGATCACGAAGGTGATTTACAAAGCATCCTTTTCGCAACAAAAAAAGTATCTGCTCAGATACAAGCTGAACAACCAAAAGCAGTATCTACACGCCAACATGGTGAAGATAATCAGGAAGGCCCTTCGGGGAGGTCAGGAACAACCGTTTTCACTCTCTTCCACCAGAACTCATCAATCAGACTAAGGCACCTAGCTTCAACTGTGTCGTAACTGCTGCCAGGATCAGAGACCTTCGCTGAGAAGCTTGGTTGAGCAACGACCTCAATAGCGTCACTACCATTGCAAAGGAAGCTATGAAGAAGGTCCCGGATCATAAGTATCACGGCATCACAGGAGTGATCACGACAAACTCCTATAAGTCCCTTCAGGTTGACACGAAGCCACTCTCTAACATCTTCTGGTGATGCATCTTCCGAAAGGTTGTCATAACCCGCTCTAACAGCGTGAAGTAATTCTTTAAGAAGACCCCAAAAGCTAAGAGATGCAACATAGCTAGCATTCGAGAGTTTCACCTTCGACTCAGCAAAGTCAGATAGGCATGAGGAAAGGAACTTATGGAAAAGTTCCTCTTTCTCAAGCAACAACTTCTTACGGCGAATGGTCTTCTCCGTAAGAGATATATATCCCTCATGTCCCGATTCAGTGCAGCGAAGGGATGCAGTCTCACGTTCCAATCTGGAAACAACAGAAGACGAAACCCTTAATGCTTCATCCGCCTTAGCAAGAGAAGCCTCAAGAGAGGATATTTTGGAAATCTCGTCTTCCGAAGGCAAGCTTTGACGGGCACAAGCCTGAGTAAGGGTGATAGACTGCAGAAACAAAGGAAGAGCATAAGAGCAAGAAAATACTCGAAGCATCGTATAAAAAAAAACACAGAAGACTCTTAGTCTAACCTTGACTTGATGAGCAATCAAAGAGCGAAGAAGGACTTCGGAGTCAAAATTTGAAAGACCAAGTTCAACTTTTGGAAGCCGAAGCCTCTGAGCAAAAGAGCTAAGAGGGCCCACATCTTGAAGGTCCACTTTCAAAGAAGACAAGATAGTCGGGATGTCTATTTCCCCAACCCCAGAATCCGAAGATCCTAAACAAAAGAAAAACAAACAGGCGAAGGTGAGGCTCGAAGGAAGCCAAATTCACATAAAAAAAGAGGGGGGAAGAAGAAAAGTGATAACAGATGAAGGAACACATACCACGGGAACAACCAACTAAGGCAAGAGGATGTGAAGCATGTTGTATATCACCCAAAGGTAGCAAAGAAGAAACAGCTTCGCTGGGAATGACATCTTTCGCCACAGGCTCACCAAATTTGCGTTTGCCAAGAAGACTACTGAACGAAGCCTTTCTTGGCAAGGCAAAGCTGCTTTTCACTCCAGAGCAAGAAGTCAAAGAACCTGCGAAGGGGTTTTGACAAGCGTTCTCAGAATCAACAACCTTTCCAGTTTGAGCATCAATTGATAAACCGAAATTGGCAAGCGAGAAGCTACATAAATCCGTCGAAGGCATAACAGATGAAGCATCTTGACAAATAACGGGATCTTCAGCCAAAGGGGCAGAACCTGGAGCAATAGCAGGCGAAGGCTCTTCAAAGATCGTGGAATACGAAGGGGTCAAAAGACAACCTCTGGCAGGAGATGGAATCTCAGCATCCCTCGGAGCAGAATGAATTTCCGGAGTCTCAATGTGGGCAGTAGAAGAGCCCATTTCAATAGTCGAAGCCGGCGAAACACTGAAATAAGGAGGACCACTCACAACTGGCTCCAGAAAAGCTTCGTCGTCAGAACGAGAGTCTTCGGGATAAGGATACTCAGACTGAAGGGTATCGAAGCCCAGATAAACCCTGTTTATTCTACGACCAATCCCCCTTCGGGATCGCTCAACCCATTCTTTCTGAGAGAACTTTCCAAGAAAAGAAGTGACTCGATCTTGGGCTGACCAGAGGGTAAAACCTGCGAAGAATGAAACAAAGTCAGCAAAGAGAAGCAATAACAAAAAAAAGAGAGAAGAGAATAAGAAAGAAGGGACAAGTAAGCGAAGGCTACAAGAGAAAAAAGAGGCCATACGAGGTCCTGAATTTGAAGAGAAAGACGACACCTTTAAGCCAAGTACATTTTTTGGTAAGAAATGAGAAGGCCGCCAACCATCTCGAGAAAGCGGGAGAACATCGGCAGCGAAGGATTCCTCTAAAATATCCCGAAGGGTCATCTTTCCGCTAACCCTCAGGAAAGCCTCAAGAGACCGAGAAACACCAAGATTCATAAAAACCTCGAAGTTGTTAATAATACGAATATCAACAGCTTTCCCAGCATTGAACTCGAAGGGCGAAACGCGATAGTAAAACCAATCCTTTACCCATTCACGAAAAGGCGGTGGCTCAAAGCTGGGATGTGGAGTCACGAACCCCTCCCTAGCCACAAAGTTAATAGCACCAAAGCACGGACTAACCTGATGTTGGTGGTCATAAACAGGAGTATGACGAGCTTGATACACTCGATAGAAGGCATGAGAATGTGGATTGACACCTTCGCTTATACAAGCCCAAGCAAAAGCAGAAATAGTTGCAACAGCAACTGGAGTAAGATAATGAAGTTGCAGATGGTACAAAGAGAGAACACGAGAAAAAAAGCGCGAAGGTGGGAAGGACAAACCGGCATCTAAGAAAGGTGAAAATACTACGACTTCGTCAGGTTTTGGGTTCAGAAAGTTATCAGGCTTCTGCTTCGGACCAAAGAAGGGAAGTAGATAAAAAGCAATGTCAAGAAGCCTAGATTCGGAATAGTATTTGAAGTTACCCTTGTCACAAGAGGTATGTATAAACCTCGTGAAGG
Source organism: Eragrostis curvula (assembly GCA_007726485.1). Taxonomy (NCBI): domain Eukaryota; kingdom Viridiplantae; phylum Streptophyta; class Magnoliopsida; order Poales; family Poaceae; genus Eragrostis; species Eragrostis curvula. The sequence continues at coordinate 122,985 of RWGY01000858.1, read as the reverse complement.
AGTAATTCACTCGAAGGGAGTTGAAACCCCTAGGCAAAGCCACGGATTTCCGCTGAGCCATCGGAATAGAAAGACAAGTACCTTCGGAAGATGCGACGTCAGCAAAGAAGGCTCAGCAGTAAAAACGAATGATGAATAATGAACGTGAAAGCGACTCGTATTTAAAGACCAAGGGAGGACCATGCACGAAGAAGTAAAAACAAACGGAACAAGGACATAACCACAAAAAATATAATGAGTAAAATAATCTAGCAAAGAAGACAAATAACGTCGCAGCCAAAAATAACTGTCTCAAGGAATACCTTCGCTATTTCTTTTAACAGTTGAGGGCTAATGTTGGAGAAATAGCTGCGACTACAAACAGCGAAGGACCAGGCGACATGAGAAGGGTAAAGCCTAATAGCAGACGAAGCAAGAGCCCGACGCGAAGATAGCGAGAGCAGTGCCGAAGGCTCCATGACGTGAGCGAAGGGCATACGATACCACACGAAGGTCACCAAGTAAGCAGCGAAGGTTGACAGGCAGAGGCAAAGCTGAGCCCACTGTGAAAGAGTGTGACAGAATTGCCTGATGGCATGGTTGTAATTATGGTCTTCACTCCCCCTATAAATATGGAGGGAAGACCCCCTGTAATGACATCTGTTTTTCGGGCCTCGAGCCAAAGACAGATCATTTACTCTGTCCACTTTTTTTGTCGTCCCTCAACCCCTTCGCCCAGCACCGCGGACGATTGAGGTCTTCGGAACAACGCATAACGTAAGACCCGAGGAACAGCCTGGGCAGTTGAACCTTGTCCAGTATCGCGGACATTTCAGGAGGGCTTCGCCAAGGAGCTCAAGGACCTCGAGGTGATGAAAAGGCCTCGTCAGGAGCAATCCGAGCGCTGAAGAAGCCAGGAGGGCTTCGCTAGGACGTAATCATCACACACTCTTCGTTGGAGGGCTTCGCCGAGTCGGACAGGACCATCGATCCCCCAACATATTTATAGGGTCCTTAGGACAGGGAGCATCTTATAGCACGAGGTGGAGTGGCGGGGCCGCCAAGCCAGGCCGGCTGGCCTACTAGGGGGGCCGGCCGGCCGCCCGATGTGGCGGTTCGCCACCGCCTCACTCCTGGACGTCCCTGATTGCCTCTTGAAGTCGGTCCGTAGGTCGGTGGCTTCGTGGGGGCGGAAGAACTTGAGTAAGGGCCAAGTTGAGGCCCAAACAGCCAACCAGACGGTATATCGGTGGAATTCTGCTGAACAGGCTTTGGTTTGTGACATTTGAGCCCGTTTACAGCCTGCTGGAGGAAGGCCGAGGCCTTTGGGCGCCAAGGGGGGGCGGCCGGCCTGACTTTTCTTCGAGTCAGGGCCAGTTTCCTTCATTATTCACTCCTGCATCCAAAATTCACCAAAACTCATGGAAGTATGTTAATTCCTAACTATTATGCACAGAATCTTGGTGATTAGCTTTTTATTTACGGATATGTTGACGGCAAATTCATGATTTTTGCACCGTCAACACACTCCCCAAGCTTAACTTTGCTAGTCCTCGAGCAAATAACTCAGGGTACCGGCGGATCAGGAGTTACAACGATAGCGCCCCAAGGGTAATAAAGATGCAACCACGTACTCCCTAAATGGTGGTAAGTATACAAGAGTACGGAATTTTCACAAGTGTGCTCATGTGTTGGGCGTGTATGCTTCACCTTGTCACATAGCATTGAAAACTAGAACATAACTTTTGGACAAAACAATTCTAGCAGGTTTAAGTCCAGAGTTTTTATGTGCTGCAGGACAAGGTAAAAATTTCTCTTTTGTTTTGGTTCACACTTCCCTTCCCTGTAGTGAGTCTATTCCTACAAGCTTCACTCAAATCCTATCTTCTACCAAATGAGGCTTGTATGTGGAGCTTGGTAAGGATATGCACATTTGTCATGCGTATGTTGTAAAGCTAAAGAATAAATCTCAAGAGACATAGCAACTCTTTATATCTCGGTCATATGGAAAATGGTGATGGAGGGGGAGAAGATGAACACACGCTGATGGAGATGGTTTTGCAAACTTTTGGTCTTCTTTTAAGCTCATGCTCAAGTTGTTTATGATAAGAACCTTAGTGCATACATGCAAATCATGGAGTCTCTATTTATTTTTATTTTTTTTAGACTCCATGATGCATTGTGTTGGGGGATCGAAGGTCTTCGTAGGACGTGCCGAAGCCCTCCAACAGAATCTTGATGTGTTCTCGTTCGCCTGAAGCCTTCCGAGGGGGAATGAACCTTCGAAGCACCTCGCGAAGCCCTCCTTGGTCAATGTCGTCGTCCGTTGGTTGATGCGAAGCCCTCCCTCTCGGCCTACGATGTCAGACAAAGGTTGTTCCGTTCAGGTTCCCTGTGGTTAATCGCGCGAAGCCCTCCTTCTCCCGCGATGCTAGGCGAAGGGGTTTGGCCTGTTGAGAGAGTCGGATGCGATGTGAATGATTCCGTCTTTGGCTCGAGTCCCGAAAACCAGATGTTATTACAGGATCATCTCCCTCCATATTTATAGGGGGCGAGATGATTATATTTACATGTATGCCATTGGCTACTTTAGCATGGCTCTTAGTTTGGTGACTTCGGGCTCCTGTGCCGTCTACTCTTTCATTCTTCCTTCGCTGGTGGCTGTTGACCTTCACGTGGGTCAGAGGGGCTTAGGTGTTGTTCCCAACATTAGCCCTCAATTGGTGATGTGTTATTAGTGTAACTAAAACCAGAGGCAATTTTATTTATTAATTTATGATTACACCGTGTGCCTTTCTGATCCATACATGTGTCTTGTCGTTTTCATTCCGTACTTCTTTTCATTTCCCGATAGTCGCTTCCCTTCTATATATCTTCATCGTGGGCGCGCTGTTTCTTCAATCGCATGTTTTGCGCGTCTTCTTTCCTTTGGTTATTCCAATCCCTTTCGCAATAGGAGATCCTTTTCCTTCGTCCTTTTTCAAGATGTCTGGTAGCCGAAGGTCTAGCGAAGAGCAAGCCAAGAAGAAGCTGAAAACTCACAAGACCTCGTCGAAGGACAGCTCCGATAAAGCTGTCAGCGAAGCTAATGCGACGGCTTTGGGTGCTGCTGTTCCTTCGGCAAATCAGCCGAAGACTTCACATTCAGCGAAACCATCTTTTGCTTTTAAGCCTCCGGTGATTCGCTCCGCATTGGATTTGTTCTCCATTCCGGAGGATGGGGGTAGCCATTCTTCTGGGTCTAAAGTTCAATCTATCCCTAAGAAAGTCACTTCGAAGAGTTCTTCTTTTGTTGCAAAGGATATTTTTGCTTCTACAATTGACGTTCATGATGGCAGTGCCACTGAGAAGGCTAAGATTCAGGACAAGGCTTCGAAGGGTGCTGATTCTGTTCTTGCTAAATCCGGATCGAAGGCTAAGATCCAGGACAAGACATGTGTTAAGGGTCATGATATTCCTCCTGTTGCCCCTGTTCATGGTGAAGGAGTAGCCGAAGCTTCTGCTCAAGGTTGTCTCTCATCTCTTAGTATGGCTGAGCTTCGTCAAATTGCTGATAATTTGGGACCTCTTACAGATCGCTCCCAGGTTCAACTTCCTTCGGAACCGGGTGTCGGGCTTCGTGAGTCCCATAGCCCTTCAGCACGTGGTGACCTTTTCCTACACTCAGTCTTTGAAGCAATGCTTGGAGAGTTTCTCCCTTTTGACATGACTTTTGATTCAGTCGAAGCTGCTAGGGGTTCTTTAGCTCTGTGTGACGAGGTGTCTTCGAACACCTTCGTTATGAGTGCCAGGGCCGCTGCGCCCTTTGTTGCTGCTGCAGAGAGGGTTCGTTTTCCTCAAGTGGAGAATGAACTCGTACTTCAGGGTGGTGATGCTCTATACAAGTCTTTACTATCTTCGCAAATGAAGGTAAGTGGTTTGTTATTTTTGTATTTACTCAGCTGCTTGTCTTTCTAACTTCGCTCTTGTTTTCGTCAGTCGCTTGCTATTACCCAAGCCTCCTTTCGCCAGTTTAATGAGCTGACTCTGGCGAGGGCTGATCGAGACCGTCTTCGCAAGGATCTTTCGGCTCTTGAAGCAAAGATCAAGGAGAAAGAGGATGCATGTCACACCCGGTTTTAAGGACAAAACCGAATGCTCATCTATATGTGTGCCCAGGATCAAGATTCACACATATAGGACAAAATGAAGTAACAGTTAAACCAATGTCATAATTAAATCGTATAAATATTACAAGAAGTGTCTCAAAGGACTAAAGAATACAAACACTAGCGGAAGACACCATAACGCCACAGGCAGTCGATCGGGGGATCCACAAGCTTAGGCTTCACCATCTTCTTCAAAGTAGTCCATCTTCACTCTCTGAGCAGCATATCATGATTGTAGAGGAAATAGCAAGCGTGAGTACATGTCGTACTCCGCAAGTGTGGGAAAATATGCAATATGCAGGTTTATAACAAGAAAGGCTGACATAAGGTTAACTTGCAGAAATAAGCACCCTAAACCAAAGGTAAAGCATTCCTGAATTACTAGGTGAAAACCCAAACCAACCATTAATTAGACACTACAAGGTACCCCCTTGCAGCGAAACAGGCTACCCGCCCAAAAATCATACTACAAGTTACCCACTTGCAGCATCCAAATGGCTACCCGCCAGAACCATATCCATCCATCCATCTCTAATCATGTGAGGATCCAGGCCGCTCCTGACCGTGAGCACGGCTGTCATGACAGTTTTACTTCTCTGCAGAGGTGCACAACTTTACCCACAGGGTGGTGATTCCATCACTATTCAGTGACTAAAACCTCCATGTTGCCTTCACACTACCAAAGGTGTGAGACCAAGAGATCACCACATGGTCTTTCAAAGCGCTTCCCAGCCTGCCAACATCCCCGCTAAGGTTCCACCGCCGCGGAAGTAACCCTTCCTTCAGAAGCCCCCTCTTGCGCCTTGGCTAGGAGTACCCCTCCATCACCTGAGTTTGGAAGTACCCCTTCCTCCCTCTTTCCATGAACGCCGGCAAAACTGGGAAGTTAGCATAATACTTGACCAAGTCTACCATAATCAACCCTGTGCTTTGCGCTGTTGTCCTGGGTTGTCGCTCCACGAACCGGTCCTTATGATCACAAGCAGGTACTAACCACAAACCAACAGTACCATGACAGATACATGTGCATACCCGCACCATCATCAACATCCTCCTACTTGGATCACCTAAGTTCCATGTTGCTAAAAAGATTAAGCGGTCCGTGAAGATTATATTCAAGTGAAACCATTAGTCAAGATTATTAGTCAAATTATCATCCACCCAAGACATCAAGCTAAGCATTTCTACCCATCCACATTATCATTAACCTCTACCATAACCCGGCGACAAGGATAAAGTAAAGGAACAGGGTATGACACATGGGATTCTAATTGAACGCAAATGCATGACTAGAGGGAGAAAGCAATAGGTTCAAAATGTTCAAGGACACTTGCTTCAATAGCTGCTGCTCAGAGTCTTCATGTCTTGATCTTCGTCTTGGTGGTTTCTCGAACACGCGTTTCTATATAACGGTAACATGCAAAGCACACAAAGCACAAACAATAAGAAACAGTACACCAAACAGTATCAAATTACTCTAATAACAGTACTAAATGATAGAGCTCAAGCCTACGATCACGTGAGCGCAAGAATCACTTAAAACGGAGTTACGAGCAAAAAGTTATAACGTTTGAAAGACTAAACACTAAATCTGGAAAAACAGAAACAGTCACGAAATGAAATGTGCGTGTTCCCGTTGATTGGATACATATTTTGGAACAAGGTTTTCACAAGAATATGCGCAATGTTGTGGAACATATTGGACGCAAGATAATTGGGGCACTGGTTTACCTCAAAAAGAGATCAAATGGTTGGATCTAGATGGAGTTGTTCTGGAACAGTTAACGGTGACATTGTGTTCCTGGTCGATTCCTAAATGATCTCGACGAATCCTTTGGGGGACGCGTAGTAGACTTTCTGGAACACAACATGGTATTGAGTTTAGGTCAGAAAAGTAGAGGGATTGGTTGGAACACGAAAAACAATTACCATCAGACGCGCTGGACAGATCCAGAACAGGAGCAGTAGTCATTGCGAATTAGATCCCCGTCGAACCAGGTCAGATCTTGGGCTGAATTTTGGATATGTTGTAGAGGACTCTATTGCGCACCTGCTGGCAAAATTTGGTTGCGTTTGGATGGACGGATCGCCGGGAACGTTGATGCCAATATGTGACTGTGCTGCTGGACGCGAGGGTGGCGACGCGTGGCGGCAGCCTGACGGCGTGGGAGGGGTTTGGAGGGCAAGGAGGACGTGGGGAAGGCTCCCATATATGTAGAGGGGGTGGCCTAGGGTTTGGTAGAGGGTTTGGGCTTGGCCCATAGGTGGGGAGGGGTGAGGAAAGGTGGGCCTCGGCCCAAACGCAAGGAAATCGATGGGGGAGTTGAGATATGGTGGTGGGCTGCCTTAGCATTTGGCCCAAGAGGGCTTGGGGCCATGGGGAGGACGTGGGGAGGAGTCTAGGCATTTATAGGCCATGCCGATATAGTGTGATAATGAAAGGAGAAGATGACTAGGAAGGAAAAATGCATTATCGAGCGTTAAATGATGTTTTTCTTTCCTTTTGTGAGAAAACGGTAAGTGGTATGAATGTGGATGGAATCATATCTTGGGTGTAGAATGTGAAGGACATCATGTCGACATGAATGAATGTATAGAAGACGAGAGGTGACGTTATAAAAAGAAATAGCATGACTCATGGGGTCAGAACAAATATGCATAGAGGTGAGGTGAGGTGCGATTTTGAGTTGGTTATTGGAACCACGAGCGTAGCCAAAAGATCTTGACAAGTCAAGTGAAGATAAAGGAGAAGAAAGGGGACATGCCAAGGGATCATAATTAAATGATACGAAAGATTATTGACTAGGTACAAGACATAAAACGCACAACTGATATATGCATTATTTTAACATCCAACCTTATGTTGTGTACAAATGACATGTGCACCTGCCATTGCATCAACATAAATTTGGTAATTAAAATAATATAATATCATTGCATGGTTACGCCAATACAAAGGCCACGAGGGAAGGGTAAAATATAATAGCAAGTCTAGACAATAGTTGGATACACAAGTTGCAACATTCAGTGCAGATGGACTTGGTGTGTAGATTACATGTAAGTCACGGTAAGAAGAAGTAACAAAAGATTGGAGTTCACTTGTAGAGGACTGAAAGAGGGCATGTGACGGCAATGCGCGGTGGCGACTCATTGAGGTGCAGGTGTGGGTGGTCGGATCTCGAGGAAGAAAGAAAAAGAGACAAATATATAGATTATGGGCCTCAAGAAAAGATCAGCTGCATGATATATGGTAGAAAGAGAAAGAAAAGAGGATTGAAAAATGAAATCGAGTCGCATGCAGGTATCTTGTTTGCATAGAAACAAATGAGAGAAAATGAGCAGGTAACAAAACGGCAAGGAAGAAGCACAATGCTTTCATGGCTTGGTTGTACAATACTTTAGGCCACGATATGATAAAAAGAAATTAAGAAAGCTATAGGCGAGAAAAGAAAAGGGAACAATGAGATAAGATAAAGGGTGGAGATATTTTGATTGCATAGTATTGTTGCATGCAGATAGAGAAAAGGTAAGAAAAGAATAAGTTAACAACTCGGCCGAGATTAGGCCTAAGTTAGGAATAGGATTATTATCCTCGTTATTCTAAAACTAAACCGAACTACAAGATCTCTAACGAGTTTTGAAATTCAGTTCTCACACAATAAAAACCTAATGCATACTAACCAGCATGAATGCAACAAAGAAATATATATAACCTATATTATTTAATTATACTTAGAAAATAATTTCCTTTGCCTAATAAATGATAACAACCAAAATAAATCTAGAAAAATTTTAATCTATTCCAAAAAGTTTTAAAATTTAGTGAAATTTAAGTCACATTACAAAATTTGAAATTTTGGGGTGTGACAATGCACTTGCTCTTAACGAAAAACGTGTGATTGATCTCTCTGTTGAGAAGGAGACCCTCGTCAAGTCCACTGAGGATTTTAAGGTGAAGGTGGCTTCTCTAGAGAAACAGCTAGAGGATCTCGAATCGTCCCTTGCGGAGGCTTTGGAGGCCAACAGAGTCCTTCGCGGAAAAGTTGAAACCGCGGATCAGGAGGCGGCTTCTTTTGTTGAGGCTGAAGAGCTTCGCCTGTCTTCTCTTTGCAGTCACATTCAGGACGCTCTTATCCCAGTGGGGACAACTCCTGATCAGATCCCTGAGGACGCTTCGACTGAGCAGCGTCAGTCTTGGCTCTCTGTCAATATTCCTTACGTGGTGAAGGCTTGTAGGGCCTTCTCTACCAATGCCGTTCATCTGGCTGTTCGGGACCTCCTCCATTTTCTTGATGTCGAAGGGAGTAATGCTTTGGCGAAGGTTGCTTCTGACGACTTTAAATTTTCTGCCGTTGATTCTACTCCCCGTCCTGTGGTTGAAGCTCTCATGAAGGTCGCCAGTCATTTTGACGAATCCTTCTGGAACCGAGTGCAGTCTGTCGGTCGTCTACCTCAGAGTGAGGTATAAACATTTTATTTTTGCTTCGAGAGAGGGGTTACATCATCCCTTCGAACTTGTATCTTGTTGAGAATTGTTGTAATCGTTGTAAACTTTATGCTATTTTGATTAATTTTTGCTTGATTTTTGGACTTTAGGCTTCGTCTGATATTTCTTTGAGCGAGTTTGCTACTCCGGAGCCTTCGTCAAAGGTTTCGTTGAGCGATTTTGCTTCTGCTGGGCCTTCTTCTCCTCGGAAGGCTCGTGTTGAAGATGCTATCGAGATTTTAAGCTCGTCTTATTCGGAATTTGTTTAGTCTACTGACTCTGATCCTCTGTCCCCTGTCGAAGGGGTCGAAGGTTATGTTTTTCCTCCTGGTAGCCTTGTTGGTGTCATCAGACTTGGTCTTCCTGATTCTGAGGTTTCTGGGGGTCGTAAGTCTCGTGATGCTTCTTCTCCTAGCCGAGGGATTTCTAGGAAATGGGGCGGAGGTCGCGGTCGTCACGTTCACTCGGTTGGCTGTTGGTATTTCTTACGTCACAGACAAATCCGCAAGCACACGGAATACCGTTGTAGCACTTCACCCGTGAGTATTCAAGGGTATCATTATTTATATTTTCCCAAAGGAACGGTGTGTGATTATCTTCTAGTCTAATTAGTCCAAGGACACGAAGAAGAGCGGTAGATTTGGGTAGAGAGGATTCCTATGGATGAGTTTCTTAGCAAAAGATAAATCCTGTCTCTAATTGCTTACTTCGAGCACCGGCTTAGGCTTTGGTCTGCCAAGCCACTCCGGCTAATAGCTCTACTATGTACCCGAACGTGGAGGGTTCCTTTGGATGGACAGGGCTGTCACTTCCTGCCACCTACCTCTACAAACCGTGGAGCACACAGCGGACAAAGGCGACTTCCAGCCTAGACACCACGTCTATGCTATCGATGACTACTCTAGCCCCGGCCTGGTACCAATTTGGAAGACTAGAGCACTCCTTGCGGAGCGATGATCCCGTAAACAAGTAAAGAAAGAACTTAATCTAAATACTAAGTACACAATCCAATAGGAGATCAAGAATACTTACTTATGATGAAGATGAACGAACGATGAACGACGAATGAACGATGAACGAACGACGAACGATGAACGAACGACGAACGAACGATGAACGAATGACGAACAATGACTATTATAAAGAAGTATTCTCAAAGATACAAGATTGGGGCTAAGTCCTCACAAAGGGAGGACTACCCTTCTCCTCTACCCTACTCTCTCCCTACTCTACTAGTATACAAGGGGCTCTAGGCCCTTGGGAGTGGAATGAGGCTCTCTTCTTGTGTGTTCTATGTGGGAGGGGGTACCCCTCTATTTATAGGCTTGAGTAGGTCGGTTTGGGGCCTCCACCGCCTCACCCACCGCCTTTGGGCATTAAATGCAGGCAGAACCGACATCAGGAAGGCGGTGGCGACCAGCTGGCCAAAGATGGGCCAGAGGGGCCACTGTAGCAGGTCGGCCGACCTCACTGTAGCAGGTCGGCCGACCCCCCCTTGGCCCATTTGGCCTTGGGCTTTGGCCGAGGGGTCCTCCTTGATGTCTTGTTCAATGATCTTTGTGCATTGGCCCAAGTTGGTTGGGTTTTGTATGACTTTTGATCCATATCTTGTTGGGCTGCCTGTGCTGATTTTCTCGGAGTGATGTGTTGTGGCCTTCTTGATGTGAATTCCCTCCTTTTGATATGAAATGCAACTGCACTCAAAATCTCACCAAGACTTGTGGAATTTGTTAGTTTTAAGCCCTAACACTATGTTTGGTGTTTACTTTGATTCCATTTGTGCAGGTATTTGACGGTCAAAATCGTGCCGTAACGACCGTCAACAAGACCCCCACACTTGAGCCTTTGCTCGTCCTCGAGTGAAGGTGGAAGATTAAGATAAAGCATGACTTCCTATGGTATGATGCTAGCATACAAGTTATTCCAAGCCATAACTGCACCTGTGAACTTTGAAGTGGCTAACATGCTATCTTGGGCGGTTGAGGAATGAACGGTCTTGATTCAAGTCATCAATACCCCTCTGTTGAGTAACTTGGGTTTTTGATAGAATTTTCAAAATAAAAACATAGCTTGTACTCCTCAAATGATAACTCTCAGATAGCTCAATGTGTTTGATTCCTCACCAAGGCAATGTATTTACCTTTTTTTTCATCCTACTTCTACAAAAGGCTTTTTGTGGAGCTTGGTAGGGATGAAAAGGGGCATACTTGTATCACTTATATTGCAAAGTCAAAGAGTGGATCCAAAAGAGAAAACAAGCCATGCAATCTGATCAAGAATGTGCAAGTGTGTGGATATGTGTGTGGTGAATGGAGTGAGATGGAATGAAATGGATACTCCTTGATGTGATGATGTCTCTCTCTTGATTGACTTTTATTTGAGAACATGGCTATCACTTCTTTTCTTTTCTCTTCTTTTTTTTTTTCTTTCTCTCTCTTTTTTTTTCAATCGTGCTCAACATGTTTAAGCATGTCTTTCTTTATTCATGCTCATGAAAGTGAGCATTCTTTTTTCTTTCTCTCTTTTTTTTTTCTTTCGATAGCCATGTCTCTTTTTGCAAGAATGTTTGGAGAGAGACATCAACAACAAGAGATGGAGTATTTATTTGGTGGGTGGATGGATGGAAATGGTGTTGCTAACTTCCAGTGTAGAAGGTTAGCATGTTTTATGATAATGGTGTATGTGCACGAAATCTTGATCAAGAAAGTATGACAAGCATCTCACAAGGGTCGCACAATTTGACCAAGCTCAAAGCAATAACAAGTAGCATTTGTAGAGGTTTTCAAAGTGATTCTTATTTGGCTCTGGTGGGAATATAAGATCATTGAGGAGTGCAAAGCTATGGATTTAAAATTTTGCAAGATAAATTCCCAAGCACTCTATGCAGAAGAAGCATGATTCATTTCATCCAACTATATCTCATTCGCCAACAACTTAGATAAGCATGGGTTCCTATGAGATTGGTGTTCACAAGCAACAGGTGTATGATGCGAGGAATAAAGAGTATGCAGGCCAACCAGATAGAAGTATGTTTGTTGAGAGGATAACACAAGATTTGTTTTATCATTGAGTTAAATTTTAGTGATTGACCCAAAAGAACATTTTAACTCATGAACTAGGGAGATAGAGTAGTAGGATAGGATGCGCAAACCATCGCCTTGGATGAAGTGGAGACCAAGAGGGATCATGGGATATTAGATTGAACCAAAGGTTCGATCAAACTTTGTTTTCTTGTGCCCGATGGCTCCACCATTGTATGTGTCGATCAGTGCGAGCTTGTGCATCGTGTTGGTGGGGAGATCTCGAATGTGTGCGTGATGAAGAACTCGAGAGATCTCCCCCACACTTGTTCTTGTACCTGGCTTATTTATTCAAAACAAACAAAAAGAATGTGGAAGCAAAAAGGACTCTACCGGGGTTAAAGACCGGGGAGCCCAAATTTATTGAATTCAGCACAATAACTCAAGGCGCATGATATGTTTGAAAGGGAAATAAAAACGCCTAGTTTATTCGTGTACTTTTCATTATTTAATTTCTTTATTCGATTTTAAATTATTTTCAACTTTTTATTTTATCATGCAAGGAGAAAGCAAAAAGATACAAGTTGCGATACAACTTCTTAAAGCGGGGTGAGCAATGAACGAGGCGCACTCAACATGTTCTAACCACTTGAAAAGTTCTAACCATTTCTCCATCATGCATTGCATAGGAGAGATTTTGATATTGTAAACCATGGCATAAGGATACAATGCTCATCCTCATAGATAGGTCTAAGATTGCCTTGAGGAACACAAGTCATAGCAAGCCATTCATGCATCAGGCACAAGGTAGGATGTGATATTTTGCCAAAGAGCATGCTTGTGAAGATCAGGAGTTGTAGAAACAAGTCTTGCAAGCAATGCTTATGAGAGCCTAGTAGTAGACTAAGATTGTTCCATGAAAGCAGGTAATACTTATTCTGGAAGAACCAAAGTAAAACCATTGTCTACTACTAGCGGGGTGCATAAAACTGTATGGCAAGTAGGAGGGATCTTACCACACAAGCAAAATCATCCCACCCTATGGCTTCTAATCATGGGCAAAGTTGGCATTCATACCTTCCTTGTGCAGCAATTCCGGGTCATGTGCTCATGGGTGAGCATAGACACGGTTTCATGAGTGTTGTAGGCTTGCTTCTCCTTCTCGCACACCAAGATGGGATTGGTGTCGAAGAGGAGTCTCGATGTGTCATTTTCATTGTGGTCTACCTCTCCATGTGATCCTTTTGAAGCTCTTCATGCCAACTTTCTCAAGTTAGGCATGAGCTCAATGGAGGGGTATGGATATGTGCCACATCGAGAGTGACTTGGGTTTGAGCTTGTCACCTTCTTCAACACATTGATGAGCCGCTTGTCGGCTCTTTTCATGGCTGCACACAAGAGCAAGAACACAAGAGCAAACTCGAGAATGGGTTACGTTAGTTTAAGCAATGTGGACCATTTGTCGGTGTTGACGGTCGTTACGGACCAATTTCGACCGTCAATTAGCTCAATAAATAAGAAGGACTGAGCATTTCTTACACGCATTTTATTTAAGAATAACCTATTTCCACATGTACCTCTAGATTTCAGTGTGCAGGTGGAATAAGGGAGAAATCCAGGTGAAACCATGCCCCAAGGCGACGAAACAACACTTTTACAAACTCGACGTTCGCCGCGGGAATACAACTCCAAGACAAAAGGCCAAATCTCGTCAAAGTCCAACACAACTAAGGCCAAATGCACCTGGACCAGAGAAGTAGACCCAGAGGGGGAGCCACCTGCCAAAGCCCAGCCCAGGAGGGGCCAGGCACAGGTCGGCCGACCCCCCCTGGCCAGGTCGGCCGACCTAGCAGGGTGGCCCCCTGGGTCCCACTTTTTGTGGCGGTTTGTTACCGACCTCTGGAGGTCGGTTCCCCCTACATTAAATGCCACCGACCTCGGGAACCGCCTCAAAGTTACCGACCTTCAAAGCCTATATAAGGAGGGGTACCCCCCCTCCTTCCAAGACACACAATACACAAGGATCATTCCCTCCTCCTCACACTAGAGCTAGAGGCAATTCTAGGTAGTGCTAGGCTGAGTAGTGGGTTGCCCTATTGCTCCCAAAGTCTTGTGGAGAATTGGGTAGCGCTCTTGTATCCTTTCTCTCTCTTTGTAAGACTTGTTATTTAATCTATGGAATACAAGTATTCATATAGTTGTTATGAGCTTGCTAGTTCTATCATGATCTTGTATGATCGTTCGTTGTTCGTTCTTGCTCGTTCATCATTCGTTCTTCGTTCGTTCATACTCGATCATCGATTATCCTTGAACTTGCTTAATCGTTCATCGTTCGTCGCTCGTTCTTGAGCGACGAACGCTTATGCATGACTTAGTGCTAGCTTTGATCCCTTTTATCTAGTTTATGCTAGTTAGGCTAGTTGTTCTCATGTTTAGGCATCGGGCTCATTGTCCTGCAAAGGTGCTCTAGGTTTATCACCCCGTCGATCCGAAGGGTTGGGGGTGCCTCGAGGGATCTAGAGTCGTGGTTAGTAACGCCGGCATGGTGCCGGGGTAGTCTATCCACCCTTGGGTATGTGCGTGTCCCACGGTTTGTAGAGGTAGGTGGCAGGAAGTGACAGCCCTGTCCATCCAAAGGAACCCTCCACGTTCGGGCACGGCATAGGAGTACGTAAATAGGCCGGAGTCGCGAGGCAGACCTTGCGTATGCCGGATCTCCCGATGTTGCCTAGGCATTAGACGCTTGCTTGTGCTTGCATGACGCTAGATGATAGGTAGAGGTTGTGCACGCTATATGAATGTTGTACCTTTGGAGTAGTAGCTCGCTAGTCTAACTTAGCATTGCTTAGGATTGTCTCTCGCCTTTTATTAGAGAGAGTGGAATGCCTTCGTGTGTGTCGCACTATCCTTATTATTATTAAACCTTACCCCTGCATTGGAATGTGGTTATATCACCTATCGTTTGTAACACCATGAACATAAGTACTCTTGTCAACCATGTCTTCCTTTGGGAAAATATAAATACGATACCCTGGAATACTCTCGGGTGAAATGCTACAACGGGTTATCCGTCCGCTTGCGGATATTCTATTTAACATGACAAACCTTATAATTCATATCTAGTACTTGTTACTAGTTGTGGATTATTTGGTTAAATAGTGCAAGTGAACAATTCCATAACCCCCGGCGTCTCCCGCGGTCGCGTGTTTCCCGCGTGACCGTAAGAGACGCCAACAGTCGGTTGCTCTCGCAAAGCTCGTTTTTTTTTCGCAACTAAAGAAAGCAAAATAAAATCAAAAGAAGAAAAGGGAAAATCTTTTTCTTAAGTTTGAGATAAAACAAAATTGTCACTTTGAGAGTTTGAGAAGCTCTCAAATTATTACCCCTTTTTTTTTTGGAAAAACAATCGTTTCAATTATTATTATTAACTTTTTTTTTAGAATGATTTCAAAGAAAAATAAAGAAAAGTTGGAAAAGATTCCAACATAGAAGAAGTTTATTTTGGAAGACTCCAAATGCAAATGGAAAAACCAAAAGATCAATGGAAAAATCTTTTTCTTGAACTTGAGACAAAATACGATGAACACTTGGAGAAATACAAGAACAAGAATTTTGTTGTAAGGGTGCTTAAGTGAAAATGAAATGTCATTGAAAAGTTCGAGCACCCTTGCATCCAGACATAAACAAATGAAGTTCAACTTGGTCAACAGTCCCACAATGGCTATATGCTGAAAAGTCAAGGGGAGCTGTGCCAAAATTCCTTCAAAATTTTGTTCAAAGCATTTTCCAACAAAAGGTTGTCTCAAATTCATTTTATCAAACTTGTTCTCACAAAGGAGATTTTTTTTTATTTGAATGTGCAAATGCAAAGTGGTTTGAAAAATCCCAAACATGAGTTGGAAGGATTCAAACATGCAAGAATGCAAATAAATAATCAAGCATGCAAGAATGAGTTGGAGAAGTAAACATGTATGCAATTGGGAATTAAAAAAAATGCAATTTGTTGGTAAAATCAAAGATGCAAAAGAATGCAAGTGGAAATCCAAGGAAGCAAATAAAAGATAATTGTCGATTATCCTATCGACAAGGGCAGCGTCATTTTAAGTCAGACGAGCAAGACTCTCCCCCGTCACGTTGAGTTTGATCATGAATTATCTCATCTCGGAGAATGATCTGCATGGTTAGTACCAACATACAACCACGATATTTGCAATATTTATGATAAACAAAAGCATCTACAACCATTTTAAAGAACAAGTAGCAAAACAAGGGAACAAAGTGGTTGTAGGTAGCAAAAGTGGTTTTGGCACTAACGGGTGTTGGCTCTAGAGACTCATGATGTGAGCATGTATCATGTGGTTGTTCAAGGAAAAAGCTATCATGCTCACTCAAAGATTCCTCTTTGGATTCTAGAGTCGATGCCTCGTGAAATTCCATGGCCCAAGGTTTGTTTTCAAGAAGTTCTTGATCAACATCAAGAACGGTGCATGAAGGGCCAGAGGGAAAAGGTTCGAATGGTGAAGAGGATTGTTTGGGTTCAGAGACATGAAGAGTTTCATTCAACTCATCCTCTTCATGGGTGGAAAACTTCGCATCCTCATACCAAGTATGCTCGAGCGGCGGGATTGGAGATATGAACTTGATTTGCTCGAGTGGTTCATGATCGAGATGAGGTTTCACCAAAGGATTTTGAGTGGTGGTGGTGAAAGTTGTTTTCCCAAGACGTTCCTTCATGTCCTCCTTGAGGAATGGTTCCTTGTGAGGATCGGGAGGAGTAGGAGGCATCTTTTCCCAAATGTTGTTCGAGGTGTTTCCAAAATTTTCAAAAATTCCTTTCTCGAACTCAAAAGGGAACTCAAGAGGTTCATCTTCCTCTATCATTGTTCTTGTGTCAGATGAGGACTCGGGTGTTGGGTCTACCATTGTAGGCACCAATTTTTTTGTTTTTGGCACAACGAGTTCCTCATCTTTTGACTCCGGCTCATCTGGTAAGTCAGCGGAGAAAGGTGTGTTTTCCACAATTCGATCCAAAAGTTCATGCGCTTCCGCTATGGTCTTATGAGAAAAAGATCCACCAGCGGCCGTGTCAAGATAAAGTGCGGTATTGTTGCTCAATCCCGAATAAAAATGTTGCAATAAAACTGGTTCGGGGAGCAACAATTCTGGTCCGGAGTCTGTTAATGAACAGAACCGGATCCAAGATGCACTTAAGGTCTCCTCTTCTTCTTGTCGAAAGTTAATTATTTCCGCTCGTAGAGAAGTGATACGAGATACGGGAAAGAACCCTAGACAAAATTTGTCTCGCAATTCCTTCCAATCACCGTTCACTCTCTTAGCGGTATAAGTGTACCATTGTTTCGCCTTCCCATTGAGGGAGAAGGGAAACAACTTCCACTTCAATGTTTCTTGTGTCATGCCATGGATCAATAGGCATGAACACAAATGCTCAAACTCTCGCAAGTGTTCATAAGGATTTTCATGTTTAAAACCCGAAAAGAATAGACCTCTTATCATTGAAATATAATCGGGGCAAAACTCATAGCCAGATGAAGAAATTGGGTGTGATGATGATGGTGGCTCTAAGAGATCACCCCGTGGAGCAGAGAATGATTGGATTGTAGGTTGTGGCTCCATGATATATGTTTTTGGTATTTTTCAAGTAAGTGGGAAATGATGATGATAGGATAGATGGTGAAATGTGATGATCGATAAAGGAAAAGCAATAAAAGAAGAAATGATAAATAAAAGGATACAATACGAGGACCAACTAGGTTTGAAGACAAAAACGAAAACCGTTCCCCGGCAACGGCGCCAGAAATGCTTGTTGGTATTTCTTACGTCACAGACAAATCCGCAAACGCACGGAATACCGTTGTAGCACTTCACCCGTGAGTATTCAAGGGTATCGTTATTTATATTTTCCCAAAGGAACGGTGTGTGATTATCTTCTAGTCTAATTAGTCCAAGGACACGAAGAAGAGCGGTAGATTTGGGTAGAGAGGATTCCTATGGATGAGTTTCTTAGCAAAAGATAAATCCTGTCTCTAATTGCTTACTTCGAGCACCGGCTTAGGCTTTGGTCTGCCAAGCCACTCCGGCTAATAGCTCTACTATGTACCCGAACGTGGAGGGTTCCTATGGATGTACAGGGCTGTCACTTCCTGCCACCTACCTCTACAAACCGTGGAGCACACAGCGGACAAAGGCGACTTCCAGCCTAGACACCACGTCTATGCTATCGATCACTACTCTAGCCCCGGCCTGGTACCAATTTGAAAGACTAGAGCACTCCTTGCGGAGCGATGATCCCGTAAACAAGTAAAGAAAGAACTTAATCTAAATACTAAGTACACAATCCAATAGGAGATCAAGAATACTTACTTATGATGAAGATGAACGAACGATGAACGACGAACGAACGATGAACGAACGACGAACAAACGATGAACGAACGACGAACAATGACTATTATAAAGAAGTATTCTCAAAGATACAAGATTGGGGCTAAGTCCCCACAAAGGGAGGACTACCCTTCTCCTCTACCCTACTCTCTCCCTACTCTACTAGTATACAAGGGGCTCTAGGCCCTTGGGAGTGGAATGAGGCTCTCCTTCTTGTGTGTTCTGTGTGGGGGGGGGGGGGTACCCCTCTATTTATAGGCTTGAGTAGGTCGGTTTGGGGCCTCCACCGCCTCACCCACCGCCTTTGGGCATTAAATGCAGGCAGAACCGACATCAGGAAGGCGGTGGCGACCAGCTGGCCAAAGATGGGCCAGAGGGGCCACTGTAGCAGGTCGGCCGACCTCACTGTAGCAGGTCGGCCGACCCCCCCTTGGCCCATTTGGCCTTGGGCTTTGGCCGAGGGGTCCTCCTTGATGTCTTGTTCAATGATCTTCGTGCATTGGCCCAAGTTGGTTGGGTTTTGTATGACTTTTGATCCATATCTTGTTGGGCTGCCTGTGCTGATTTTCTCGGAGTGATGTGTTGTGGCCTTCTTGATGTGAATTCCCTCCTTTTGATATGAAATGCAACTGCACTCAAAATCTCACCAAGACTTGTGGAATTTGTTAGTTTTAAGCCCTAACACTATGTTTTGTGTTTACTTTGATTCCATTTGTGCAGGTATTTGACGGTCAAAATCGTGCCGTAACGACCGTCAACATTGGCCGTGAAAGTTCATCTTATGGATTTCATGCAGCTTCGCAT
Source organism: Eragrostis curvula (assembly GCA_007726485.1). Taxonomy (NCBI): domain Eukaryota; kingdom Viridiplantae; phylum Streptophyta; class Magnoliopsida; order Poales; family Poaceae; genus Eragrostis; species Eragrostis curvula. The sequence continues at coordinate 104,147 of RWGY01000858.1, read as the reverse complement.
GTTGCGCGGATGTCTTCGTCTGGAGTGGTCGACCCTGTTTTTCAGAGGCCTTACTCGCCTTCGAGTGGGTTTGATTTTGATGAGTATAGCATTTATTATGAAATGCTGTTAGAACTAGGGCTTATTGTAAAGCAGGAACCGGACGATGGTTCCCTTTAAACAATGATTTTTGCTTAATAAAGCTTTTCTTTTGGAGCAATCTTTCGAAGGTCTTTGCCAGAGAGAAGATTTCTTCAATATCTTTCGAAGCTTTTGATGCTTCTTGCACGATGACCTTGTGTTTCCTTTAAGGAACGCAAGTTTTCGTGTTTTCGTTCTTTGATATTTGAACATTTTCATGCGAAAGATCGTGCTTTTTTCCTTTTGCGAAGGTTTCTGTTTGTCGATACTTGGGTAGATTAGGCTTTCTTTGCTTATCTTTCCCTTCGACTCTTGTCTGGAGTCTTTGTATCATCCCTCGTGATACATCGATCCAAACTAAGATTACACCAAATACTTAATTGGTGTAACCTTTGGATTCTCTAGGCTTTTGCCTGATATCGTTTTTGAGCTCGAAGCTTCATTTCTTGAGCCTTGGCTCTTCTGCGCCCCCAAGGAAATTGCTCTGGAATTTTTGAGGGTAAAAAAGTAAATATAAAACTGTGTTACAGTCTTGGAGGGTGCCTCGTTAAAAAACCTCACACCCTTCGCAGGGCTACCCTCGTGAGGAAAAAGAGTGCACCCCCCGCGAGTTTTGTGCTTTTACATATGGCCATCGTGCGCGCTACCGAAGAAATATTCTTGGTAGACGCGGCTCATGTATCTCTGATATATCATGGACAATTTTTTTAGTCCGAAGGTCTTGGGCGATGGGGCCTTTTGCTTTCTTCGGATGAAATGGACATTCTTCCTTCCAGGGGTTTCGCCATCTTCAATACTTCTTGCTTGGAGTTGGTCTCCGAGGACGTTGATCACAGAGATGGGACCAGGAATCTTCATGCATAGATAGCCCTGATGTATGGCCGCTTCGAACTTGTTGATGGACCCCCTTCCGAAGATTGCATTGTAAGGATAAACAATGTCAACCACATCGAAGGTCACATCTTCAGTTCTTGCGTTGTCTCCTTCGCCGAAGGTTACTGGTAGGTTAATTTTTCCCAGCGCTTGGATAACCTTTCCAGTGAAGCCGATTAATGGTATTCCTGCTGGTTGTAGTGTTTCGTTTTCCAGCTTCATCTTTCTATATGTAGAGGCGAAGAGGATATCAGCTGAACTTCCTCCATTGACAAGTATTCTGAGTACTTCGAACCCTTTTATATTTGCCTTGATGACCAATGGGTCTGAGTGAGGTTGATCCAGGTCCCTTGCGTCTTCTTTTCCGAAGGTGATGTGGACGTGGGACCACTTGGTTTTCACAAACGGAGCCCTTGATGACACGTTATGTACCCTTCATATGTATTCTTTTCTTGCCCTTCTTGAATCTAGCTGCTGGGTCGACCCTCCGGAGATAGCGTTGATGGTTTGTCTTTGAGACGTGTAGCTTGTTTCTGTGTTTCTTCCATTGTTTTGCTGATTCATTTCTGGAGGCGGTGGCAATGCTACTAGGCTTTAAGGTTGGGAGTAGGCATATTGCTGTGCCTGATGCGAAGCTTCTCTTGGGTAGTTGACAACATGATTGACAGAGTGCGAAGGGTATATTGACATTGGGTTCCCTTGAGACCAATTTTCACGATAGTTACTTGTATGTCTGATGGCCTTCTTCGCCTCTCTTTCTGCAGTCCATTCCTGTTTGAATTGTTGCAGATTTCGGCACTGCTTTGTTGTATGGCATTTTCCTTCGCCATGCAACTCACAGTATGGAGTGCGAGAACTGCTTCTCTGATTGTTTTCTTTGTTTTTGTCTTCGCAATCTCTATCATGGTTGCTTCGCTCTTTCCCTCTTTCGTCGTCTTTGGTTCTCTTTTCATCGCCCCTTTCTTCTCTGTTTTCGAGGTTGTGTACCCTTCGACTGTTATGATCTCTCGAACTGTCTCTGTTATCGTCGTGCCTCCTGCTTTGACTCGCTTCTTTTTCTTCTTTATACTTCTTTTCATCTTTGATTAGCTGGGATTGTTTCTTTTCGTCTTCTTTTTTCCTTCGGAACTCATCATCCGACCTCACGTACTTCTCGAAGGTGTCCAATAGTGCGAAGATAGTCTTGGGTCTCTTCCTTGTTAGTGCAGAGTGGAAAGGGCCAGCCCTCAAGCCTTCCATCAGTGCATCGATAACTGTCGAAGCTCCTACGTCCTTTGCTCTTGACTTTATTTCCATGAATCTCTGCATGTATTCCCTTAAGCCTTTGTCTGGTTTCTGTTTGCAAGAAAATAGTCTTCCCTGATGAATTTCTGATGCTTGGAAGCCTTAGAAATTGTTTATGAACTCTCTTCTTAATTCGGACCAAGAATTAATTGATCCTGGTTCAAGAGTGGAAAACCATGTCTTTGCTACTCCTTTGACTGCCATCACCAAAGCTTTCGCATACGTTGAGTTTGATCCTCCGCCCGATTCTACTGCAGCTTCGAAAGACATGAGGAACTCTCTCGGACATGTTTTTCCTTGGTATGCCTTTATCTTTGGCATTTTGAAATTGACCGGCCAAGGTTCACTCTGTAGCTCTTCGCTCAAAGGCGAGTTCTCGTTGTAGATGATGCATGGCTGGTTGTCCTTGCCAGAGCTGCTTACTTCGTACACCATCTTGTGCTCGGTTTGTTTGCGAGTCTTGTGGTGCATGTCTTGTTCTTGTTTCTTCAGGTTCTGCATTTCCTCATTGTATTTATTTAGCTTGCTGTCCATTATGTTGATCTCTTGTTGGGTTTGCGTTATCTTTTCGAGCATTTCTTTTTTTAGCTTCGCTGTCTTTTCGATGACGGCTAACTTCTTTTCTCTTTCGATTCTCTCTTGTTCTATGATGCGAAGCCTTTCAGTTATGTTACGTGTTTCGTCGTCCTCTTGCTGGAAACTTCCTATTTGAGATGTTTCAGCGTTGTTTACTTGCATAGCTCTTAAGGCTTCTTCTTTTCTTGCCACCTCTTCAGCTCTTGCTACCTCTTCTGCTCGTGCGGCTTTGTCCCGCTCTTCTTGTTCTCTTGTCCTTCGCGAGCCTTTCATTTTCAGCTTCGATCTCTGCGAGACGAAAAGCCAAAAGGGTTTGTCTCAAAATTATCTCTCTTTGAGAATGATTTTTGAAAAAAAGAAAAAGAAGAGTTGGAGACGACTGAAGATCGAAGAAGTTTATTTTTGAAAGACTCCAACTATGCAAATAAGAGAACCAAAGAAAAGAGAAAATCTTTTTCTTAAACTTGAGACAAAACATCATGGAAAGTTGGGGAAATGCGAGAGCAAGAATTTTGTTTTAAGGGTGCTTGAGTACAAAAGGGATGAATTTGAAGAATCCAAACACCCTTGCATCCAAATAAAAAGAAATGAAGTTCAACTTGGTCAACAGCCCCACAATGGCTATATGCTTTAAAGTCAAGGGGGCTGTGCCAAAATTCCATCAAAACTTTTGCTCAAAGCATTTTCCAAAAGGTTGGCTCAAGTTAAATTTTACCAAATTTATTCTCTCAGATTTTTTTTTTTCAAGGAGATCTTGTTCTTGAACTTGGGGTAAACAATGAAAATTCTTGGGAAATGCAAGAGTAAGAATTTTGGAAAAGAGTGCTTGAGTGGAATGAAAAGTGAAGGCACCAAGCACTCTGGAAACAAATATAATGAAATGAAGTCCAATTTTGGTTGACAACCTCATGATGGCTATGTGTTGGAAAGCCAGAGGGAGTTGTGCCAAAAATTCCTCCAAAATTTTGCTCAAAACATTCTCCATAAAAAAGATTGCCTCAAACTCATTTTCAAAAATAAAGAAATTTTTGTAAATGTAATGTGGTTTGAAAAATCCCAAACAAAAGTCGGAAAGATTCAAACATGCAAACAATGGAAATGCATGTCGAGGGAGAATTCAAATATGCAAGTGAAATGCATGAATGAAATTGAGGGAATTCAAATATGCATGTGGAAATGGAAATCAAATATGAGGTAACTACCAATTTACCTTTGGCAAGGGCATCATCGTTTTAAGTCCAATGAGCAAGACTTCTCTCCATTGCGTTTAGCTTGGCAACTTGGTGCTTGATCCCAGAGATGAGGATGCAAACAACTTCTCGTGTTGGGGTTGTAGCTGTCTTTTCAAAGCACTTGTGCGAAGCCTTCTCCCCTTGTGCTTCCCTTTTAGGGTGATGTTGGAAGGCGTCTCTTCCTGTTGAGGGTGTGGTCTCCACCCTTCACCGATAGCTACCTTCTCAACTAATTTTGTTGCTTCCGCAGCGGTAAGTGAGAAGATGCTCCCCTCGGCACGAGAATCAAGATAGTCACGAGCTGGTTGTGTCAACCCATGGTAGAAATTGATCAATATTGTCCAATCATCCATTCCACGATCAGCGCATGTTGTCAAATAATCTTGAAGTTTCTCCCATGCTTTAGGAATGGATTCTTCTTGTGCTCTCCAAAAGTTTGGAGTCTGTACATGAAGGGCATAGGCTTTGCCTCTTGGAGAGTATTTCTCGAGGAACGCTTCAGAGCAATCATCCCAAGTAGTCGCAACACTTGGGTTGGCATAGAACCATTGTCTTACTTCCCCCACAAGAGAATAGGGAAATAGACGAAGTCGGATGACATCTTGGTTGACTCCCTTGATGGACAAAGTTTTGCAAACCTTCAGGAATTTTCGAAGATGGGTGCTTGCGTCCTTGTTGGCCGTTCCATGGAATGGATTGGCCTGCACCATGTAGATTTGGCTGGCTCTAAGTCTGAAGTTTCCGTCTCCAGTGCTGACGTGTGGCCCAAGTGCCATACGGTCAACAACGGCAGCGGAGTATTCTTGGAACAACTTTTCAGCCATTGGCGTTGAGCTTGATGGTGTGGATGTAGCTGGCTTGACTATCGAGAGTATTCTTGAGGATGGGTGACTCGCGGTTCTGTTCGTCTCAAGATTACTTCTTGATTTTCTGTGTATTGCCTCGATAGGTCAACGCCAGAGGTACACTACCCTGTTTTCACATAAAGAGAAAACAAAGCAAAGGTAGACCTATCTAGACAGTGGTAATTAAAAGAAATATAATTATAAACAATGCTAGTGACTCTTCAACCAGTGCCTTCCCCGGCAACGGCGCTAGAAATGCTTGTTGGTATTTCTTACGGTCACAGATAAATCCGCAAGCGCACGGAGGTAGCACTTCACCCGTGAGTATTCAAGGGTATCGTATTTTCCACAGGGAAGGCGGTGGTTTACGAGGTAGCAATGTTCATAATCATATAACTAATAAAGTACCAAAGTCTCAACAGGGGTAAGGATAATAATAAAGGGTAGTGGTGACAACACAACCAGAGCAATCCAATCTAACACTAGAACTAAGCCTAGGCTAAAAGGGGTTGAGCAGAGAGCCGAGATGGGTCCTTATGTACTTCTTATATTCCTGCTCATGCAACACATACAAGTCTAAGCTCTATGTCAACCTGGAACAAGGGGGGTAACCAGCAGGGCTGTCACCACCTACCGGCATTCCTTCTACCAGGCAATCAAGACTATCTACCGTAGAACAAAGAGGATTAGGCACAGCAGGGCTGTCACCACCTACCGGCAACCCTCTACCAGGACACGTGACACTAGGGCTATTAAGTCCCTATGCCAGTCCTAGGGTCACGTGACAGCAAGGCAATTAAGTCCTCGCTGCCAGACCTTCTCTTGTTCAAGCAGACAACCAAACACTCAAAGCTGTTTATCAACCTAAGCACCACGCTCACATTGCTAAACAGTACTCTCGATTCCCACGGGACTTTGACCCTTCGGATCATCAAGTCGGGAATAAGAGTACACCTAATCCTGACCTGACGGATCAACAGATCAAGTGCTAGAACATGCATGACTCTGACCCTACGGATCATCAAGTCAATGGGTGAGACATGCGTAACTCTAACCCTGCGGATTAACAAGCTACGATCTATATCGCACATAACTCTAACCCTACGGATTAACAAGTCATGGGCCCGAGCATGTCTCACCACTTCATGCATGAATCGAGTGTAAGGACATAAACGAATGAATAAAGACATGTCAAGCATGAAGCAACCAATCATGACTAGATAACAACCACATAGAAAGCACATGGCTATCATACTAGTACAATCATAAGTCATAAGGAATAAAGAAGTTAATTCTATTGAGGTGGACCTTGATACTTACTTGATATGCGATGAACGACGAACGAGCGATGAACGAACGACGAACGATGAACGAACGACGAACGAACGAAGAACGAACGACGAACAATATATTATTAGCAAGTATCCTCAAGATACAAGATTGGGCTAAGTCCTCACAAAGGGAGGACAGCCCTCTCCTCTACCAAACTCTCCCCTCTACTCCTCTACAGCCTAGAGACTAGTCTAATGCTAGAGAATGGATTCCTCTTGGTGTCAATGTGTTGTGTCTTGTGTTTTTCAGAGAGGGAGGGGTGCCCCTTTATTTATAGCCTTGGAAGGTCGGCAACTTTGAGGCGGTTCCTGAGGTCGGTGGCATTTAATGCAGGGGGAACCGACCTCCAGAGGTCGGTTGTGAACCGCCAGAGAAGAGTGGGCCAGGGGGGCCTCCCTGGCAGGTCGGCCGACCTGGCCAGAGGGGGTCGGCCGACCTGGCCTGGGCCCCACTGGGCCTGATCCTCCTCTGGCTCCTTCCTCTAGCTATGTATGTGCCCAATCCACTTGCATTGTTTGGTCTTGAAGCCTGGTTCTGTGGTTTTGGGCTTTTGGACTAAATTCTTTAGTCCGGGAAAATCCGTCGATTGCAAAGTCCATGTTTAGTGCATGTTTTCCCCTGTTTTTATATGAATTGCACCTGCACTCATAATTTCACCAAGACTAGTGGAATTTCTTAGAAATAAGCCCTATGTCTACCCTTGGTGATGGTGTTAGGTTCCAAAAGGTGCATAAAGTTGACGGTAAAAAAGGGTCGTAAGGATCGTCAACAAGATCCCCCACACTTAGCCTTTGCTCGTCCTCGAGTAAAGTTTGAAGGACTAAGGTGGAACACGACTTCCATTGGTATGATGCTAGCACACAAGTTATTCCAAGCCATACCTGTTCTCGTGAAGTTTTGATGTGTCTACCATGTCATCTTGGGCGGTTGAGGAATGGAACGGTCTAGATTCGAGTCATCATAACTCCCTCTGCTGAGTAACTTGGGTTTTTGATAGATTTTCAAAGTAAAAACATAGCTCATACTCCTCAAATGATCACTCTCAAATCACTCAATGTGTATGGTTCCTCACCAAGGCATTGGATTTGCCTCTTTTCATCCTACTTCTACAAAAGGCTTTATGTGGAGCTTGGTAGGGTATGAAAGAGAGGTATACTTGTATCACATATTTTGCCGAACCAAAAGAGTGGATCCATGGAGAATGCAAGTCATACAACCGTGATCAAGATGTGCAAGTGTGTATGAGGGTGGTGTGGTGGAAATTGTACTCCTTTTTGCGTTCCTTCTTTCTTTCTCTTTTTGAATGTTTGAGGAGGACATGGCTATGATTCTTTCCTTCTCTTTTTTTTTTTCAACATTATCCCTTCTCTTTTTTTTTTCATCATGCTCTACTTTTGTATGAGCAGGGATTATTCTTTCTTTTGCATAGCCATGTCTCCAATGATAATTAGAGAGAGAGAAAGGTAACAATGCTTTTGTGGAGTACTTATTTTGGTGGATGGATGGTGGTATTGCTTAACTTCCAGTGTAGAAGTTCAGCATGTGAGGTGGAGTGTACGTGATCTTGATCAAGAGAGTATGACAAGTTTCTCACTAGGGTCACACAATTTTGATAAAGCTCAATGTAATGACAAGCAGCATATGTGTGTAGGTTTTCCAATGTAGTCAACATATGGCTTTGGTAGGAATATAAGATCATCGAGGAGCATAGAGCTATAGATTTTAAATTTTTGCAAGATAAATTCCCAAGCACTCTATGCAGAAAAAGCATGATTCATCTCATCCAACCATATCACATTCACCAACAACTTAGATAAACAAGGGTTCCTATGAGATTGGTGTTCACAAGCAACAGGTGTATGATGCGAGGAATAAAGAGTATGCAGGCCAACCAACTAGAAGCATGTATGTTGAGGGAACAACAAAGTTCATATTATTCTTGAGTTAAATTTTAGTGATTGACTCAAAAGATTATTTTAACTCATGAATTGGGGAGATGGAGTAGAGAGGATGCGCAAACCGTCGCCTTGGATGAAGTGGAGATCAAGAGGGCCATGAGATATTTGATCGACCCAAAGGTTCGACCTAACTTTGTTTTCTTGTCCCGAGGGCTCCACTGTTTTACATGTCGATCAGTGCGAGGTTGTGCATCATGTTGGTGGGGGAGATCTCGAATGTGTGCGTGATGAAGAACTCAAGAGATCTCCCCCCACACTTGTTCTTGTACCTGCTTTATTTATTCAAAACAAACAAAAACAAAGCGAAGACAAAGAGGACTCTATCGGGGTTAAAGACCGGGGAGCCTAGATTTATTGAATTAAACTCTAGGTGCCTTATGAAAGAAAAGAGAGAAGAAGCACCTAGCTTACTTATTTATTTATTTTTTCAAGTGTTATTTTTTATTTTATTTTGACATTTTCAAGGTGGAAGAAAAAGGATACAAGTTGCGATACAAGTTACCTTTATGGGGGAGGGGAACCTCCCCCCACACTTGTTCTTTGCTCTCGGCCCATGATTTGGGATCGCGCCCCATGTGGTTGTGGTAGTAGGCCATACAGTCATTTTGGGTTTTTGAGCAGCGTGGCTGTGAAGTGGCGATCTTGTCTTCCATATTTTGCTGCCACTAAGTGTCACAACGGTGGTGGCTCTTGCATGGCTGCAATTCTTATTCAGCTCTTGAGAATCCTGCCAGAAACACTACTCCTGCAAGCAATCTTCATCCAACTTGGAGAGGCATGGTTAGCTCTCGGAGCACATACAAACAAGGTCCCGGGTTAGATGACCGGACCTTATTTGTACAGCCGAGGAAGAAAGGCACAAGCAAGTCATGTGGACCAAGATTGAGTGTGACCATGGGCAACCAAGATTGAGTGTGACCATGGGCAAGATAATCTTCGTTGATTAAAAGCAACTTGGGGCTTAGTGATATGAAAACTCGAAACAATGTAAGCCCCAACTCCATGAATGATATGAGAAAACAACGAGGTGCACTCAAGAAGTCCAAATTGCTTGGAAAGTTCTAACCATTCATGCATTGCATAGGAGGGATTTTGATATTGTTAACCATGGCAAGAGGATTCTAAGCTCATTCCTCATACAGATATGTCTATGATTGCTTTGAGGAACACAAGTCATGGCAAGCCAACCATGCATCAAGCACAAGAAGGGATATGATTCATTGCCAAAGAGCATGCTTGTGAAGATCAGGAGTTGTAGGCTCAAAGTCTGACAAGCAATGCTTATGAAAGCCTAGTAGAAAGCAAGGATGTGTGCATGAAGGGTGATACTCCCTATGGAAGAACCGAAGGGTAGTACCATTGCCTAACTACTACAAGGATGCATGGGAAATCATGTGGTAAGTAGGTGGGAGCCATACTCATCCACACGAACAAAAACCATATCACCCTTGGGCTTCCAATTATTAGCAAAGAATGTGGTCATACCTTCGTTGTGCAGAGATTTCGAATTGAAGTTGTAGGCTTGTACCTTCTTTTCGCACACCAAGACAAGGTTGGTGTCGAAGAGGAGTCTTGACGTGTTGTTTTCATCATGGTCCTCCTCCATGGGATCTTCGTGAGGCTCTTCATGCCAATCTTCTCACATTAGGCATGAGCTCAATGGAGGGGGACGAGTATGTGTCACGTCGGGGGTGACTTGTGTTTGAACTTGTCGCCTTCTTCAACGTGTTGATGAGCTGATTTTTGACCTTTATCCTGGCTGCACATAAGAGCAAGAACACAAAAGCGAACTCGAGCACGGGTTACGTTAGTGAAAACCAAATGGATTTCCCGTCGGTTGCCTTTGCAAGGATGTCTTTTTTATCGCAACTCAATTTATTGAACAAATAGAAAAGAAGAGAAAGGGAAATCTTTTTCTTAATTTCGAGACGAAAAGCCAAAAGGGTTTGTCTCAAAATTATCTCTCTTTGAGAATGATTTTTGAAAAAAAGAAAAAGAAGAGTTGGAGACGACTGAAGATCGAAGAAGTTTATTTTTGAAAGACTCCAACTATGCAAATAAGAGAACCAAAGAAAAGAGAAAATCTTTTTCTTAAACTTGAGACAAAACATGATGGAAAGTTGGGGAAATGCGAGAGCAAGAATTTTGTTTTAAGGGTGCTTGAGTACGAAAGGGATGAATTTGAAGAATCCAAACACCCTTGCATCCAAATAAAAAGAAATGAAGTTCAACTTGGTCAACAGCCCCACAATGGCTATATGCTTTAAAGTCAAGGGGGCTGTGCCAAAATTCCATCAAAACTTTTGCTCAAAGCATTTTCCAAAAGGTTGGCTCAAGTTAAATTTTACCAAATTTATTCTCTCAGATTTTTTTTTTCAAGGAGATCTTGTTCTTGAACTTGGGGTAAACAATGAAAATTCTCGGGAAATGCAAGAGTAAGAATTTTGGAAAAGAGTGCTTGAGTGGAATGAAAAGTGAAGGCACCAAGCACTCTGGAAACAAATATAATGAAATGAAGTCCAATTTTGGTTGACAACCTCATGATGGCTATGTGTTGGAAAGCCAGAGGGAGTTGTGCCAAAAATTCCTCCAAAATTTTGCTCAAAACATTCTCCATAAAAAAGATTGCCTCAAACTCATTTTCAAAAATAAAGAAATTTTTGTAAATGTAATGTGGTTTGAAAAATCCCAAACAAAAGTCGGAAAGATTCAAACATGCAAACAATGGAAATGCATGTCGAGGGAGAATTCAAATATGCAAGTGAAATGCATGAATGAAATTGAGGGAATTCAAATATGCATGTGGAAATGGAAATCAAATATGAGGTAACTACCAATTTACCTTTGGCAAGGGCATCATCGTTTTAAGTCCAATGAGCAAGACTTCTCTCCATTGCGTTTAGCTTGGCGACTTGGTGCTTGATCCCGGAGATGAGGATGCAAACAACTTCTCGTGTTGGGGTTGTAGCTGTCTTTTCAAAGCACTTGTGCGAAGCCTTCTCCCCTTGTGCTTCCCTTTTAGGGTGATGTTGGAAGGCGTCTCTTCCTGTTGAGGGTGTGGTCTCCACCCTTCACCGATAGCTACCTTCTCAACTAATTTTGTTGCTTCCGCAGCGGTAAGTGAGAAGATGCTCCCCTCGGCACGAGAATCAAGATAGTCACGAGCTGGTTGTGTCAACCCATGGTAGAAATTGATCAATATTGTCCAATCATCCATTCCACGATCAGCGCATGTTGTCAAATAATCTTGAAGTTTCTCCCATGCTTTAGGAATGGATTCTTCTTGTGCTCTCCAAAAGTTTGGAGTCTGTACATGAAGGGCATAGGCTTTGCCTCTTGGAGAGTATTTCTCGAGGAACGCTTCAGAGCAATCATCCCAAGTAGTCGCAACACTTGGGTTGGCATAGAACCATTGTCTTACTTCCCCCACAAGAGAATAGGGAAATAGACGAAGTCGGATGACATCTTGGTTGACTCCCTTGATGGACAAAGTTTTGCAAACCTTCAGGAATTTTCGAAGATGGGTGCTTGCGTCCTTGTTGGCCGTTCCATGGAATGGATTGGCCTGCACCATGTAGATTTGGCTGGCTCTAAGTCTGAAGTTTCCGTCTCCAGTGCTGACGTGTGGCCCAAGTGCCATACGGTCAACAACGGCAGCGGAGTATTCTTGGAACAACTTTTCAGCCATTGGCGTTGAGCTTGATGGTGTGGATGTAGCTGGCTTGACTATCGAGAGTATTCTTGAGGATGGGTGACTTGCGGTTCTGTTCGTCTCAAGATTACTTCTTGATTTTCTGTGTATTGCCTCGATAGGTCAACGCCAGAGGTACACTACCCTGTTTTCACATAAAGAGAAAACAAAGCAAAGGTAGACCTATCTAGACAGTGGTAATTAAAAGAAATATAATTATAAACAATGCTAGTGACTCTTCAACCAGTGCCTTCCCCGGCAACGGCGCTAGAAATGCTTGTTGGTATTTCTTACGGTCACAGATAAATCCGCAAGCGCACGGAGAATACCGTTGTAGCACTTCACCCGTGAGTATTCAAGGGTATCGTATTTTCCACAGGGAAGGCGGTGGTTTACGAGGTAGCAATGTTCATAATCATATAACTAATAAAGTACCAAAGTCTCAACAGGGGTAAGGATAATAATAAAGGGTAGTGGTGACAACACAACCAGAGCAATCCAATCTAACACTAGAACTAAGCCTAGGCTAAAAGGGGTTGAGCAGAGAGCCGAGATGGGTCCTTATGTACTTCTTATATTCCTGCTCATGCAACACATACAAGTCTAAGCTCTATGTCAACCTGGAACAAGGGGGGTAACCAGCAGGGCTGTCACCACCTACCGGCATTCCTTCTACCAGGCAATCAAGACTATCTACCGTAGAACAAAGAGGATTAGGCACAGCAGGGCTGTCACCACCTACCGGCAACCCTCTACCAGGACACGTGACACTAGGGCTATTAAGTCCCTATGCCAGTCCTAGGGTCACGTGACAGCAAGGCAATTAAGTCCTCGCTGCCAGACCTTCTCTTGTTCAAGCAGACAACCAAACACTCAAAGCTGTTTATCAACCTAAGCACCACGCTCACATTGCTAAACAGTACTCTCGATTCCCACGGGACTTTGACCCTTCGGATCATCAAGTCGGGAATAAGAGTACACCTAATCCTGACCTGACGGATCAACAGATCAAGTGCTAGAACATGCATGACTCTGACCCTACGGATCATCAAGTCAATGGGTGAGACATGCGTAACCCTAACCCTGCGGATTAACAAGCTACGATCTATATCGCACATAACTCTAACCCTACGGATTAACAAGTCATGGGCCCGAGCATGTCTCACCACTTCATGCATGAATCGAGTGTAAGGACATAAACGAATGAATAAAGACATGTCAAGCATGAAGCAACCAATCATGACTAGATAACAACCACATAGAAAGCACATGGCTATCATACTAGTACAATCATAAGTCATAAGGAATAAAGAAGTTAATTCTATTGAGGTGGACCTTGATACTTACTTGATATGCGATGAACGACGAACGAGCGATGAACGAACGACGAACGATGAACGAACGACGAACGAACGAAGAACGAACGACGAACAATATATTATTAGCAAGTATCCTCAAGATACAAGATTGGGCTAAGTCCTCACAAAGGGAGGACAGCCCTCTCCTCTACCAAACTCTCCCCTCTACTCCTCTACAGCCTAGAGACTAGTCTAATGCTAGAGAATGGATTCCTCTTGGTGTCAATGTGTTGTGTCTTGTGTTTTTCAGAGAGGGAGGGGTGCCCCTTTATTTATAGCCTTGGAAGGTCGGCAACTTTGAGGCGGTTCCTGAGGTCGGTGGCATTTAATGCAGGGGGAACCGACCTCCAGAGGTCGGTTGTGAACCGCCAGAGAAGAGTGGGCCAGGGGGGCCTCCCTGGCAGGTCGGCCGACCTGGCCAGAGGGGGTCGACCGACCTGGCCTGGGCCCCACTGGGCCTGATCCTCCTCTGGCTCCTTCCTCTGGCTATGTATGTGCCCAATCCACTTGCATTGTTTGGTCTTGAAGCCTGGTTCTGTGGTTTTGGGCTTTTGGACTAAATTCTTTAGTCCGGGAAAATCCGTCGATTGCAAAGTCCATGTTTAGTGCATGTTTTCCCCTATTTTTATATGAATTGCACCTGCACTCATAATTTCACCAAGACTAGTGGAATTTGTTAGAAATAAGCCCTATGTCTACCCTTGGTGATGGTGTTAGGTTCTAAAAGGTGCATAAAGTTGACGGTAAAAAAGGGTCGTAAGGACCGTCAACAGGCTCGAGGCCCGAAAACCAGATGTTATTACAGGATCATCTCCCTTCATATTTATAGGTGCGAGATGATTATATTTACATGTATGCCATTGGCTACTTTAGCATGGCTCTTAGTTTGGTGACTTCGGGCTCCTGTGCCGTCTGCTCTTTCATTCTTCCTTCGCTGGTGGCTGTTGACCTTCGCGTGGGTCAGAGGGGCTTCGGTGTAGTTCCCAACACATTGGCACTAGCGATGACAGGTTCATGAGCATTTTTGAAATATTCTTGAGCTTTTTGATATAGACCCAAAAGATTTTGCAAATGAAGTGATGATGGATGGATGGAGATGTTTGATGATTTTTTAAACATTCCTTTTTGGTGGAAAGAAAACGAAAGCTCACGCGAAGGAATAATGACTGAGATTTAGAGTGCTTACTCTCAAAAGCATTTAAACCTTAACAAAACTCAACGCATGAACAAATGGCTATGAGTGAGAATGTCTATATCTGTATGATATGGCTTTGGTAGGTAAATAAATCCTCACAAGGGAAGTGTTTACAAGACGAAAGGGTTTTTAGGTACTTGCAGCAATTAGAATGAAAACATCTCTGAACTTTTACCATGCTAAGAACTGCAAAAAATCCTAATCATGCCATACCATAGTTCACAATGCTTAGACTTGGTGTGATGTATGCAACCCATAAAATGTTGCAACACAAGTGATGTGACTATGCTCAAGTATAAATAAAACACATGTCAGGAGTAGAGGTTGCATCAATGCGACACATGGGGAGCTATCATGTAACTACTTATAATTTCTTTTAAGTGTAGCAATCACCAAGATTCTAGCATTTTTATTCAATAACAGGGAGTATTTTATTAATCGATAGAAATACTTACCTGGCGGTCCTCCCCAAGCTTGAGTCTTTGCGAGACTTAAGCTTGTATTGAATCGCCGACTCCTCCATTCTTCTTGTACCTGCGAAAAGAATGAGGGTGACACATGTGGCTAGCCCCTAATGGGCATCGCCGGGAACCTTACTATTTTTGGTATTTTTTATATTTTATAATTTTTATTTTGTTTTTCTAAGTTTAATGAAAAAGCAAGTGCCAGGCCTGCCTAAAGGATAACGATTGGGATGGCCTCCCCAATCAGAGGGCTCTCATTTTTATGTCTTTGAGCTAGACGTTCTCCTTCTTGTTCAGCTTGATTGGACCTCGCTCGCCGGAGAATCAGGCGGTGTAGAGGTTCCTTCTTTCTTCCGCCACACTTTGGTTGTCTTATTAGTGCTAGTGGCGGCGACCATTGTTGTAGGCGCCAATGTTGTACTCTCCTCTGTGGGTACCTTTGCTACCCGTTTTTCCTGGCGCGCCTAGCTCTCCTCCTCCTTAGCGACTTTGACTCGTCTGTTGTTTCTTGAAGTGCTGAGGGTACTTTCTTCAGACTTCTCCAATAATTGGCTGGCCGTCTTTCCATTTCTCTTGCCAGGTAGTTACTCATGTGTGTGATGAGCTTGTCTGGCTGCGGCATGGGTGGAGTGATCTCAATCTTCTCCACTTCTCTCGGGTTCTTTCCATAGAAGACCCTCACTTGATTGCATTGTTCAACTTTAGGCTTGAAGTTGAATGTCTCTTCCCTGCTGTTGAAATCCAAGTGTATTTCTCTGGCCCCCACATCGATATTGGTGTTGGTGGTGCTCAAGAACGGCCTCCCAAGGATGAGAGGAGTTTTGACATCCACCTCCATATCTGTTGGGGGATCGAAGGTCTTGATGGGACGGATCGAAGCCCTCCAACGGTTGATGGAAATGTTCTGGTTCTGGCGAAGCCTTCGAAGGTTGTCGATGCCTTCGATTCGCCTCGCGAAGCCCTCTTCGCTTGTCGTCGTTGTCTTCTGGTTGGAGCGAAGCCCTCTTTTCTGGTCCGCGGAGCCGGACGAAGAGGTTCTTGCTCAGGTTCCCTGCAGTTTAGTTGCGCGAAGCCCTCCTTCACCCGCGATGCCGGGCGAAGGGGTCGAGTGATTAGAGAGATCAGAACACGGTGCGAATGATTTCTTCTTTGGCTCGTGGCCCGAAAAACAGATGTCATTCAAGATCATCTCCCTCCATATTTATAAGGGGGGGAATGGTCATATTTACAAGTGTGCCATTGGCTGCTTTATCATGGCCTTCAGCTTGGTAACTTTGGGTTCCTTCGCTGCCTGTTCTTTCTGACTTGCATTACTCGTCCTTCGAGTGGTTCTGGGTGGCTTCGATGTGGTCCCCAACGTTGCTTTCCCCTTCGCGTGTGTCTTCTGGTTGGTTTGTCCCTCGACTTGGATCGCAGCTGTCTTCCCAACATTAGCCCTCAACTGTTGAAAGGAAGTGAGCGAAGCTGTTTCCTTGAAGCAGTTATCTCTTTAGCTGCGATTTTTTCCTTATTTTATTTCTTATTGTTCATATTTTAGTATATTTCCCTATTCTTACTTAAACCCTTGGTTGTACGGTTTTTCACCTCAATGTCCCCAGCTTTCGGCAGGTCTTTAAATATGTGTCGCTTTCACCTTTTCCGGTTCGTATCTTTTTACCGTCGTGGCTGCTTTGTTGGCATCTCCTCTTTCGAAGGTACTTCTTTTCTTCCTTCGATGGCTAGGCAGAAATCGCCAGCGTTTCCTAGGGGTTTCCATTCTCTTCGAGCTGGTTATTATTTCACAAAGTCTATCTTCGCCTCCCGTTATAAGGGTATCTTTTTGCAGTGCTATTCGGAGTCTGGTCTTGTTGATATAGATTCAATTCGTCTTCCTTTGCATGGTTCGAAGCAAATTCTGGAGATCCGCCTGAGACCTCGAAGCGATGAGTTTGTTGTTTTTTCGTCATTTCTAGATGCCGGTCTATCCTTTCCTCCTTCGAGCTTTGTCCTTCGTGTTCTTTCTTTATACCATCTCCAACTTCATCATCTTACTCCTGTTGCCATCGCAACCATGTCAGCCTTCGCTTGGGCTTGCATCAGCGAAGGTTTAAATCCTGAACCTCATGCTTTTTATCGAGTATACCAAGCCCGACACACTCCTACTTATGATCATGAGCAACATCTCAGTCCTTGCTTCGGAGTTGTTGGTTTTGAGGCTAGGGAGGGGTTTTTGACGCCTCTTGGAAGCTTCGATCCTCCACCCTTTGATGAATGGGTGAAAGAATTGTTCTACTATAAATACCTTGCTATCGATTTTTATACTGGGAAAGCTGCTGGCATATGGATTACCAATGACTTAGAGCCTCCGCAGAATGGCTTAATTTCTCAATGTGTTGATGCTTTCCGAAGGGTTAGTCAGAGGATGACCCTTCGTGATATCCTGGAGGAATGCTTTGCTGCTGGTGTTCTTCCCCTCGCTCGTCGCAGTTGGAGGCCCTCTTCTTTTGGTGGAAATAAGTTTGGCTTAAGAATGCCAGTTTTTCCTTCGATATCGGGACCCTGTATGACTCTTCCTTGTGCTTCGTTGCCTTTGATAGCTTCCTCTTCTTTTCCCCTTTTTTTTATTCTTTCAGCTTACACTTTGTTGCTTTTGCTGGCTTCAATCTCTGGTCACCTCAAGACCGAGTTACTTCTTTTCTTTGGAAGTTCTCTCGGAAGGAGTGGGTTGAAAGCACTCGAAGGGGCATCAGTGTTCGGATCAATCGGTTTTATCTGAGCTTCGACTTGTGCCTTCACAATCGTCCTTTACCTGGGGACAATTCATGTGAAAGAGATATTTTTCCATACTTCAGTATTTCAGGCTCTTCGACTGTTGAGATGGATCCTTCGCTGGCAGTTGTTACTCCCGATGTTGAGTCCATTCCCAGGAATACTAAAATTCCATCTTCGCCAGGTTCTCTTCTTGTGCCGACTTATTCTCTTATCTTTGAAGAACCGTCTCCTGACGCTCCTTCGAATTCAGCTATTCCTCTTGCTGTGCTTGATATTGCTTGCGGGAGTTCTTCGTTGATACCTTCGGAGGGTTTGCAAGGGTTTCCAGCTGTTGCTTCGGATGTTGTCTGTACAGATGGGGTTGCAAAAAGGTCTGAATTAGTCAATTCTTGTCCGCTGGTCCCTGAGTGTTCAAACGGTACTTTTGGTCTTCCGAAGAAGTCCTCGTTTTTCGGTTTACTTGGCAAGCGGAAACTTTCAGAGGTTTCGGGTCCAAGTCAGGATATTACTTTTTCTTCGGGTACTGCTTTGCCTTCGATTATCGTCGCTGTTCCGCCTTCGCAATCTTCAAATCCTGGTATTCATTTTCAAAGGATTGCTTTTCCTCCTTCTTTCTTTCTCTTCTTCTTTTTTTTTATTGTTATTATTCTCATGATCCTTCGCTTCTCTTCCTTTTTCTTTAGATGCTTCGAGCTTAGGGTCTCTTGAACTGGATGTTGAAACCATGCTATCGTCTATCAATGACGACATTCAGGCTTCGGGTGCTCTTGAATCTGCTGCCCGTAAGGTCCGGTTCCCGAAGGTTGAGCTTGGCCTGTCAAACCTTTCGGGTGACGTCCTCTTCCGTTCCTTGGTTGCTCATCAAGTCAAGGTTAGTATCTCACTTCCCCCTTCTTCTTTTTTTTTTTTTGTGTACTTCGTGTTTCTTCTAACAGCTTCGCTTCTTCCTTCTTGCAGTCTATTATTCTTACTCGAGCTTGCGCTCGTGAGTTCCAAGATTCTTCTGGTGGTTTGCTACTCGCGTCATCTCTCCAGGCCTCTCTTTCTGCGAAGGATGATTCCTTGAAAGCTTCTTCTGCTGCCACGTCTGACTTGCTAGCTGAGGTTGAGGTTCTTCGAAGCCATAAATCTAACATTATCTCTGATCTGTCTGTCCTTGAAGAAAAGATTCGCGAAAGGAAGGCTTCGCTGGAGAAGGAGAAGTTATTTAATGAGCATCTTTTGTCTCGTCTGTCGAAGGCGTCTCAGCTAAAGATCTCTTCTGTTGATAACTCCTTCGCTAAATCCCTTGCCCTTTGTGATCTTGTCAAGGAGCTGTTTCAGGCACTTGGAGCAAAATATGATGAGGTACCGGCGGATGCCTCTTTGGAGGTTTTGGGCGAGTGGCTTCGCTTGAACTTGGCTGGTCTTGCCGAAATATGCAGGAGCTTTTCTTATGATGCTGTGGTACTTATGATTCGAGATCTCCTCCACAGCTTCTCTTGCGAAGGTAGCGATGCTATTAACTTGGTCAGTCGTTCTGATTTTTCAATGAAGCCTTCGGATCCTTCTCATGATTTCGGAGCTGTCGAAGGCAAGTGTATGTGTCTGATCAATGACTTCTGGTGGAACAGGGTCAAGTGTCTTGTCCCTGACTTTCCCGAAGGTTCTTCTTGAACTCCTTCGAATGGTTGTAGATAGCCCTTTTGGATGTCCTTTGATCTGTATTTATTTTGGATACACTTTTTTGATGTAATATTTGCTTTATCAAAACTCTGAAGCTTTATTGCATCAAATACCTTATTCATGTACTTCATGTTCTGCGATGACTTCGAGCTCTGTATTGAGCCTTCGAATTTTCGTAGTCTTGTGTAAGCGCACCTTGTGATTATTTATCCGTCTTTGCTCTTCGGTAATTAACTTTACTGCCATTTTCATAGCTTCGATGTCCAGATGTAATGGGTTGCTTCGTAACTTCATCGGCCTTCGTCTGCTTTTGACGAACGAAAACCGAATACGTCTTGTTTTTCTATTTCTGTCTTCGCTGTATGCAAAGGTATACTTTTGTTCGTCATGCTCTCCTTTTTTGGCTTATTTTGCCTTTTTGGAGGGTGATTGCTTCGTTATTTTTTAGCGGGTTCCTTTTTGAATTTTTGTGATGACTCTTTTGAGTCCCTTTTTATAATGTTGGCTTCGCTTTTCTGAGCGAAGACCTTTTGGTTGGCTTTCTCATAGCCCTTAGATGGTAATTTTGCTTCTGACGAAAAATTACCGTTTCGGCTCTTATGCCTTTAATTTTTGCTTCGCAGTCTTTGCGAAGATAGGGACATTTTTTCTGCCTTTTTGGCGAATTTCTGTTTTTAAATTGAATTCCTTCCTTTCTGTCCTGTGTTACGACGAGGCTTTGTCTTCTTAAGGATTTGACTCTCCTGATTCTCTTTTTGAAGATAGATGCGATTTTTTCTACCTTCGAAAGAGAGAATCTGAGCCGTCTATCTGTAAGGCAGGTATTTACCACCTTGTTTTGTAATTCGACGAGGGGGTTTCTCTCTTTTTTTTTTTATTAGAAGCTCTGCTTCAATGATATTCTTTCGAAGGTGAACGTGTTTTTCTGCCTTTTATCGGCGAATTTGAAGCGTCTGCTTTTAGAGCAGGTATTCGTCATCATGTCTTGGAATGCGACAAGGTTCCATTTCTTTTATAGAAAAAAGGAGAGATATTTTTGTAGGCGTCTGGAATGTTCTTCCTTGGTGTATATATACACGAGGTATCTCTGTCTTTTTATTCAACTTCTTCAGTCTTCTTTGCTTCATGGAGGCTTTGTGGGATCGACTTCCTCGAGGCATAGTGAAGGATCTGACACGTCATGGCTACAAGCGTGGAGATGCTCTTCCACAAGATCTTGTGGATCACTTCAACGAGCTTGATCGATTGAGTGTGAGGAATGCTATTGTCGAAGTTCCTCCACAACCGGTTCCTCTTGCTATTGTTCCTCCTGATGTTATCATCATTAGTGATGACGAAAGCTCCGAAGGTCGTCAAGTTAGGCCTTCGCCGCCGGTTGGGGTAGCCAGTCGGACTCGTAGTAAGTCGAAGAAGTAGGTGTTTGTGTCTTCGTATCTTTGTAACTTCGTGTTGAATAATAAAGAATGTCTTTCGCTTTGTGTGTCTTGTTATCCTTCTCTTTTGTAGGATTCCTCTTGTCTCTTCAACTTGCTGTAAATCCCTTGTTTTTTGCTTCGATTTTTCTTTTTGTATGTAACCCTTCGGTCTTATAATCTTGGAGAAGGCTTCGTCATCTTGGTGAAGGCTTTATAGTCTTGACGGATGCTTCTCTATAAAAGAGTCAAAGAGGGAACGAAGATTACTATGCGGCATATATAAAATACATCAGACATAATATATGTATGAAAGGCTTCGTCTATGAGATTTTGTTTTTGCAGAAAGCTTCGCTTCGCGTTGTGCGGTGTTGGGTTTGTCGTGGGTTCGGCCCACGGACGGCGCCAAATGTTGGGGGATCGAAGGTCTTGATGGGACGGATCGAAGCCCTCCAACAGTTGATGGAAATGTTCTGGTTCTGGCGAAGCCTTCGAAGGTTGTTGATGCCTTCGATTCGCCTCGCGAAGCCCTCTTCGCTTGTCGTCGTTGTCTTCTGGTTGGAGCGAAGCCCTCTTTTCTGGTCCGCGGAGCCGGACGAAGAGGTTCTTGCTCAGGTTCCCTGCAGTTTAGTTGCGCAAAGCCCTCCTTCACCCGCGATGCCGGGCGAAGGGTTCGAGTGATTAGAGAGATCAGAACACGGTGCGAATGATTCCTTCTTTGGCTCGTGGCCCGAAAAACAGATGTCATTCAGGATCATCTCCCTCCATATTTATAAGGGGGGGAGTGGTCATATTTACAAGTGTGCCATTGGCTGCTTTATCATGGCCTTCAGCTTGGTAACTTTGGGTTCCTTCGCTGCCCGTTCTTTCTGACTTGCATTACTCGTCCTTCGAGTGGTTCTGGGTGGCTTCGATGTGGTCCCCAACGTTGCTTTCCCCTTCGCGTGTGTCTTCTGGTTGGTTTGTCCCTCGACTTGGATCGCAACTGTCTTCCCAACAATATCCAATACGACGAAGTCAACGGGGACGAAGAAATTCCTTATCTGCACAGGGACGTCTTCAGCTATTCCAGCAGGCTGACGTACTGCCTGATCCGCGAGTTGCAAGCACATGGCCGTCGGGGTTAATGGACAATTCAGCTTGTAGTATACCACCTTTGGCATGACGCTCACGCTCGCACCCAAGTCACATAGTGCCTGAGAGAAATGCTGGCTGCCAATTGGGCATGGTATGGTAGGACATCCAGGGTCCTTCTTCTTTTCTGGTAGGGTGTTCAAGATGGCTGCAC
Source organism: Eragrostis curvula (assembly GCA_007726485.1). NCBI lineage: Eukaryota > Viridiplantae > Streptophyta > Magnoliopsida > Poales > Poaceae > Eragrostis > Eragrostis curvula. The sequence continues at coordinate 82,103 of RWGY01000858.1, read as the reverse complement.
TGCATTCTTCAGTTAGCTTCACCACTTCCATTGCCGAGATTGGGCGCTTGTTGTTGAGGATGTCCCTGAAATACCTAGTGTAGGTAGGAACCTGCATGGCATCAAGCAAAGGGATGTGCACATATATATGCCTAATGGCCTCAACAAATTTATCAAAACGCTCATCAACGGTTAGCTTCTTCCTGCTGTGAGAGAAAGGTAGCCTTGTTGTACTAAAGTACTCGTGAGGGGCCACTCTTGGTAGAGCTTGCTCGACGGCTGGAGGTTGCATCAATTCCTCAGCGGAGCTCTCTCCTGTGGCTTCCTGTTGTTCCTGGACCTGTTCTTCAGGAGCTTTCTTTTCAAGGATCTTCTGTTCGGGACCCTTCTTGATGACTTTTTCCTTGGGAGGTGGTTTGGTTGTCTTTTTCCTTGCACCTTCGGGGTATGGTGGGTCCACCGTTCCACGTCCACCCCTGGTTGTCACTGCATTTACAATCTCCTTGGAGTTGACCTCGGGCTGCCCCTGGAGTCTACTCATCCTTGGAGGCTGCACAGCTGAGGCAATTTGTGCAATTTGCATTTCTAGAATTTTGTTATGGCTCAGCTGGTTTTGTAGTACAGTGCTGAATGACTTTAGCTTACCATCTATGCTTTCCAAGGCCTTATCAGTAGAAATAAATTTCTTACTAATGCCATCATTGATCTTAACTTGGCCAAGCACTAGATCCTTGATAGAGGGCTCAAAGCGAGAGAAATTACCATTACCATTACCATTACCTCCCTGATTTCTGTTGAAGGAGAGGTCAGGCTTGGAGTTCCAGCCGTAGTTGTTCTGGGGACGGAATCCATTGCCATTGTTGAGGAAGTTGCATTCCTCCATGGCATTGGGGCAATGAATTCCCAGGTGCCCCGTGTTGCCACACTCTTCACACGTCATGCGGGAATCCGCAACCTGCAGATCTTGCGGGGTCTTCATCTTCTCAAGGACTTGATCAAGCTTGAGAGCAAGCATGTCCAAGGCCTCCACTTGATGTACTCCACGTCCCTTGTTTGGGAACACTTGACGTTCGTCGTGGCTTTGGTTGGCCACCACCTTCTCAATCAACTTCTTAGCGTTTGTCACGCTAAGAGAGAAGAAAGAGCCACCCGAAGCGGCGTCGAGATGCTCCCTTGCGGTAGGCTTCAGTCCATGGTAGAAGCTTTGGATGAGGAGCCACGGCTCCATGCCATGATGTGGGCATGTGAGCATGTAGTCTTGCTTCCTCGTCCATGCTTCGGAGATGGACTCATCTGCGAGCTGTTGGAAGCCCGTAATCTTGTTGCGCAGGGCAGTTGTCTTGCCCGGTGGGAAAAACTTAGCGAGGAAGGCATTTGAGCATGCCTCCCAGGTGTTGAGATCCTCAACGTTCGCATAGAACCATTGCAAGGCTTTCCCCAACAGTGAGAATGGAAAGAGCTGCAAGCGAATCTCTTTTTGAGATTGATCCTTGCGTGCAAATGTGTTGCACGTCATCAAGAACCGCTGGAGGTGAGAGTTTGCATCCTCCGAAGGTTTGCCACAGAAAGGACTGGCCAAGATCATGTTGAGCTGGGCCGGTTTGAGCTCGTAGTCCTTGTTGTTGATGCGTGGGAGGTGTCCCACGCGGATGTTCTCCATGTTTGGTGCGGAGAACTCATAGATCGACTTCTCGACCGGCTCACCCATGTTGTTGTTGGTTGAGGTTGAAGCGGGTAGGTCGATGACCGGAGGAGTGGATCCTTCGACAGCCAGAGCTTTGGACATCACACGTGCAGAAGGAGGGGTGAGTCTTGCTCTCGCCCTTCTCAAGAACTGCTCTGGGTCGGAGTGGAAGCTTTCTGGTAGGTCGAAACCAGTCATGCACGGTCCTGTTTAAAAATCCAAAACAAGAAAACAGGACAAGGCTAAGCCCGCAAAAGTAAGTAAAGTTACTTTCACAATAGTATACAATGTTATACTTCAAAATCCTAGCTGCTACTTCCCCGGCAACGACGCCAGAAATGTTTGTTGGCGGTGAATATGTGCATAATTAATTTTCCATTAATTCCACAAGCGCACGAAACACCATTGTAGCATTTCACCTTGGAGTATTCCAAGGTTATCGTATTTATATTTTTCTTAGGGAAGTAGAGCGATAGGAATTTGAAAATGTAACAAAGTAGATACTATTATGCAAAATAACGAAACCTTACTTAAGACGGGGGTAAAAGAGGTACATGATATATGGGTGGCACTCACCATATAATCCAAGGAAATAAAAGAGATAGTAGAAGTTACATTGGGAGAACAACGAGATAGAGGCAAGGATTCCTATGTGTTAATCTTACATCTATTTACTTCTAGCAATTAATTCTACAAGGTTATATACTATAGCTAAGGTTATGCACACTCAAGTCATGTTGTTTCGGAGCACGGCCATCGTGCCAGGGTTGGTACTGAACCCCAATACTACAGGTTCCCCCTGGGATCTAACCGCTATTGAGAACCCGGTTGGTTTGCCTTTGAACGTGGCGGATTGCAAAGGCCTGAACACGCCTGTCACACGTGGGGCTACCGTCCTCCGTAAAGACACACGCCAATCGTGTATAGGTATAGTTCTAAGCACCGTGCTTACAACTATCATAGAGGAACTATCCTTGATCGAGAGAATAGCCCTATCTAAGAATGTAGCATAGCTTTCACTAAGCGCGAACTCCATTTCGGCAAAGCAGTCACTCATACTACTTAGACACAATCACGAAACCCACAACAAGACTATTATGAGCACTAACTTAACTAAGTAAATAAACTTAAATAGAAAAGAATTACTTAAAGAAATAAATAAAGAATAAACTAAATAATTATGAAAATAATTATATAAATAAATAAAGAGTAATTCTACAAGAGTTAAGATACAAGAACAATACCGAAACTCCGAGAAGACTTCTGGAACCTCGAGAAGAGCTCTCACTCTACTCTACTCTACTCTAACTCCCAAATAATAACTCTACTTCTACAAATGAGTAATGGATCGCTTGGATTTGTGAGGTGCGAGTTGTTCCTGCGGACACCAGGGGTATTTATAGGGTCCTTAGGACAGGGAGCATCTTATAGCGCGAGGTGGAGTGGCGGGGCTGCCAAGCGAGGCCGGCCAGCCTACCAGGGGGGCCGGCCGGTCGCCCGATGTGGCGGTTCGCCACCGCCTCACTCCTGGACGTCCCTGATTGCCTCCTGAAGTCGGTCCGTAGGTCGATGGCTTCGTGGGGGTGGCAGAACTTGAGTAAGGGCCAAGTTGAGGCCCAAACAGCCCACCAGACGGTATGTCAATGGAATTCTGCTGAACAGGCTTTGGTTTGTGACGTTTCAGCCCGTTTACAGCCTGCTGGAGGAAGGCCGAGGCCTTTGGGCGCCAAGGGGGCCAGCCGGCCTATGGTGGGCCCAGCCGGCCTGACTTTTCTTCGAGTCAGGGTCAGTTTCCTCCATTATTCACTCCTGCATCCAAAATTCCCCAAAACTCGTGGAAGTATGTTAATTCCTAACTACTATGCACAAAATCTTGGTGATTAGCTTTTTATTTACCGATATGTTGACGGCAAATTCATGATTTTTGCACCGTCAACATCTGGCTCCCTCATGAGCTAGGTTGTGTAGTAACCTATCACTCACCTCCACTCCCAGTGGTCTGAGAAGATCATCTCTAGTCAACCTGACAGGCTGCCCCTCAAACATGAACCAAATGGCACTCCTGTCATCTGCCACCCAGAGTGTAGCATAGAAATCTCTCACTATGTCTGCCCTGTACCTCATGGGTGCTGCTAGCAGTGTCCTCAAGCCAGGCATTTACGTCATCCTGGACTGCATGTCTCTCCCAGCTGCTAGTGACAAACGAGCTGGCACCACATACTTGTGTGTCGTGCATAGACTGGTCCTCCCGGTGCTCTCAGCTCTGCGGTAGGCCTCTCCAATCTGCCTCTGCAAGATAGTCCAATATCTAGCTCGATCCATCATGTCTCTAGATCCAAGAGGGGCCCACACATGCTCTAACACCTGCCTCAGAGACTGCAAGGTCCTAGTGTCGACCTTGAGGAAATCCCTCTGGTGAATAGCAGGTGTGCCTGCCTCTCTGAACATAGCCTTCTTGGCTATAACACGTCTCCTCTTCCTTGACTCCTCGTCCAGAGGTGGAGGGGTGTCACGAAGGAGACCTCCACTATCAACTCTGGCCTCCTCCTCCTCCTCTGCATTGCTGGTACTGGAGGTGGAGCTGGTGTCTATGTCCTCTGCCTGTGGCACCTCCTGAGGAGCCCTCGACGAACCCGCTCCTCGGGTCGGAGTCTCCTGTGTAGAGAACCTCATTCGAGCAGACCTCCTGAGTGGAGTCTGACTCCCAGTGAGTCTCAAGCCTCCTCTGCTACCTCCAGCCGTTGGTCACTGTCCTCGAAGAGCTCGACGGATAGCTGATCTCCTGTGTGAACAGCTGGAACACGAGGCTTCTTAGCCTTGGGCTTCACCATGATAGGGGCCTTCCCCTTCCCTCTGTCCTGACCACCTGATCCTCTGCCAGCACCTCTGTCTCTGCCCATAACTGTTGTCACTGCTGAGCTGCCCTTTGACAAAATAGGGCGAGTGAGCTTGGCTCATCAACCCGTCCACTGACAAGCTGACTGCCAAAGATAGGATCAAGGGCTTGGCCCTAAATCCATCCACTGATCACTGCACTGTCAACTGCCATTGTCCTCTGAGCTGACCACTGACAACTGCCACAGCACGATAGGAATAGAGACAGGGTATATGAGTATAAAATAACCTACTATGATCTACAAGCAAGAATCGTAGGTAAGCGCATAAAAGTCTATGTGAAGTCCTAGCGCTGAGGTGAAGGACACAATGCCGACAAATTAAGCAATATGAACAACGACATTGTCGACTATGTGTGGCAATAGACTCAATGTAGCGCTAATTGAGGGATCAATACTAGTGTGATGTGCAAATGATTAAATTAAGCACAACAAGCAATACTAGTGCCTATGTGTCATACAAAGTAATGAACTTTTCGACGAACATGACACATAGAAACTGAAGATCAACTAGACTAGCATTCATACGAGAGCAAATAAGCACAATATGCTAGAATAGATGGAATTCATCACAATTGGGCATGGAAACAATGAAAGGAATGAACTTTGCAATGCCCTAAGCAAACCAGTCTTGCTACTGTGCAATTCAAGCAATCTAGCACACTATTCTGGCAGTCAATCGCCGGAATTTCAACAATTCATCGCCAAAGAATGAAAGGAACAGTCGGGTTCCTCACCAGACACAGGGGGTGATGATGACGAGTGCAATGAGAGCACACGTCTCCTTCTTCCTCCTTGTACTGTGGCAGGACGCAGTCGGGAAGACTTGGAGGAGCTCGTCGACGATGAGTAGCACGGCGGCGGGAATGGCGACGGCAACCCTAGGGTTTTGTGCGAGCGCGGTGCGAGCGAGACGCGGTGGTGGCGCGCGTCGGCGTGTTGCTGCTGCTGCGGTGGAGCGCGGGCGTGAGCGAGCTTAGGCGCGGTGGAGGAGCTGCGACAGCGACAGCGAGGTCGTCGGCGATGGCGGGAGCGGAGGCGCGCGCGCGAGCGAGGAAGAACGGTGGCGGCGCCAAAATTGCACAATAACGGGAAGAGGTGCTTCGAGATTAGGGTTGATTTTGAATGGACGACCGAGATCTGGTCAAAGAATGAATCAACGGCTCTGATTGAATAGAGGATAACGGTCAACTCTGGTCACCGTATGATACGGTGTCTACCGTCGTATGATACGGTGATCAACCCTGTACTGGCGCAGAAGCTAAGGTCACCGTATCATACGGTGACTGGCACCGTATGATACGGTGACAGTAACATCCCAGCATAGAGAGATCTGCGAGCAAAAACTCACTGTATCATACGGTGATAGGCGTCGTATCATACAGTGACTGCCAGAAAAGCTGATTTCAAGGAAAAATCTTTCTTTGTCCATACATCTCACATAAAAACCAAATAAACACCATGTATGGACTAGAAAGGGAACTCTCAACCACTCCTTTGAAAATAAGCCAATATAGGCTGCACATAGGCATATAATAATTTTTGAAATCCAAATAAGATGCAAGCCAATAAGAGCCAAAAGAGAGAAAACCAAAAGAGGGGTATGTACGAGCCCTTGCCAATGACCCGTGCGAGTAGATTTAACCTCGAGGATCATTGTGCAATGCTCAATGGGCATGAAGCTCCAATCCTTTCCTTGAATCACACTTTATAGGATGTGGTATCATATAGGGCATGAAGCACTTCCCTTATAGTGTGATGGCTCCTTTGTGATTTCCTATATGCAATGCATGAAACAAGCATATCATACAAATGCAAGTAAAAGTAAATATGCCATGTGAGATGCAAGCAAATTTAAAGACATTGCATAAAGAAAACCTACTCAAGGTCAAGTTTGAACTCTCTCAAGCTTAATCACCATGAACCAAACCTTGCCTTGAGCCATACGAGCCACCAACTCAAACATCCCCCATGTTCATGGCTATCTTGAGAAAGTTAGACCTTGAACTAATTTTTATGTTTTTTTCTTTTTAGTTATTTACACATGCATGGATGCAATCATACTAGTTCACAAAGGAGCACCTAGCTACCATGCAAGACAAATGCAAGAAAAGTAAACTACTTCTACTATGATACAAGGTACCTCCTTGAAGGGTAGATATGTCATTGAAGCACTCGATGCTCGTGGTGGACCTTGATGAATCTTCAACTCGGCACTCGGTCCACCACCACCATCCATCTAAGTCCTGATCTTGGGGACCCACTCGTACTTCATTGGCCGCTCACGGTCAACAATGCACTTGGGGACCCATATCTTCTGGATCTTCCTCTTCTTGTCCAGTGTTCCAAGTGCCTTCGCTTTTACCTTGCCCTTCTTGTCCCTAAAAAGCTTGAAGTGGGTGTTCTCATGGAACAAGTTAGCATTAGGCAAAGTCTTGGAATTTCTCACCGTGGGGCAATTCTTGTAGGTGTGTCCATCTTGACAACACTTCTCACAATAGTAGTCATCCACCATGAGAGGAATGACCCATGATGGAATGGTGTCTTCATTGCCGATGATGTTGATGGTGGCGGGGTAGGAGCCAAGTCTAAAGCGTCTTCGCTTTTCATAAGATCGAGTCGGTAAAGCGCTGATGAACAGACGCAACAGTATAGCATATAAAAAGCACAAATTTACATCTTTAAGTTATTACAAGTCTTAAATGATTGAAAACACGTGAATAGCACAGCGGAAATCTACAAATACAACCTCTACTAAACTCGACGATACATGGCCGCATATCGAAGCCCTGCGATGTGGACCCGCTGAGGAACTCCACCAAGCAACAGCGGAAGCAAAATCTATACCTGCACAAAAACATGAAGAGCCAAACCCTGAATACAAGTTACTCAACAAGACTTACCCGTCAACGTGGCTAACTACAGCCGACTCCTAGCATGCAAAGGCTACAAGGGGTAGGCTGACTCCATTGCATAACCCGCACCAATTACTTGGTCCTTACTTTCAAGTTTTATTTTAAATTAAGTACCTAACCAATAAAACAGTGCACTTATCTCTAAAACAGGTATAAGATAACAATACATCAATAAGCAGTATAGCAGTAAATAGATATACATATAACAGTAATGAACTAGCATCATCATATCATCAATCAGAGCACACTACGAGGTGGCACACTGAGCAAGGTTGCTCATGACCGAGAGCGGCGGCATCGATGTACATCCTGCAGGAGAAAACCTGACCACACAACGCACATGCGTAAAGTCGCATGCGGCAACCGTTTGCAAGAGTCCCCCTGAATCTAGGCCGGATCCAACCCCCCCTGAGAAAGGCCTTCCCGCACGGTCCCCGTCCCAGACGTACACCCCGATTGGGAAGCATCCTTTCTCTCCCGAATACCCTGATAGAAAGGGCAGGCTTCCACCGCACACCAGGGCAACTCGAGCTACTAAGTTTACTAGGCCCATAAAAACACTAGCATGTGATCAGTACGTTCGAACTTGCTCAATAGGGCCAACAACGAACGGTCCTTAATCGACACAGACGAGGCTACACCACCATGAAGGCCCAGCCTTCTCCAACCATCCTACACAAACAATTCCCCGTCCGGTCTCAACAAATCCTAAATCCATCTAGTACAATCCAGGGTAATTCCTAACTCGCGAGTGGGACCTACCACTCGACTTCTACCGTTCGCTAGTCCCTAAGCATAGCAAGTTCTAACGCAACCTAGACCACATCTACAAAAATAGGACACAAGGTAGGATATGGAAGGGTAATCCTAATGCAGTTCTAAGGCTTCACATCAATTCCTAATAAACCCAATGCACAATCAATTAGTAGCCCCAATCAAGTGAGAAAGTAAAAATCCTAAATAGGGAGGCATCCACCGGGGCTTGCCTGGCTCAGGAGCTACACTAGCTGGGTCAGCGGGGTCAGTGTCCTGCTGCGGCTGCTCCTCCTGCACCTCCTGGGCCTGCTCCTCCGGCAGCTGGAAGTCGAGCGGCTCCGGAGTCGTCTCTGTCACTACACGTTATGACAAGGAATAATGCAAAGTTAGATGTAAGAATTTCATGCAATTAATGATTTAATTACGTGATAGGACATTCATTTACACTGTAAGTGCAAATGATTAACTTTGTTAATTAATTTCGTCTGGAGTATTTCCTTCATTGATTTTCAATTAAGTTAACCATTTAATCAACTTTAAGACGATTAAATAAATAATTCAATTTCGAAAATTAATTTATGTTCAGTGGCATTTTTCTGGTGAAAGTCACCACTGGAAGTGATTTATGGTGAAGTTTGACAATTTATTGTAACATGAATAATTTACAATAATTTAAACATTGCAGAGAACAATTTAAATCATAAATAAATAACTAAACAGGATATGACAGTAGAAAAATGTTCTGTAAGTGTGTTATCAGTAGCTTAAGAGGCATGCAAGATTTTAGGATTTATGGGGCAACAGAGAATTAATTATGATTTAAACAAGCTCTGGACACTTGTATTTATACAGGAAAACGATGAAGGGTATTAAGTGATCTGCTATTTTTCCTAGACAGAGAAGGGCACAAGGAAACTAGCAAAATTAGTTTCATACTTTTCGGAGATGTATTCGATTTATTATGCATTTTACAAATCTCAGGCAATTTCTGGAGAGTTAAACAATTTCGGAAAAGGATTGAAAATGGGCAGGCCAATCAGATCTGAGCCACAAGAAGGGCCACAAGATCAGGGCCGCACCGGATCTGGGCTGCGCCACACCAGATCCAACCAGTGGTGTGAGAGGACACACGTGTGGCCGCAGAGTCGTCCACACGGGATCCTGCGTGGCCACACGGGATCATGACCGTGTGGTCCGGGCTGCGCAGACCGGAGCGCGACGGCGCAGCTCACCGGAGTGAGCTCCGGTGGCTCGCGGGGCTGGCCGAGGGCACGAAGAGATAGCGCGGGAAGTGGGGTTTTCACCTCGACGAGCGGAAACTTGCGGGGTAGGCCGGAGGGTAGTCGGCGACGAGCGGCGGCGGGTGGAAGATGACCGGCGACGTCACGGGGGCGGAGGGGTGGTCCTCCAGCTGCAGGTGTTGGCGCGCGAGCTTCACAGCGACACGGGGAAGGGAGACGTGCTACAAGTAGATGACGAGGAGACCGGGAAGACTGCCGGCGACGACGAGCTCTTCCGCGGCGGTGAAGACTGGCGAGGGGAAAAACTCAATTCAGGCGATCCGGCTGCAGAAGAACGAAACTGGTGAGGCTCGGAGGGTACGCAACCGAGAAGAGTACCTCACGGCGCGAGCAATCGACGAGCCACTCACCAGAGAGGGAGAAGACAACGGCGAACCGTTGAACTACCCCATGGCCGGACTCGAAGAAGGAGCTCGAATCCTTGGGCTCGCGGTACGCGGACGCGAAGACGACCTCGACGCTATCCCCAGGACGTCATGGCGGCTCCATGGAAAGCTCGGCTGGATCGGAGCTGGCTCGACGGCGATCAAACGCGGCGGAACTCGAGCAAGCGGCAATGGCGCTAGGGTTTGGGGTCGGGGAACGGCGACGGGAGCGAAGGAAATGAGCGCGAGAGAGCTGGGAGAGGAGCGGGGTCGCCTCTTGAAGTCATTCGCGGCCGAGAGCGGGCCAGGGCGCCGCAGAGAGGTGCCGTACACCATCGGCGACGTGGCGGCAAAGTTCCTCCGCGTGCAGTGAGACGGACGTCGCTGACGAGCGGGTCCCACAGCATCTTTCGCATTTTCCCGAATTATTCAAACAAGAATTTCCCCCAAAGTTTGGCACATCAATTGGACTAGCAATTGAACTCCAAAAATCACAAATTTGGTACCGTTGGAAATCTCTTGAAAAGTTCTACCATCTGACCAACATGCACATTTGGAATCCAAAGGAATTTCAAATGGACGCTGGTCAAAATTGGTTACTTTCTAAGATTTGGGGATTTATTTGAGGAACCAGATGAATTTCAAAAATCATCAAAAATTCTCCAAAATTCTGATATCAGAAGGGCTATCTACTGATATTTTTGGTTGCTCAAGTAGTTATGTAAAATTTTGAGTTCCTTCAGAAGCTTGGATTTGGCAATTGTTTGGATTATTGAATTCGAATTCAAATTTGATTTCTTTTGTTTTGCTTATTCAGTTCCTGATGTGTGTTCTGGCTGTCTCCAGTGACACGGGGTGTCATAGCCCTCCCCCCTTAAAATAATCTCGTCCCGAGATTAAGAAAAGAAGGGAAAGCGAAAATTGAAGGCGAAGGCAAAATGCAAAAAAAATGGACAACTAAAACTCACCTCGAAGGTAGAAATCCTGGAAAATGATAGTGTAAAAACTCTTCAGTTTCCCACATGGCTTCCGCCTCGGAGTGGTTGCTCCATTGCACTTTATAGAACTTCGTGATCTTGTTCCTAGTAACCCTGTCCTTCTGATCGACAATGCTGACAGGCTGCTCGGGGTAAGTGAGATCGGGCTCAAGCTGCTCAACATCGCTGACCACCACATCTGCAGGAGCTTTCAAGCACTTCCTCAACTGCGATACATGGAAGACATTGTGAACACCAGAGAGGTTGGAGGGTAACTCCAATCGGTAAGCAACGGGTCCACACTGCTCAGAGATCCGGAAAGGTCCAATGTATCTCGGGGCTAGCTTCCCTCTGACACCGAACCGACGTACACCCTTCATGGGAGAGACACGAAGGTATACGTGGCTGCCAACTGCAAACACCAACAGTCGGCGTCTTCTATTAGCATAGCTCTTCTGTCTAGACTTGGTTACCTTCAAGTTGGACTGAATGTGTCTCACAGTCTCCTCAGCCTCTGCTATCAACTCAGTCCCAAAGGTGAATCGCTCACCAGACTCAACCCAATTAAGAGGAGTCCGACAACGACGTCCATACAAAGCCTCAAAGGGTGCCATCTTGATGCTCTCCTGATAACTGTTGTTGTACGAGAATTCTGCTAGTGGCAAACAATTCTCCCAATCCTTGGTGTGAGTCCACACGCAAGCACGAAGTAAGTCCTCAAGAATCTGGTTCACCCTCTCAGTCTGTCCATCTGTCTATGGGTGGTAAGAAGCACTGCGGATCAAGGTGGTGTCTAAAGAAGCATGCAGCTGCTCCCAGAAGCGAGAAACAAACTGAGGTCCTCTATCTGAAATGATGGTCTTAGGCACTCCATGCAAACAGACAATCCGGGAGATATAAAGCTCAGCATGCTTCTGCACGCTGTAACGGGTATACACCGGAATGAAGTGAGCTGACTTGGTCAATCGATCGACAATCACCCAAATAGAGTCATGCTTCTGCGATGTGAGAGGTAACCCAACAATGAAATCCATGCTAATATCCTCCCACTTCCAAACAGGAATACTCAAAGGCTGCAATAATTCAGCTGGCTTCACATGATCTGCCTTGACTCTCCTGCAAATGTCACACTCAGAAACATACTGTGCGACCTCCCGCTTCATGCGGGTCCACCAGAAGCGACTCCTCAAGTCCTGATACATCTTGTTGCTGCCAGGGTGGATAGAATACTTGGACGTGTGCGCCTCATCAAAAATCCTTTTGCGCAACTCAAAGTCCTTTGGAACCACCAATCTGTCCTTGAACCATAGGACTCCATCCTCATCCTCTCTGAAACACTGGACTCTAGCTTCCCCGAGCTTGAGTCTTCTCTTGAGGTGACCCACTTTCTCATCCTTCTTCTGCGCTGCCATAATCTCATCACGCAAAGTCGGAACAAGTGATATATTGGCCAAAGAGCCATAAGCATACACCCGAAGACTAGACTCTGCCTCTGCATATGCAGCAGCGATAAGATTATTGCAATGAGTCTTGCGACTCAAAGCATCAGCAACCACATTAGCCTTCCCTGGGTGATAGTGAATCTCCAAGTCATAATCCTTGATCAGCTCTAACCATCTCCTCTGACGCATATTCAGATTTGACTGAGTGAAGATATACTTGAGACTCTTGTGATCTGTATAGATATGCACCAGATTTCCCAACAAATAATGCCGCCATACTTTCAAAGCAAGTACGGCAGCTGCAAGCTCAAGATCATGGGTGGGGTAATGCTCTTCATGTCGCTTAAGCTGCCGAGAGACATAAGCAATCACCCTGCCATCCTGCATCAGCACACAACCAAGACCAATACCAGAAGCATCACAATAAACATCAAATGGCTTGGTGATTGTTGGGGGATCGAAGGTCTCGGTGGGATAGATCGAAGCCCTCCAACGGGTGATTGAGGTGTTTTGGTTCTGGCGAAGCCTTCGGAGGTTGTCGATGCCTTCGAGTCTCCTCGCGAAGCCCTCTTCGCTTGAAGTCATTGTCTTCTGGTTGGAGCGAAGCCCTCTTTCGTGGTCCGCGGTGCCGGACGAAGGGGTTCTCGTTCAGGTTCCCTGCAGTTCAGTTGCGCGAAGCTCTCCTTCTCCCGCGATGCCGGGCGAAGGGTTCAGGTGATTAGAGAGTTCAGAATACGGTGCGAATGATTCTTCCTCTGGCTCGTGGCCCGAAAAACCGATGTCATTCCAGGATCATCTCCCTCCATATTTATAAGGGGGAGAATGATCATATTTACTTGCATGCCATTGGCTGTATAAGCATGGCTGTTAGTTTGATTGTCTTCTCCGTTTTGTCTTCGCTATTGGCCGTTGGTCTTCGCGTGGGTCGGGTAGGGGCTTCGGTGCAGTCCCCAACATTAGCCCTCAATTGGTGATGTGTTATTAGTGTAACTAAAACCAGAAACAATTTTTGTCAGTTTATGCCTGCAACGTGCGCCTTTCTGACCCATACACGTGTCTTGTCGTTTTCATTCCGTACTTCTTTTCAGTTCCCGATGATCGTTTCCCTTCTATATATCTTCATCGTGGGCGCGCTGTTTCTTCAATCGTATACTTTGCGAGTCTTTTTTCTTTTGGCTATTCTAATTCCTTTTGGTAGGAGATCCTTTTCCTTCGTTCTTTTTCAAGATGTCTGGTAGACGAAGGTCTAGCGAAGAGCAGGCTAAGAAGAAGCTGAAAACTCATAAGACCTCGTCGAAGGACTTCTCTGATAAGGCTATTAGTGAAGCCAATGCTACAGCTTTGAGTGCTGCTGTTCCTACCTTTGCTTTCAAGCCTCCGGTGATTCGCTCTGCATTAGATTTGTTTTCTATTCCAGAAGATGGTGGTAATAATTCTTCTGGGTCTAAAGCTCAGTCTGTCCCTAAGAAAGTTGTTTCGAAGGGCTCTTCTTCTGTTGCAAAGGATATTTCTGCTTCTACAGTTGATACTCGTGATACCAGCGCCGCTGAGAAGGCCAAGATTCAGGACAAGGCCATCAAGGGTGCTGATTCTGTTCTTGCTAAGTCTGGATCGAAGGCTAAGATCCAGGACAAGACCTGTGGTGATGGTCTTGATGTCCCTCCTACTGCCCCTGTTCATAACGAAGGGGTAGCCGAAGCTTCTGTTCAAGGTTATCTCTCATCTCTTAGTGTGGCTAGGCTTCGTCAAATTGCTGATAACCTGAGACCTCTTACAGATCGTTCCCAGGTTCAATTACCTTCGGAGCCAGACGTTGTGCTTCGTGAGCCTCTCAGCCCCTCAGCAGGTGGTGATCTTTTCCTACATTCAGTCTTTGAAGCAATGCTTGGAGAGTTTCTCCCTTTTGACATGACTTTTGATTCAGTCGAAGCTACTGAGGGTTCTTTGACTCTTTGTGACGATGTTCCTTCGAACACCTTCGTCATGAGTGCTAGGGCCGCTGCGCCCTTTGTTGCTGCTGCAGAGAAGCTTCGTTTTCCCCAAGTGGAGAATGAGCTTGTGCTTCAGGGTGGTGATACTCTGTACAAGTCTTTACTGTCTTCGCAGATGAAGGTAAGCAGTTTTAATTTTTGTTTTTTCTCAGTTGCTTGTTTTTCTAATTTCGCTCTTGTTTTCGTCAGTCGCTTGCTATTACCCAAGCCTCCCTTCGCCAGTTTAATGAGCTGACTCTGGCAAGGGCTGATCGGGACCGGCTTCGCAAGGATCTTTCAACCCTTGAATCTCAGATCAAGGAGAAAGAAAATGCTCTTGCTCTTAGTGAAAAACGTGTGGTAGATCTTTCTGTTGAGAAGGAGGCCCTCGCCAAATCTACTGAAGATTTTAAGGCGAAGGTAGTTTCTCTTGAGAAACAGCTGGGGGATCTTGATTCGTCCCTCGCGAAGGCTTTGGAAGCCAACAAGGTTCTTCGCGAAAAAGTTGAAACTGGGGATCAGGAGGCAGTTTCTTTTGCTAAGGCTGAAGAGCTTCGCCTGTCCTCTCTCTGCAGCTATATTCAGGATGCTCTTATTTCAGTTGGGACTACTCCTGATCAGATCCCTGAGGATGCTTCGACTGAGCAGCGCCAATCTTGGCTTTCTGTCAACATTCCTTTCGTGGTGAAGGCTTGCAGGGCCTTTTCCTCCAATGCTGTTCATCTGGTTATTCGGGAATTCCTCTATTCTCTTGATGTCGAAGGGAGTAACGTTTTGGCGAAGGTTGCTTCTGACAATTTCAAATTTTCAGCTGTTGACTCTACTCCCCGTCCTGTTGTTGAAGCTCTTCTGAAGGTCGCCGGTCATTTTGACGAAGCCTTCTGGAATTGTGTGCAGTCTGTTGGTCGTCTGCCTCAGAGTGAGGTATAAACAGTTTACTTTTTCTTCGGGAGAGGAGTTATATCATTCCTTCGAACTTGTGTCTTGAGAATTGTTGTAATATTGCTGTAAACTTTATGTTTCTTTGATTAATTTTTGCTTGGTTTTTGGACCTTAGGCTTCGTCTGATATTTCTTTGAGCGAGTTTGCTACTCCGAAGGCTTCTTCTGACTTGGTTTTGGAGAAGTGTGTTGCTCCGGATTCATCATATGATGTTTCTCTGAGCGAGTTTGCGACTCCAGAGCCTTCTTCTGGTGGCTTGATTCGCCGTGAGCCTCCGATTGAAGTTTTTAGTTCTCCTTTGAGGATTGATTTATCTAGTGATTCGAGCCCTTTGTCGCCTGTTGAGGGAGGTGAGAGTTCTTTTTCTTTTCCTCCTGGTAGCCTTGTGGCTATTGGGAGAGTTTATCGCCCCGAGGCTGATGTTCCCGAAGGGAGTCGGGGTCGGAACAAACGAAGGCCTCGTGGTCGCTGTCCACGAGGTAGTAGTTCTTCACATCGGGGTGTGGCTAAGAAGAAGAAGGTTGGGGACGTTTTAGATTCGTCTTCCTCCTTCGATGCAGCTTCGCATGTTGAGCGAATGATTTCGTCCGGGATAATAGATCCCATATTTCAAAGGCCTTATTCTCCTTCGAATGGATATAATTTCGATGAATTTAGGATTGTATGCGAAATGCTTTTAGAATTAGGCCTTGTTGTAAAGCGTGAGCCTGACGATGGATCTCCTTAACTGGTGTTTTGTGCTTAATAAAGCTATTCTTTTGAAGCATTCTTTCGGAGGTCTTTGCCAGAGAGAAGATTTCTTCAATATCATCGAAGCTCTTAATGCTTTCTGCACGATGACCTTGTGTTTCCTTTGAGGAACACAAGTTTTCGTGTTTTCGTTCTTTGATATTTGAACGCTTCATGCGAAGGATCGCGATTTGTACGAAGGTTTTTGTTTGCCTGTACTTGGGTAGATTAAGCTTTCTTTGCTTATCTTTCCCTTCGGCTCTTGTCTGGAGTCTCTGTATCATCCTTCGTGATACATCGATCCAAACTTAGACTACACCAAATACTCAATTGGCGTAACCTTCGGATTCTCTAGGCTTTTGCCTGATATCGTTTTTGAGCTCGAAGCTTCGTTTCTTGAGCTTTGGCTCTTCTACGCCTCCCAGGAAATTGCTCTGGAATTTTTCGAGGGTAAAAAGGTAATTAAAAACTGTGTTACAGTCTTGGAGGGTGCCTCGTTAAAAAACCTCACACCCTTCGCAGGGCTACCCTCGTGAGGAAAAAGAGTGCACCCCCCGCAAGTTTTGTTCTTTTACATGTAGGAATCGCGCATGTTACCGAAGAGATGCTCTTGGTAAACACGGCTCATGCATTTCTGATATGTCATGGACGAGTTTTCGAGTCCGAAGATCTTGAAATCTGAAGTCTTTCGCTTCCTTCGGACGAAGTGGACGTTCTTCCTCCCAGGTGTTTCGCCTACTTCGATACTTCTTGCTTGGAGTTGGTCTCCAAGGACGCTGATGACAGAGATGGGACCAGGAATCTTCATGCACAGATAGCCCTGATGTATGGCTGCCTCAAACTTGTTAATGGACCCCCTTCCGAAGATTGCATTGTAAGGATAAACAATGTCAACCACATCGAAGGTCACATCTTCAGTTCTTGCGTTATCTCCTTCGCCGAAGGTGACTGGTAGGCTAATTTTTCCCAATGCTTGGATAACCTTTCCAGTGAAGCCGACCAATGGAATTCCTGCAGGTTGCAGTGTTTCATTTTCTAGCTTCATTTTTCTGTATGTAGAGGCGAAGAGGATGTCAGCTGAGCTTCCTCCATCGACCAGTATCCTGAGTACATCAAATCCTTTTATGTTTGCCTTGATGACTAGTGGGTCTGAGTGGGGTTGGTCAAGGTCTCTTGCGTCTTCTTTTCCGAAGGTGATGTGGACATGGGACCACTTGGTTTTCACAAATGGAGTCCTTGACGTCACATTATGTACCCTTCGGATGTGTTCTTTTCTTGCTCTTCTTGAGTCTAGCTGCTGGGTCGATCCTCCGGAGATAGCGTTGATAGTTTGCCTTTGAGACGTGTAGCTAGGTTCTGAGCTTCTTCAATTGTTTTGCTGGTTTGTTTCTGGGGGCGGTGGCAGTGCTGCCAGGCTTTGAGGTTGAGAGTAGGCATACTGCTGTGCCTGATACGAAGCTTCTCTTGGATAGTTGACGACATGATTGACAGAGTGCGAAGGGTATGTTGACATTGGGTTCCCTTGAGATCAGTTCTCACGATAGTTGCTCGTGTGTCTGATGGCCCTCTTCGCTTCTCTTTCTGCAGTCCAATTTTGTTTGAATTGTTGCAGGTTTCGGCAATGTTTTGTCGTATGGCCCTTTCCTTCGCCATGCAGCTCGCAGTATGGGGTACGAGAACTGCTCCTCTGGTTGTTTTCTTTTTTGTCTTCGCTATCCTTTTCTTGGTCGCTTCGTTCTCTCCCTCTTTCATCATCTTTGTTCCTCTTTTCATCGCCCCTTTCTTCTCTGTTTTCGAGGTTGTGTATCCTTCGATTGTTATGATATTTTGGATTGTCTCTGCTGTCATCGTGCCTTCTGCTTCGACTCGCTTCCTTTTCCTCTTTATACTTTTTCTCGTCTTTGACCAGCTGGGATTGCCTCTTTTCGTCTTCTTTTTTCCTTCGGAATTCATCGTCTGATCTTGCATATTTCTCGAAGGTGTCTAATAGTGCGAAGATGGTTTTGGGTCTCTTCCTTGTTAATGCAGAATGGAAGGGGCCAGCCCTCAAGCCTTCCGTTAGTGCATCAATAACTGTCGAAGCCCCTACATCTTTCGCTCTTGATTTTATTTCCATGAACCTTTGCATGTACTCCCTCAAGCCTTCGTCTTGTTTCTGCTTGCATGAAAATAGCCTTCCCTGATGAATTTCGGATGCTTGGAAACCCTGAAAGTTGTTTATGAACTCTCTTCTCAACTCGGACCAAGAGTTAATGGATCCTGGTTCGAGAGTGGAAAACCATGTCTTCGCAACTCCTTCGACAGCCATGACTAGAGCTTTGGCGTATGTTGAGCTTGTTCCTCCGCCTGATTCTACTGCGGCTTCGAAGGACATGAGGAACTCTCTTGGGCATGTTTTTCCTTGGTACGCCTTTACCTTCGGCATTTTGAAGTTGATCGGCCAAGGTTCGCTCTGTAGCTCTTCTCTTAGGGGAGAGTTTTCATTGTAGATGACGCATGGCTGGCTGTCCTTTCCGGAGCTGCTTACTTCATACACCATTTTGTGCTCGGTTTGCTTGCGAGGCTTGTGATGTGCTTCTTGCTCTTGCTTTCTCAGGTTTTCCATTTCTTCATTGTATTTGTTTAACTTGCTGTCCATTTCGTTGATCTCCAGCTGGGCTTGCACTATTTTGTCGAGCATATCTTTCTTTAGCTTCGCTGTCTTTTCAATGATGGCCAGCTTCTTTTCTCTTTCGACCCTTTCTTGCTCTATTATCCGAAGCCTTTCGGTTATATTGCGTGTTTCGTCATCCTCCTGTTGAAAGCTTGCTGCTTGAGATGTCTCAGCGTTGTTTAGTTGCATTGCTTTTAGAGCTTCTTCTTTTCTTGTCGCCTCTTCGGCTCTTGCTATTTCTTCCGCTTTTGCAGCTTTGTCTCGCTCTTCTTGCTCTCTTGCTGTTCTGAGTTCTGCTTCCTTCGCTAGCCTTTCGCTTTCGGCTTCGGCTTCTGCACGTTGTGTGTCGCTGATGTTTGTTCTTGCCTTTGCTTTGGCCATATTGATCGTGGTCGTGGGTTCAAACCGCGGGACGGCGCCAAATGTTGGGGGATCGAAGGTCTCGGTGGGATAGATCGAAGCCCTCCAACGGGTGATTGAGGTGTTTTGGTTCTGGCGAAGCCTTCGGAGGTTGTCGATGCCTTCGAGTCTCCTCGCGAAGCCCTCTTCGCTTGTAGTTGTTGTCTTCTGGTTGGAGCGAAGCCCTCTTTCGTGGTCCACGGTGCCGGACGAAGGGGTTCTCGTTCAGGTTCCCTGCAGTTCAGTTGCGCGAAGCTCTCCTTCTCCCGCGATGCCGTGCGAAGGGTTCAGGTGATTAGAGAGTTCAGAATACGGTGCGAATGATTCTTCCTCTGGCTCGTGGCCCGAAAAACCGATGTCATTCCAGGATCATCTCCCTCCATATTTATAAGGGGGAGAATGATCATATTTACATGCATGCCATTGGCTGTATAAGCACGGCTGTTAGTTTGATTGTCTTCTCCGTTTTGTCTTCGCTATTGGCCGTTGGTCTTCGCGTGGGTCGGGTAGGGGCTTCGGTGCAGTCCCCAACAGTGATATCAGGCTGAGCTAAAACTGGAGCGGTAGTGAGAAGCTTCTTCAGATTCTAGAACGCCTCACCACACTGTGGGCTCCACACAAATTTCACATTCTTCTTCAGCAACTCAGTAATGGGCTTGGAGATCTTAGATAAGTTCGGAATAAACCGACGGTAATAACCAGCCAAACCCAAGAAGCTGCGAATCTGAGAGACAGTCCTGGGTGCATTCCAATCCAGAACATCCTGCACCTTGCTTGGATCAACAGCAATGCCCTCAGCTGATATGACACGGCCAAGAAAAGGCACCTCGCTAAGCCAGAACTCGCACTTGCTGAACTTAGCGTACAGCTGGTGATCTCGCAAATGCTGCAACACAATCTGGAGGTGCTGCTCATGCTCCTCCTCTGTCTCTGAATAGATCAGGATGTCTCAATGAAAACCACGACAAACTTGTCCAACTCTGGCATGAACACTGAGTTCATCAAGTACATGAAGTAAGCAGGTGCATTGGTCAGACCGAAAGACATCACCAAGTACTCATAGAGTCCATATCTGGTAGAGAAAGCAGTCTTCGGAATGTCCTCTGCACGGATCTTAATCTGATGATACCCAGAACGAAGATCAATCTTGGAGAACACCTTAGCTCTAGCTAGCTGATCGAACAAGATATCAATGCGAGGCAACGGATACTTGTTCTTGATGGTCACAGCATTCAGTGGCCTATAGTCCACACATAGCCTGAGTGCATGGTCCTTCGTCTTCACAAACAAAGCTGGACATCCCCAAGGTGAAGAGCTTGGACGAATGAAACCCTTGTCCAATAGCTCCTTCAACTGCACCTTCAACTCTGCTAGCTCATTAGGGGGCATCTTGTACGGTCTTCTAGAGATAGGTGCTGTGCCTGGCTGCAAGTCAATACGAAACTCCACATCTCGATCTGGTGGCATGCCTGGAAAATTATCTGGGAACACATCTGGGTACTCACGCACCACAGGAATCATATCCAGACTCTTGCCAATGGCCTGGTGCAAGGAGGGCTGCGTAGCTGCTAGCAAGGAGGGCTGAAGAGTGACCTTGCCCTGAACAAGAGAATCCAAGTGAACCAATCTAAGAGATATATCAAGAACAGCCTTGTGAAACTTCATCCCACCCATCCCAAGAATCACATCTAGACCCTGACCGTCCAACACAATAAGATGGGTCGGGTAGATCTTCCCAGCGAGATCAAGCGGGGCCTTATATACAAACTGACGAGTGTTGGCGTCTCTTACGGTCACGCAGAAAATACGCGACCGCGGGAGACGCCGGGGGTTATGGTTTGAGTCACTTGCACTATTAACCAAATAATCCACGTCTAGTAACAAGTACTAGATATGTATTATAAGGTTTATCATGTTAATTGAATATCCGCAAGCGGACGGATAACCCGTTGTAGCATTTCACCCGAGAGTATTCCAAGGGTATCGTATTTATATTTTCCCAAGGGAAGACATGGTTGACAAGAGTACTTATGTTCATGGTGTTACAAATGATAGATGATATAACCACATTCCAATACAGGGGTAAGGTTCAATAGTTGAGGATAGTGTGACACACACAAAGGTATCCCACTCTCTCTAATAAAAGGGCGAGAGATAATTCTAAGCAATGCTAAGTTAGACTAGTGAGCTACTACTCCTAAAGTACAACATTCATAGAGCGTGCAAGGCCTCTACCTATCATCTAAGATCATGCAAGCGCAAGCAAGCGTCTTATGTCTAGGCAACTTCGGGAGGTCCGGCATACGCAGGGTCTACCCCGCGACTCCGGCGCATTTACATACTCCTATGCCGTGCCCGAACGTGGAGGGTTCCTTTGGATGGACAGGGCTGTCACTTCCTGCCACCTACCTCTACAAACCGTGGGACACGCACATACTCAAGGGTGGAGAGACAACCCCAGCACCATGCCGGCGTCACTAACCACAACTCTAGATCCCTCGAGGCACCCCCAACCCTTCGGATCGACGGGGTGATAAATCTAGAGCACATTTGCAGGACAGAGAGCCCGATGCCAAAACATAAGAACAACTAGCCTAACTAGCATGAATTAAACAAAAGGATCAAAGCAAGCACTAAGTTATGCATAAGCGTTCGTCGCTCAAGAACGAGCGACGAACGACGATCAATTAAGTACGTGCAAGAATAATCGATAATCAAGCATGAACGAACAAGGAACGCTCGATGTATGTTTACTAGCGATCATCGATGAACGATGAACGAACGATGAACAAACATGAACGAGCGATGAACAAACATGAACGAGCGATGAACATTCATGCAGGATCATGATCAAACTACTAAGCACATAACAACTATACGAACGAATGTATTCCATTAGACGAAGAACAAGTCTTACAAAGAGAGGATACAAGAGCTATACCCAATTCTCCACAAGACCTTGGGAGCAATGAGGCAGCCCACTACTCAGCCTAGCACTACCTAGAAGAGTCTCTAGCTCTAGCGTGAGGAGAGGAGGGAATGATCCTTGTGTTGTGGTGTGTTCTGTTTGGAGGGGGGGTACCCCTTTATTTATAGTCTTGAAGGTCGGTTTCTGGAGGCGGTTCCTGGGGTCGGTGGCATTTAATGCAGGGGGAACCGACCTCCAGAGGTCGGTTACAAACCGCCATAGAAAGATGGGCCCAGGGGGCCACCCTGCCAGGTCGGCCGACCTGGCCAAGGGGGGTCGGCCGACCTGTGCCTGGCCCCACCTGGGCTGGGCTTTGGCAGGTGGCTCCCCCTCTGGGTCTTCTTCTCTGGTCCAGGTGCATTAGGCCTTGGTTGTGTTGGACTTTGACGATATTTGGCCTTTTGTCTTGGAGTTGTATTCCCGCGGCGAACGTCGAGTTTGTAAAAGTGTTGTTTCGTCGCCTTGGGGCATGGTTTCACCTGGATTTCTCCCTTATTCCACCTGCACACTAAAATCTAGAGGTACATGTGGAAATAGATTATTTCTAAATAAAATGCGTGTAAGAAATGTCCAATCCTTCTTATTTATTGAGCTAGTTGACGGTTGAAATTGGTCCGTAACGACCGTCAATAACTCCCCCAAGCTTACCCCTTGCTCGTCCCGAGCAAGAAGTATGACTTTAGGTTGTTGATCAGGAGTTGCTACAATGCCTACTTCTCAAAGGTACCAAGTTTATAACAGAGATACTCATCCTTGAGTTGAATAAGTTGGCCATGGTAACTCACCCTTTTCCCTTAATCCTTATGGGGCTTTTGCTTTATACTTTACCTTGGGCGGTTGAGAGAGAGAATGGTGTATGGAGCATTTATTTTCTCATCCCTTGTCTTGCTTTTATTCTCCGGAGGTTTTCAAAAAGATTTTCAAGAATAAAATCAAGTTCCTCTAGTGATACTCTCGAGTCGCTCAAGTGGTGTTTTTATCCCTTACCAAGGCATGTGTGTTGCCTCATCCTACATCTAATAAGCCTTTGTGGAGC
The DNA here is from genome assembly GCA_007726485.1 of Eragrostis curvula. NCBI lineage: Eukaryota > Viridiplantae > Streptophyta > Magnoliopsida > Poales > Poaceae > Eragrostis > Eragrostis curvula. The sequence goes on along the minus strand of RWGY01000858.1, from coordinate 59,093 downwards.
TCAAGGTAGGATATGTAAAGAGGCATACTTGCATTCATATTTTGCAAAACCAAAAGAGTGGATCCACGGAGATAGCAAGCCATACAATCGTAGATCAAGATGTGCAAGTGTGTATATGTGGATGGTTGTGTATGTGACTACTCCTTTTTTTGTTCACCTCTCTTTTATTTTGTATTTTGGGCATGGCTATCTTTTCTTCTTTCTTTTTCCATGCTCAAAATGAGAGCAGATTTTGTCTTTTCATCATGCTCATCTTTTATTTTCTTACTTTCTTTTGCATAGCCATGCCTACTTTTGATATTTCAAGAGAGGTGATATATGATGAGGAGTGTATTTATTTTGGTGGATGGCATGACATGGTTGCTAACTTCCGGAGTAGAAGTATAGCATATGAGGTGGAATGTGTACGTGATCTTGATCATGAAAGTATGGAGAGCATCTCACTAGGGTCGCACAATTTTGGTAAAGCTCAACGAAATGGCAAGCAGCATATGTGTAAGGTTTTACATGAAGTACTACATATGGCTTTGGTAGGAAATTAACATCACTGAGGAACTTATAAATTTTTATGATTTTCGAAAACAAAAGCTCCGGAGTTTTCAAGCTTAACTTGGAACAAGATTGAGTAGCTCTTTTTACCATATTATCTCTCACAACAACTTAGGTTCAGCGCAAACGTATGCAACCCACAAGTTTCAGGTTCTAAGCGAGTTTTATTTAGCCAACAAACTCAAAACTAGGAGAGTACTAAGTTATGAACTAGGCACAAGAGAGAGATAAAGCAGAGCAACTATTCATCATCTCAACATAGAAAGACTATGAACATTTTTACAGCGCATAAAGAGATTACACTACTTATTTTTGTTCTTTTTAGTTTTGTCATTTTTTTTTTGTTTTTCATATGAGGAGCAAGAACAAGCAAAAACAAAGAGAGAGAAAAAAATAAAAGGATACAAGTTGCGATACATGATACCTTAGTGGGGAGTATGGCGCCTCCCCCAAGCTTGTTCTTGCTCATGGGTTTGGTGGATTGAACCCCATGTGGCGAAAGTAAGCCGAAAGATCGGCTTGTCCCTGCTCCATCGTGTTGGTGAGGTTGGTGAGCTGGGTGTCGGTGCGCTCTTGCCACTGATGGGTTTGCAGGACGTGCTGGTTGAGCATGTAGTCGATGTTTCCTGCCGTGGTCTCGAGCCTTCCCATTTGCTCGGAGAGATTGTTCATCGCTTGCTCAAGGTGGAAACCTTGAGTCGCACCAGAGTCGGAGGAGTGTTCCTCCCATTGTTGTTGCGGAGTGAACATCCTTGGGTCATGCCCCGAGGTTTGCCACGCCGAGCCCCCGGCCATGTGCGGTGGCGGGGCTGAGTATGCACCGGGAAAATACCCGGTGTGACCATACCCCGGGCCGCCATGAGCCATGGGCTGCGGTGTGGGTGCCTCGGAACTTGATGGCTGCTCCGACCTGCACGTCCTCCTGCGAGAAGAAATACTCCTGCGCGCACTCTCCATTTCTTGGAGCTCAATGGTTAGATTTTTGCAAGTATACAAGCGAAGATCCGGGTTAGGTAACCGAAACTCGTTTGTATACCCGACAAAATAAAATATGAGGGAATCATTTGGACCATGCTTAAGTGTATGACCACGAATAAGATAATCCTCGTTTATGAGTATGCGGGGTGTAGAAATATATTCAACATTAGCATCATGCAAGGCACCTACTCCCGCAGCAATACGTGTAATTAACGAGGTGCATTCAATTGGTCCCATCATCCCAAAATTTTCTAACCAATGATGAATCAAGAATTGGACAGGAGAAATCTTAATCTTTTCAACCATAGCATAAAGAATTTTCATATCATCTTCGCGCACAATTCTAATATCACTTCTAGGAAAAAGAGTGATGCCAATCCACATGTGCAAGAAACGCAAAGTAGGGTGATGGATGTGATTAGTTCTAGGCTGCACACATGTTGAAAAACCCGTAATCCTTTCCCAAAATGCAAGCTTTGAAAATTCAGGAAGGGCATTATCAATAACAACATTGCAGCGAGAATTAAAGCCGAGAAGTATGCTAAGATCTTTCCATTTCAAACGATATTCTTCCCGGAAAAACCGAAAAGTAATACCCTCATCTACCTCTCGTAGGGTGCATAAAAACTGCAGTGTAAGCAAGCGGGAACCCGGCTCATCTACACTAGCAAAATCCTTCCACCCTATGGCCTTAAAGACTTTAGCAAATTCAGCATCCATACCAGTCTTTTGCAGCAGCCCCGTGTCAAATGCTCGCGTAGGAGCAAAGATACGGTTTTGAAAAAGCGCGTAGGCGTTCATCTCGTATTCACCCACCAAGTCGAGGTCGGTGTCGGCGAGGAGACGATGCTCGCTATTGCCTTCTTGCTCTTCTTCCTCGGCTTCATGTGGTGGACTTGGCGGTGGCTCGACCGCGGGGCGCGTGCGAGTGCTTCGGCGTGAAGAGCTTGGACTTGATTTTGAACTTAGGGACCTCTTCAACGCTCCGTACAGCTTCTTGGCGCCGGTCATGGCTGCACACAAAGAGAGCAAGAACACAAGAACGAAAACTCCGAACGGGTTATGTTAGGAAAAATCAAATCGGCGAAACCGTCCGTTGTTCTTGTGAGCAAGAACGCAACTTGCAATCCTCAAAAGCAAACTGGAAACACACTAAAACCAAAGTGATTTTTGCAGAAAATTTTTGAGGCAAGAAACAAGAGAGAGCAATGGAGATCTTGAGAGCTTTGAGAGTGAAGTGTGTGAGGAGTGAAAATGAGTGAGTAAGAGGAGAGAGCTCAATGCCCGACCACCTCCATTTATACACGACTCAAAGTAGCCGTTTTTGAACGTTGAATAGGTAGTGTGACCGTTGGGAAAAGACAGAGGGGCAGCAACGGCTACCCCAGGTCGGCCGACCTGTCCTGGTGGGGTCGGCCGACCCCTCTGTGGGGCCCACTAGCTCCTTCCTTGGCCTGTAGCCTCCAACGGTCATATGGTTCATGACCTTGGCTGCTATGCCCAGAAAATCCTCGAAAATATTGCTCAGAAAGATTTCCAAATAAAAACATGCCTCAAAAATCCAAATGGTTTTCAGAAAATTTTGAAACTAGAAGAGAAAAAATGTTGGAAAATTTCCAACATGTGAAAATTTATTGTAATGGTACAGAGACAATCCAAAACCTTGCATGAAAGAGTGCAAAAGTTTTGAAGAACCAAATATTTTTGGAAAATTAATTTTGGATGCATGGTGAGAAGAAAGCAAATATGCTGGCGAAAAAATCCAAATAATGAAATAAAATTTTTCTTGTGGTGAAATAAAAATATGCATGGTGGTTAGATGCAAGTGGTGGTTTTGGAAAAGGAAAAATCAAAAGGAATCAAAAGAAATGATAATGCCGATTAACCTGTCGGCCAGGGCTTCGCCGTTTTAAGTCTGGCGAGCAAGGACTTCTCCATTGGTTTCATTCATGAGGTGCCGGCCCTGTCCTTGGAGATGAGGATGGCTGCACCTTCTTTACTTGCCACACTTGTTTGATCTTGGGCTGTGTAGGTGGCTTTTGAGAGGCTGATTTCTTGACCCATAATCCTGGTCGTGGTGTTGCAGGCTTCTTGGGTTGGTACCATGACGGGTTCTCACGTTTGTCAAGTTGCTTCCAAAAAGCAATGAGATTGTCCGTCTTTCTTGGGGTCACTTCGATTTCTTTGATGTTTGAGGGATTTGGCCCATACTTGATCTTGATCATTGAGCATTGTTCTTTTCGGGGTTGAAACTCGAATTTTTCCTCCTTCTCATTGATGTAGAAACGGATTTCTCCGGCCCCAACATTGATTTGAGCCTTCGCGGTGCTGAGGAAGGGACGTCCCAAGATGAGGGGCGTCTCCTTATCAATGTCCATCTCCAGCACCACGAAGTCCACCGGAATGAAGTTGCCCCGGATCTTTACCGGAATGTCTTCGGCTATCCCCGCGGGGTAGCGAACAGATGAATCTGCTAATTGCAACCTCATTGGTGTAGGAGTCAGCTCTGTGTAGCTCAATCGATCAAAGACTTCCTTGGGTATAACGCTGACGCTTGCCCCTAGATCACATAAGGCATTCTCGAAGTGATGTGCCCCGATAGAGCATGATATGGTGGGGCAGCCAGGATCCTTTTTCTTTTCTGGAAGCCGGTTGAGTATAGCTGCGCTACACTCCTCGGTGAGTTTGACCATCTCTGTGTTGGGTAGTGGTCATTTGTTGTTGAGGATGTCTTTGAGGTAATGTGCATATGTGGGCACTTGTACCATGTCCATCAAAGGCACGTTGACATGAATTTTTCTGATGACCTCAACAAAACGGTCAAACTGTTCATCCACCTTTGGCTTCTTGTTTCGGTGTGGGAACGGCATGAAGTTGGTGTCTTGGAATTCTATTGCCTCCCCACCGGCTGCCTTTGGTTTGTCATGTTCCTTCTCTTGGGTGTTAGAAGGGCCTTCTTCTTCTTGTTCAATTCTGTTCTTCTTACCTGCATGGTTAGGATATGGCGGATCCCGAGTGGACTTTCCTCCCCTCGTGGTAACCGCATTAACATACAGGGGGAAGACATGGTTGACAAGAGTACTTATGTTCATGGTGTTACAAATGATAGATGATATAACCACATTCCAATACAGGGGTAAGGTTCAATAGTTGAGGATAGTGTGATACACACAAAGGTATCCCACTCTCTCTAATAAATGGGCGAGAGACAATTCTAAGCAATGCTAAGTTAGACTAGTGAGCTACTACTCCTAAAGTACAACATTCATAGAGCGTGCAAGGCCTCTACCTATCATCTAAGATCATGCAAGCGCAAGCAAGCGTCTTATGTCTAGGCAACTTCGGGAGGTCCGGCATACGCAGGGTCTGCCCCGCGACTCCGGCGCATTTACATACGCCTATGCCGTGCCCGAACGTGGAGGGTTCCTTTGGATGGACAGGGCTGTCACTTCCTGCCACCTACCTCTACAAACCGTGGGACACGCACATACTCAAGGGTGGAGAGACAACCCCAGCACCATGCCGGCGTCACTAACCACAACTCTAGATCCCTCGAGGCACCCCCAACCCTTCGGATCGACGGGGTGATAAATCTAGAGCACCTTTGCAGGACAGAGAGCCCGATGCCAAAACATAAGAACAACTAGCCTAACTAGCATGAATTAAACAAAAGGATCAAAGCAAGCACTAAGTTATGCATAAGCGTTCGTCGCTCAAGAACGAGCGACGAACGACGATCAATTAAGTACGTGCAAGAATAATCGATAATCAAGCATGAACGAACAAGGAACGCTCGATGTATGTTTACTAGGGATCATCGATGAACAATGAACGAACGATGAACAAACATGAACGAGCGATGAACAAACATGAACGAATGATGAACATTCATGCAGGATCATGATCAAACTACTAAGCACATAACAACTATACGAACGAATGTATTCCATTAGACGAAGAACAAGTCTTACAAAGAGAGGATACAAGAGCTATACCCAATTCTCCACAAGACCTTGGGAGCAATGAGGCAGCCCACTACTCAGCCAAGCACTACCTAGAAGAGTCTCTAGCTCTAGCGTGAGGAGAGGAGGGAATGATCCTTGTGTTGTGGTGTGTTCTGTTTGGAGGGGGGGTACCCCTTTATTTATAGTCTTGAAGGTCGGTTTCTGGAGGCGGTTCCTGAGGTCGGTGGCATTTAATGCAGGGGGAACCGACCTCCAGAGGTCGGTTACAAACCGCCATAGAAAGATGGGCCCAGGGGGCCACCCTGCCAGGTCGGCCGACCTGGCCAAAGGGGGTCGGCCGACCTGTGCCTGGCCCCACCTGGGCTGGGCTTTGGCAGGTGGCTCCCCCTCTGGGTCTTCTTCTCTGGTCCAGGTGCATTAGGCCTTGGTTGTGTTGGACTTTGACGATATTTGGCCTTTTGTCTTGGAGTTGTATTCCCGCGGCGAACGTCGGGCATGGTTTCACCTGGATTTCTCCCTTATTCCACCTGCACACTAAAATCTAGAGGTACATGTGGAAATAGATTATTTCTAAATAAAATGCGTGTAAGAAATGTCCAATCCTTCTTATTTATTAAGCTAGTTGACGGTTGAAATTGGTCCGTAACGACCGTCAACAACGAGTGATAATACGGCCTCCTGGTGTGCTGATCAGACAGGGAGTCTCCATAGTGGATAGCTCAAGTCTCAACCGACGAGTACAAGGTAGACTGATAAAATCATGTGATGCACCTGAATCAAACAAGATAACCACAGGCTCGTGACGCATAGAAAACGTACCAGCTAGAACCTGCTCACCCTCTGGAACCTCCTCTGCAGTGGTGTAGTTAACGCGCCCTGTCTTCACTGGCGCACTCTTGCCTTGCTGGCGCTGCTGTCCTGCTGCCTGTACTGGAGCCTTCTGCGCATTGTTCTGCCTCGGTGCTGCACGGCAGTCACGCGCGAAGTGCCCCACCTGTCCACAGTTGAAGCACGGGAAACCTCTGCCTGCCTGCTGCTACTGCTGCGGGCGCTGGTACTGTGGAGGTGCAAGGTACCGCTGTCCACTGGGGGCGGTGTACACTAGACGTGGCCTGGCTGAAGTACTGCCAGACGGTGGTGCCACAGCCTTTCTCTTCCTCTTGTCATCCTGGTGGGCCCTGATGGCATCCTCCATCACTATCACTGCACTGACGAGCTCGTCAAAGGTACCACCAGCGTTCAGGACAAGCCGGGACTGAAGCTTGGTAGACAAGCCTCTCAAGAAACACGCCTTCCGCTTGGCGGGCGTGTCAACCTGGTCTGGAGCAAACTGGGCCAGGTGGTTGAACACCTGGGCGTAGTCGAACACGTTCCTGCCTCCCTGCCTGAGGTCCAGGAACTCCCTGAGCTTCCGCTGCATAATGAAAGGCGGAATGTGGAACGAGCGAAAGGCCTCTCTGAACTGTGCCCAAGTCAACTGCTGACCGGCCGGAAGAGTGGCAAGGTGAGCTGCCCACCATCCTCCAGCCAACCCCTGAAGCTGCTGCGCCGCGAACAGTGTCTTCTGCACCTCTGTGCAGGCAGGAAGGACCCCAAACTTGGACTCGACAGTGCGCAGCCAGGACTCCGCCTCCATCGGATTAGTGGACCCGGAAAAGACAGGCGGGTGAGTGGCCAGGAAGTCTGCATAGGTGCAGCCTTGCTGTGGACCCCGACGATTGCCACCCTGCTGGGTGACGGCCTGAGCAATGGTCCTGAGGATATCCGTCTGGTTGACCATCACCTCCGCCAGATTGTGCTGCGGGGGTGGTGGCAGTGGCTGGCGACGCGGCGGCATTCTGCCAATTAAACATCACCACGGTGAGCTCCAAGAACAAAGATATTCAATATGGCAGAATTGAAATGCAAGAAAGGCCGTAAGCATCCATTTATGGAGAGTTTGCAAGAAAAATATCACAAACTGCTCCAAACTGAACAACCATACTAAACAGAATTTAGAACATGGTAAAGGACTTCTGGAGGATCGTAGCAAGTAGCTACATGCAGCCTTTCATGCAAAAACAAAAGAGTAACGGTCCTTCAAAGCAACAGACTGAAATCTGTCTTGACTGCGAGCAGCAGTCACAAAAACAAAATCTGGCACTTCTGGAACGTCAAACGGGAAAAGTCAGAACATGAAACTTGTAGAAAACTTCAAGATCTTTACAACGAGTGCTCAAACTCTTCAAACGAACAACCAGAACTAGAGATATCAATTTTTGAAGTTGGTGGACAGATTCTGGAAGAACTGGTCGAAGCTGAAATTTGACTCCACTTGGTCGACAGATTTAAAGGGTATACTGACAGAATCGAAAGGGAAACTCTGAAGCAAGGTTTTAGTTCACGTTATAAGCTTTCCAGAAAGTCTTGGTTCATCGAATTTGGTCGAGCGGTTTTGGAGTTATTGATTTTTGAAGTTAGCTTGTCAGTCTAAAATTTTTGGGTGATCTGAAATTCGTGGAAGTGTTTTAAATTATGAAGATGCAATGCATGCACGACCTATACGTCCTTACCAAATAAAATTTGCCCAAGTATAGCAGGCCGTAGACAGTGGTGGCAACTAAGTCGCACTCAACACGTTTGCTACACGATCTACGCGCAAGTTAGTGTACCTGCAGAAAACATACATCGCCACCTCAAGCAACCTACATAGGTGATGTCCACCAAATCCGCCGATGGACAGCAATAACAGAAAAGTAATGCATGGCTCCCCACATCACAAATCACATCTCCTGATCCATCTCATCCATCCTATAACACCCCCCACAATCTACACGAGTTAAACTCGTATCACTTGAGCCATGCATGTTACATACCTTCTTACCTGGGCGTCGATACGTCGTTACAGAAAAATAACAGTCAACTCCTATTACCACCTGATTACTCTAACATCCTTATAATGGGCTTTTCGTTCCTCACTCGCAACGTGGTTAGCTTTTTGAAAATAGGCCGTTTATATGATGTACTGTCCCAACACGGCTCTGATGCCAGCTGAAGCGTCTCCGCTTTTCACAGGATCGAGTCGGTAAAGCCCTGATGAACAGACGCAACAGTACAGCATATAAAAAGCACAAATTTACATCTATAAGTTATTACAAGTCTTAAATGATTTAAAACACGTGAATAGCACAGCGGAAATCTACAAATACAACCTCTACTAAACTCGACGATACATGGCCGCACATCGAAGCCCTGCGATGTGGGCCCGCTGAGGAACTCCACCAAGCAATAGCGGAAGCAAAATCTATACCTGCACAAAAACATGAAGAGCCAAACCCTGAGTACTAGTTACTCAGCAAGACTTACCCGTCAACGTGGCTAACTACAGCCGACTCCTAGCATGCAAAGGCTACAAGGGGTGGGCTGACTCCATTGCATAACCCGCACTAATTACTTAGTCCTTACTTTCAAGTTTTATTTCAAATTAAATACTTAACCAATAAAACAGTGCACTTATCTCTAAAACAGGTATAAGATAACAATACATCAATAAGCAGTATAGCAATAAATAGATATACAAATAATAGTAATGAACTAGCATCATCATATCATCAATCAGAGCACACTACAAGGTGGCGCACTGAGCAAGGTTGCTTATGACCGAGAGCGGCGGCATCGATGTACATCCTGCAGGAGAAAACCTGACCACACGACGCACACGCGTAAAGTCGCATGCGGCAACCGTTTGCAAGGGTCCCCCTGAAGCTAGGCCGGATCCAACCCCTCCCGAGAAAGGCCTTCCCGCACGGTCCCCGTCCCAGACGTACGCCCCGATTGGGAAGCATCCTTTCTCTCCCGAATACCATGATAGAAAGGGCAGGCTTCCACCGTACACCAGGGCAATTCGAGCTACTAAGTTTACTAGGCCCATAAAAACACTAGCATGTGATCAGTACGTTCGAACTTGCTCAATAGGGCCAACAACGAACGGTCCTTAATCGACACAGACGGGGCTACACCACCGTGAAGGCCCAGCCTTCTCCAACCATCCTACACAAACAATTCCCTATCCGGTCTCAACAAATCCTAAATCCATCTAGTACAATCCAGGGTAATTCCTAACTCGCGAGTGGGACCTACCACTCGACTTCTACCGTTCGCTAGTCCCTAAGCATAGCAAGTTCTAACGCAACCTAGACTACATCTATAAAAATAGGACACAAGGTAGGATATGGAAGGGTAATCCTAATGCAGTTCTAAGGCTTCACATCAATTCCTAATAAACCTAATGCACAATCAATTACTAGCCCCAATTAAGTGAGAGTAAAAATCCTAAATAGGGAGGCATGCATCGGGGCTTGCCTGGCTCAGGAGCTACACTAGCTGGGTCAACGGGGTCAGTGTCCTGCTGCGTCTGCTCCTCCTACGCCTCCTGGGCCTGCTCCTCCGGCAGCTGGAAGTCGAGCGGCTCCGGAGTCGTCTCTGTCACTACACGTTATGACAAGGAATAATGCAAAGTTAGATGTAAGAATATGATGCAATTAATGATTTAATTACGTGATAGGACAGTCATTTGCACTGTAAGTGCAAATGATTAACTTTGTTAATTAATTTCGTCTGGAGTATTTCCTTCATTGATTTTCAATTAAGTTAACCATTTAATCAACTTTAAGACGATTAAATAAATAATTCAATTTCAAAAATTAATTTATGTTCAGTGCCATTTTTCTGGTGAAAGTCACAACTGGAAGTGATTTATGGTGAAGTTTGATGATTTATTGTAACATGAATAATTTACAATCATTTAAACATTGCAGAGAACGATTTAAATCATAAATAAATAACTAAACAGGATATGACAGTAGAAAAATATTCTGTAAGTGTGTTATCAGTAGCTTGACAGGCATGCAAGATTTTAGGATTTATGGGGCAACAGAGAATCAATAATGATTTAAACTAGCTCTGGACACTTGTATTTATACAAGAAAACGATGAAGGGTATTAAGTGATCTGCTATTTTTCTAGACAGAGAAGGGCACAAGGAAACTAGCAAAATTAGTTTCATACTTTTCGGAGGTGTATGCGATTTATTATGCATTTTACAAATCTCAGGCAATTTCTGGAGAGTTAAACAATTTCGGAAAAGGATTGAAAATGGGCAGGCCAATCAGATCTGAGCCACAAGAAGGGCCACAAGATCAGGGCCGCACCGGATCTGGACTGCGCCACACCAGATCCAATCAGTGGTGTGAGAGGACACACATGTGGCCGCAGAGTCGTCCACACGGGATCCTGCGTGGCCACACGGGATCATGACCGTGTGGTCCGGGCTGCGCTGACCGGAGCGATCACCGGAGCGCGGCGGCGCAGCTCACCGGAGTGAGCTCCGGTGGCTCGCGGGGCTGGCCGAGGGCACGAAGAGGGAGCGCGGGAAGTGGGGTTTTCACCTCGACGAGCGGAAACTTGCGGGGTAGGCCGGAGGGTAGTCGGCGACGAGCGGCGGCGGGTGGAAGATGACCGGCGACGTCGCGGGGGCGGAGGGGTGGTCCTCCAGTTGCAGGTGTTGGCGCGCGAGCTTCACTGCGACACGGGGAAGGGAGACGTGCTACAAGTAGATGACGAGGAGACCGGGAAGACTGCCGGCGACGACGAGCTCTTCCGCGGCGGTGAAGACCGGCAAGGGGAAAAACTCGATTCAGGCGATCCGGCTGCAGAAGAACGAAACTGGTTAGGCTCGGAGGGTGCGCAACCGAGAAGAGTACCTCACGGCGCGAGCAATCGACGAGCCACTCACCGGAGAGGGAGAAGACAACGGCGAACCGTTGAACTACCCCATGGCCGGACTCGAAGGAGGAGCTCGAATCCTTGGGCTTGCGGTATGCGGATGCGAAGACGACCTCGACGCTATCCCCAGGACGTCATGGCGGCTCCACGGAAAGCTCGGCTGGCTCGGAGCTGGCTCGACGGCGATGAAACGCGGCGGAGCTCGAGCAAGCGGCAATGGCACTAGGGTTTGGGGTCGGGGAACGGCGACGGGAGCGAAGGAAATGAGCGCGAGAGAGCTGGGAGAGGAGCGGGGTCGCCTCTTGACGTCGTCCGCGTCCGAGAGCAGGCCAGGGCACCGCGGAGAGGCGTCGTACGCCGTCGGCGACGTGGCGGCAAAGTTCCTCCGCGCGCAGTGAGACATACGTCGCTGACGAGCGGGTCCCACAGCATCTTTCGCATTTTCCCGAATTATTTAAACCAGAATTTCCCCCAAAGTTTGGCACATCAATTGGACTAGCAACTGAACTCCAAAAATCGCAAATTTGGTACCGTTGGAAAGCTCTTGAAAAGTTCTACCATCTGGCCAACATGAACATCTGGAATCCTAAGGAATTTCAAATGGCAGCTGGTCAAATTTGGTTACTTTCTAAGTTTTGGGGATTTATTTGGGGAACCAGATGAATTTTAAAAATCATAAAAAATTCTCCAAAATTCTGATATCAGAAGGGCTATCTACTAATATTTTTTGGTTGCTCAAGTTGTTATGCAAAATTTTGAGTTACTTCAGAAGCTTGGATTTGGCAATTGTTTGGATTATTGAATTCGAATTCAAATTTGATTTCTTTTGTTTTGCTTATTCAGTTCCTGATGTGTGTTCTGGCTGTCTCCAGTGACACGGGGTGTCACAAAGTCCCTTGTGCTCGACATTGTTGAGTAGATTTCTTCCAAGAATCTCCTTGTGCAATGTCCTTCCCCGAGCAAGCCTCTCAAAACCATCCATCACCATCGCCCTCTCTTCCTTGAGCTTGTGATATTCCTTCAAAATAGACTCATCAAGAGTATCAAGCTCACGAGAAGGGGTTAGCTCATCACAAGTAATATAAGAGGAATTTGAAGGAGATGAGCTAGGAGAGGGAGTGTTACACTTTTCGAGGTCGAGAGCTTGATATGCAACCTCAAGTGCCTCATGCTTCTCATTGAGCTTCATGTAGTCATCTTCAATGATCTTGTGGGAGATTGTGAGGTCCTTGAGTTCTTCCTCTAGTTGCTCGACTCGAAACACGGCCACGTCATGCTCTTTCTCTAGCCATGCAATGAGCTTGTCTTTCTTCTTCATTATTTTGCCGGCTAGATCAAGAGCACTCAATAGCTCCTTGTAGGTTGGCCTATCTTCCTCTCCAAATTCTTCTTCTTCCTCATCTTCACTTTCACTATCCTCCTCCTCATCATCACTATCAAAATCTCTTGCCATCAAGCACATGGGAGGTGGAGGTAGATCGCTTGTGATGTTGGTGAGCACAATTCCGGCAACTTGCTTGCCCTTGCGAGAAACATCATCACTCTCATCATCTTCTTCACTTGACTCTTCATCGGTCACCCAATCTTGAGAGACGAAGCCCTTGCGCGATGACTTCTTCATGTCCTTGCCCTTGGGGTTGTCTTTCTTGACAAACTTCTTCTTTTACTTATACTTGACCCTTGGCTCTTCTTCTTCGTCATCACTTGAGTCTTGCGACTTCTTCTTGGTCTTCTTGATGGGCTTGGTGCACTCCTTGGCAAAGTGGCCCTTGTCGCCACAATTGTAGCACACGGAGTCTCTCTTGGACCGCCGATTGAAGAAGTTGCTTCTTCTCATGATGAGTGCGAGTTCGTCGGGGCGGATTTGCAAGAACTCATCATCGTCCACATCTTCATCAACCTCATCTTCACTTGAGTCGTGAACGATCACCTTCTTGCCCTTCTTCTTGCTCGAACTCTTGACCGGAAAAGCAAGGTTCTTGGTCGGCTTCTCGTCGGGCTTGTGGTCGAGGTGGTAGCTCTCGAAGGCGGTGATCTTCCCGATCAACTTGTGCGTCGTGAGCTCTTCAAGTGAGGTGTTGAAGAGGCATGTGATGAGTGCGCCGTACTTCTCCCTTGGAATAATCCTCAAGATCTTGCGCACGAGCCCAGCATCATCGACCTTCTCCTTCACACCGAGTGAGTTGATGTCCTCTACAATCAAGTTCAAGCGTGAGTATGCATCATTAATAGATTCACTTGTTGACATGGTAAAGGAGTCATACTTATCCTTGAGCACATAATATCTTTCCTCTTTCACATCCGCGGATACCTCATGAGTAACTTGAATTTGTCGCCAAATCTCATGAGTGGTTCCCGCGGACTTGATGCGAGCAAAGACATCCTTAGTGATTGCCTCAAACAAAGCATTTTTAGCTTTAGCATTAGATTTAGTGAGTTTTTCATTGACCGTCCTGTCGTCGGCGATAAGCTCAACCAACTCACTCGTCACACGCCACGCGTCGGAATCGATAGCCTCAAGGTAGGCTTGCATACGAGCCTTCCAATAAGCATTGTCGGTCCCGTCGAACGTGGGTGGCCCGCTTCCTCCCGGCATCCTTACTCAAAGGCGGTTAAGTCCTATTTTGAGCACAAGGCTCTGATACCACTTGTAAAGATCACAGAGTACCGAGAGGGGGGGGGGGGTGAATCTGTAGTCACTTTACGCTTTCTTTGGTACGGCGTTTTAGCCACCTAAAACAAGCTAGCTGATAACAAGAAGCAAGCAATACGCACGCACTAGCAAGTCTAGCTAAAAGCAGCCCTACACATGCAATGCTACCAACAGTAAAACACGAGCGAACCTATCAAGCAAGTCTACTAGCAATAAGTAAATGCAGAATAGTAAATGCTAGTAAATAAAGGAGATAGGATAGAGATTGCTCATGGATTTTTAGCCCGTGGAGTCTTGACCCCTCCCTCCGCTCGATGGCGATCCCTTCTAGAGCATTCTTCACCCTCCAAGTGAAGACACGGGCACGTCCCGCCGGCAACTCCAGATGCTCCTCTGAAGGTAAGGATCCACACGTGATGTGGTCCAAAGGGCGCTCTCTTCACGTAGCTTCTTTCACACGGGAACCCCGAAGACCATGTACAAACTTGCGGCGGCTTCCACACTCCTTGGCAAGCTCACCACCGACGCCTAACCGGTCTAGGTCCTACCATAGACCAAGAGTAACAGCTCTAGATGACTCTCTATGCACACACTAGCCCTAGAGATCAAATGATGCTCTTGTTACTCTCTCACTAGCACTTGGATCACTCCAAATCCTTGATAAGTGCTCTCTCTTCTTGCTCTTAGCTTGTCCTGGGCAACCACACATGTTCCATTGGCCAAGAGACCCTCAAAGGGGTAGGTAACCAGCTATTTATAGCCTCCAACCACGAAACTAGCCGTTGCCACAAAAAGCAGTCTGTCAGCCTAGTCACCGTATCATATGGTGGCCTAGTCGTCGTATCATACGGTGACTATTTCTCCTTCAGCCTTTCCTGTTGTCTTCACTGTCTTCGTAGCCACCGTATCATACGGTGACTAGCTTCCTTTCCAGCTTTAGCAACTTGTCCATTTTGCCAACTCTCTCGAAACCATACGGTGACCCACCGTATCATACGGTGACCATCATACTGTGACTCTACCAGAGACTCTTCTTTCTCTGGATTTTCCTGTCCATAGACACCGTATCATACGGCGACTACCACCGTATTATACGGTGACCTCTTCTCTCTGAACCTGTGTTGACGGTGCAAAAATCATGAATTTGCAGTCAACATATCGGTAAATAAAAAGCTAATGACCAAGATTCTGTGCATAGTAGTTAGGAATTAACATACTTCCACGAGTTTTGGTGAATTTTGGATGCAGGAGTGAATAATGGACGAAACTGGCCCTGACTCGAAGAAAAGTCGGGCCGGCCGGCCCCACCATAGGCTGGCTGGCCCCCCTTGGCGCCCAAAGGATTCGGCCTTCCTCCAGCAGGCTGTGAACAGGCTCAAACGTCACAAACCAAAGCTTGTTCAGCAGAATTCCACCGACATACCGTCTGGTGGGCTGTTTGGGCCTCAACTTGGCCCTTACTCAAGTTCTGCCGCCCTCACGAAGCCACCGACCTACGGACCAACTTGAAGAGGCAATCAGGGATGTCCAGGAGTGAAGTGGTGGCGAACCGCCACATCGGGCGGCCAGCCGCCCCCCCTGGTAGGCCGGCTGGCCTGGCTTGGTGGCCCCGCCACTCGCTATAAGATGCTTCCTGTCCTAAGGACCCTATAAATACCCCTGGTGTCCGCAGGAACAAATTGCACCTCACTGATCTAAGAGATCCATTACTCATTTGTAGAAGTAGAGTTATTATTTGGGAGTTAGAGTAGAGTAGAGTAGAGTGAGAGCTCTTCTCGAGGTTCCGGAAGTCTTCTCGGAGTTTCGGTATTGTTCTTGTATCTTAACTCTTGTAGAATTACTCTTTATTTATTTATATAATTATTTCCATAATTATTTAGTTTATTCTTTATTCATTTTTTTAGTAATTCTTTTCTATTTAAGTTTATTTACGTTGATTTTGTTGTGCTTGACATGGAGATAGACGACAAGATTCCTCTCATCTTTGGGAGACCATTCTTGAGCGCCACCAACGCCAACATCAACATGGGGACAGGGGAAATCCACTTGGACTTCAATGGCGGAGAAGAAACATTCAACTTCAAGCCTAAAGTTGAGCAGTGCAACCAAGTGAGGGTCTTCTATGGAAAGAACCCGAGAGAAGTGGAGAAAATCGAAATCACTCCACCCATGCCGCAGCCAGACAAGCTCATCACACACATGAGGAACTACATGGCAAGAGAAATGGAAAGATGGCCAGCCAATTTTTGGAGAAGTCCGAAGAAAGTACCCGAGCAGCCCAAGATGCCACAAGCACCCTCAGCACTTCAAGAAACAACAGGCGAGTCAAAATCGCTAAGGAGGAGGAGAGCTAGGCGTGCTAAGAACAAACGGGCAGCAAAGGTACCCACAGAGGAGAGTACAACATTGACGCCTACAACAATGGTCGCCGCCACTAGCACTAAGAAGACAACCAAAGTGTGGCGGAAGAAAGAAGGAACCTCTACACTGTCTGATTCTCCGGCGAGCGAGGTCCAATCAAGCTGAACAAGAAGGAGAACGTCTAGCTTAAAGACGTAAAAATGAGAGCCCTCCGATTGGGGAGGCCATCCCAATCGTTATCATTTAGCCAGGCCTGGCACTTGCTTTTTCATTAAACTTAGAAAAACAAAATAAAAATTATAAAATATAAAAATACCAAAAATAGTAAGGTTCCCGGCAATGCCCATTAGGGGCTAGCCACATGTATCACCCTCATTCTTTTCGCAGGTACAAGAAGAATGGAGGAATCGGCGATTCAATACAAGCTTAAGCCTCGCAAAGACTCAAGCTTGGGGAGGACCGCCAGGTAAGTATTTCTATCGATTAATAAAATACTCCCTGTTATTGAATAAAAATGCTAGAATCTTGGTGATTGCTACACTTAAAGGAAATGATAAGTAGTTACAGGATAGCTCCCCTTGTGTCGCATTGATGCAACCTCTACTCCTGACATGTGTGTTATTTGTACTTGAGCATAGTCACATGTCACACCCCAAAATTTCGTATTTTGGGATGTGAACCGCTTTTCAACTTTAAATGCCATTTTCAATATTTTCAAAGGTTTTAAGTAATTAATTTTTGTTTAAAATTGAATTTATTTTGTCTTATCAAATGTTTGCATTAAGTGATTTATTTTATTTTAGTGGAAAGGTCAAAAAAAATGTTGTGGTTATGAAAATATTTAAATAAGCAAAATTTTAGTTTGTCTTAATACTTTGAAATTGTTTGTCTTGAATTTCTTGTCTTTTCTTTGAAGTGGTTTGAATCTTTTTATTACTTTATAAATCAGAAAACAATACCCCTTATTAAATGGACCTCAAGCCGGCATAAGTCTTGTCGAAATATCCCACCTGACCTTTCTCTTTGTCTCTTTGTTTCTTTCTTTCATTTTCCCCAAGCCTCTTCTTTATCTCCACGATTTGCAACAAAGGCAGCTAACATTGAACTTTTTCTTTTTTTTTTTTGCGAATGAACATTGAACTTTTTCTGACTTGTCTCCATGCCCCTTTCCTCTTTCTTTTTCTTCTTCATGCCTACGCAGCAGCGGCGCACTAGCCAAGCACCACAGCGCAGCACCTTCAGCTCCCATTCATGCACAATAAACTTGTCTATTCGTTGCCTCATCAAAGAGAATGAAAACTGCTGCTCTAATGGCCATAATTCCCTTCCTCCACTGCAGCTGGCCGTCCTCCTCCCTTCACTGCCCTTTCCTCTCCCTTTCTTGGCCTGTATGAGCACATCTGCACGCCTCTGTGGTGGCTTACGACCTCCTCTGGCTCCCCTCACTTCATCCCGTCCTGTGGACTCGAGATCATCTTCATCTCCGTCTGTCTGGCAGCCATGACCAGCCACCACACCACCAGTTCGCATCCCCGTTCCCGTTGATATACACCACGAAATGACACCAAACTTTGCCAGATCATGGGCCTGGAAGTCCTCTACATCATACCCGAAGATCAGGGCTAGAGGATCTCCGATGCATCAGGAATCTGCTTCGCCATCCCCGCTGGTGCCAGTCGCGTCCAGCCGCGGCGCCCGGTTGGCATCGATGTTTCCGGCGATCCGTCCAGCGAAATGTCTCCAAATTTTACCAGGAGATGCGCCTCGTCGTCTTCTACAATATATCCAAATATCATTTCCATAGGAGCCACGATGCGACCACAGTCCACACCGCCGTGTTCCCTGTTCGAGTTCTGGATCTACCAGTCACGCGCTATGGTAATCCGATCCATGTTCCAGCTAGTATATTCTAGTTCCTGATGCACCAAACTTGCAAAACCGTGTTTCATCAATTCTTATTCGTGTCTACAGGAGGATTCGCTGACATTCACAGCGATGCTTCCAGGAACACGATTTCTCTTGCAGCTGTCGCAGCACAACTATGATGTATTCCAGCAGCTCAATCTCCAGTTCTAGTGAGTTTCTGTTCAAACCATCTTGTCGTAGTCGTGTTCCCAGTATTTGTGTACAATTCTGTTCAAATACTTTCTTGAACCGTGGAGGCAATCCACAGGAACACGCAAATTGTCTTCATGCTGTCTGTGCGCGGCCACCAGCTGGCACCGGTGTTCCCGCCGTTCCATACAACCAAATGCCGCGATTCCCCACCATCATGTGCCTTTTATCATCTACAACATCCCCTCAAAACAGTTTCCCCAGAAGATTAACACAGACGGCGGAATTGAGGACGCCGTGACCGCCATCTCGTGTCTGCTCGCGTCCAGAGCCCGCGACTGCAACTCTGTCATTGTTATGGTCAATTCCTTTCATAAGATGATGCAATGACCATGTCCAATTGTGTTCTGCAGATCTCTCTTCGTGTCCACCAGAAGGATACCCCATATCTGCAGCGACGCCACCAGGAACGCTATTTCTACTGCAACTGTCGCAGAACAATCTTGCTGTGTTTCAGAGGCCCTATCTCCGATTCCAGTTAAGTTATGTCCAAATCATCATGTTGTCATCATGTTCCACATAACCCTGAGCTTTCCTGTTTATACCTTTTGTTAAATCGTGCAGTCAATCAGCAGGAACGCGCAGGTCTTCATTTTGCTGTCTGTGCGCAGACAACTATGAGCCTGATGTTCTCTTCCTCACCAAAACACCACTGAGGCAAACATCACTTCTCATGGCCGTGGCTGATGTCCGCCTCTCGCTGTCACAGATGCCCTGAATGCCTCTCGTTGTTGCATATCTATTGGTGAGCTAATTGTATCCTAATTCATACCTTCCAACGAGCTCATGATGTTGTAGGTTTTATTCTTATCTTGTATGTTTGTCGTTGTTTGTGCACACGAATAGGATGATGCGCTCGGCAGTCACATGAAGACATTGACGATCAAGAATCGAACTCACTGAGCAGCAATACTCTAAAGAGGCAAGTGTCCTTGACCATTTTGTGCCTATTTTATAAATGTTTTGTTTGCAAACATGCATGCTTGAGTCAAACTGCTATCGAACCTATGTGTAGGGTTTACTAGAATTTCCTTATCATTCCTTGTCACTCTAGTTTATTTACTTGTTTATGGGTAGTATCTGCTTAGCCTTGGTTTGAGTTGGGTATCATGTTAACTTGACTAATTGAACTACTTTCACATGAGGTTAAAGGTTAATTCTTTAGCAACACATGGAGCTAGGGATTTTGGTGATATGGTTTGGGAGCTGTGCTGGGGTTACCGGCAGCTCGGGGACTGTGCTGGGGTTATCGGCAGTCCCTTGGTTTTGTTAATCACCTAAATCTAAGGACCGGTTCGTGGAGCGACCACCCATGAAAACCGTACAACCACGAGTCCAAGAATGGGCACGGCCTGGCGTATTACATTGTGGAGACCAGTTCTGTACGTGCCAAACGGCGGTGCGAGGAAGGCGGGTATGCTGGAATTGTCAGGAGAGAGATGTGTGGGGATAGGAGAGTTACTCCTCGGAACCATCTGGCACAAGAGGGGGCCTCTAGGGGTGAAGGGTATACTTCCCCTATCGGTGGAACCTTAGTGGGCACGTACAAGCTGAAGGAAGCTGTGAAAAAGCCTTGTTGTGATCTCCTGGCCGCACACCTAAGGAAGTGTGCATGTGCTTGGCCAGCATGGCATAAAGGAGACTTTAGTCCACCTGGCAACAGGGGATGGAATCACAAGTCGTGGGGAAAAGTGTACAATCTCTGCAGAGTGAAAACTGTCATGACAGCCGTGCTCACAGTCAAGAGCGGTATGGACCCTCACACGATTAGTTGGGAATGGTTGGATGGGTAATCACACTGGGGTAACTGTGATTGGGTACAGGTGGAGTAACCTGTAGAAACGTACAGGGTGGTTGGAACCCTTTTATCTTGGCAAGGTGGAGTAACCTTGGCCGTTGGAGGTATATATCATCTAGTAAATAGGAGTTGCTTTTACAAAATGTTTTACTTAACTGCATTTATGCAAATAAACCCTGTAAGCCTTTCTTGTTATTAGCCAACATGTCATACTTTCCCCCACTTGCTGAGTACTCTATTTACTCACGTGGACCCAAAACCACTTTTATTTGTTGCTCAGTGAATGAAGACATCGAGGAGTACTTGAAGGTGGAGAAGCGATGATCTAGGCATGCGGTCTTCCGGTCAACTTCCTATGGAGATGAAGGACGCCAACGCTTAGATTTATTCTTCCACTGTGTTGGGGGATCGAAGGTCTCGGTAGGACAGATCGAAGCCCTCCAACGGGTGATCGAGGTGTTTGGGTTCTGGCGAAGCCTTCGGAGGTTGTCGATGCCTTCGAGTCTCCTCGCGAAGCCCTCTTCGCTTGTCGTCGTTGTCTTCTGGTTGGAGCGAAGCCCTCTTTTGTGGTCCGCGATGCCGGACGAAGAGGTTCTCGTTCAGGTTCCCTGCAGTTCAGTTGCGCGAAGCTCTCCTTCTCCCGCGATGCCGGGCGAAGGGTTCAGGTGATTAGAGAGTTCAGAACACGGTGCGAATGATTCTTCCTCTGGCTCGTGGCCCGAAAAACCGATGTCATTACAGGATCATCTCCCTCCATATTTATAAGGGGGAGAGTGATCATATTTACATACATGCCATTGGCTGTGTAAGCATGGCTCTCAGTTTGATTGCCTTCTCCATTTCGCCTTCGCTGTTGGCTGTTGGTCTCCGCGTGGGTAGGGTAGGCTTCGGTATGTTCCCCAACGTTGCATTCCCCTTCGCATGTGTCTTCATTTCTTCCAATTGGTTTGTCCCTTGACTTGGATCGTAGCTGTCTTCCCAACATTAGCCCTCAACTGTTGAAAGGAGGTTAGCGAAGCCGTTTCCTTGAAGCAGTTATCTCTTCAGCTGCGATTTTTTCTTTATTTTATTTCTTGTTGTTCTTATTTTAGTATATTTCTCTTTTCTTACTTAAACCCTTGGTTGTACGGTTTTTCACCTCAATGTCCCCAGCTTTCGGCAGGTCTTTAAGGCCCTGTTTGTTTAAGCTTTTTGACATTTTTGTCTGTTGGCTTTTGGAAGATTCAAAAGTCGGATGTCTTTGAAACTTGAGAAGCCAGAAGCACATCCTGAGGTGCTTCTGGCTTTTGGCTTTTGACGGCATCTGATTTTTAGATCTCACAAAAGACAATTAACAAAAATGGCGAAAAGCTGAAACAAACAGGGCCTAAATATGTGTCGCTTTCACCTTTTCCGATTCGTATCTTTTTACCGTCGTGGCTGCTTTGTTGGCATCTCCTCTTTCGAAGGTACTTCTTTTCTTCCTTCGATGGCTAGGCAGAAGTCGCCAGCGTTTCCTAGGGGTTTCCATTCTCTTCGAGCTGGTTATTTTTTCACAAAGTCTATCTCCGCCTCCCGTTATAAGGGTATCTTCTCGCAGTGCTACTCGGAGTCTGGTCTTGTTGATATAGATTCAATTCGTCTTCCTTTGCATGGTCCGAAGCAAATCCCGGAGATCCGCCTGAAACCTCGAAGCGATGAGTTTGTTGTCTTTTCGTCGTTTCTAGATGCCGGTCTATCCTTTCCTCCTTCGAGTTTTGTCCTCCGTGTTCTTTCTTTATACCACCTCCAACTTCATCATCTTACTCCTGTTGCTGTCGCAACAATGTCAGCCTTCGCTTGGGCTTGCATTAGCGAAGGTTTAAATCCTGAACCTCATGCTTTTTATCGAGTATACCAGGCCCGGCACACTCCTACTTATGATCATGAGCAAAATCTCAGCCCTTGCTTCGGAGTTGTTGGTTTTGAGGCTAGGGAGGGGTTTTTGACGCCTCTTGGTAGCTTCGATCCTCCACCCTTCGATGAATGGGTGAAAGATTGGTTCTACTATAAGTATCTTGCCGTCGATTTTTACACTGGGAAAGCTTCTGGCATATGGATTACCAATGACTTAGATCCTTCGCTGAATGGCTTGGTTTCTCAATGTGTTGATGCTTTCCGGAGGGTTAGTCAGAGAATGACCCTTCGTGACATCCTGGAGGAATGCTTTGCTGCTGGTGTTCTTCCCCTTGCTCGTCGCAGTTGGAGGCCCTCTTCTTTTGGTAGAAATAAGTTTGGCTTAAGAATGCCAGTTTTTCCTTCGATATCGGGACCCTGTATGGCTCTTCCTTGTGCTTCGTTGCCTTTGATAGCTTACTCTTATTTTCCTTCCTCTTTTTTTTTTTATTCCTTCAGCTTACACTTCGTTGCTTTTGCAGGCTTCAATCTCTGGTCACCTCAAGACCGAGTTACTTCTTTTCTTGGGATGTTCTCTCGGCAGGAGTGGGTCGAAGGCGCTCGAAGGGGCATCAGTGTTCGAATTAATCGGTTTTATCTGAGCTTCGACTTATGCCTCCACAATCGTCCTTTTCCTGAGGACAATTCTTGTGAAAGAGATATTTTTCCCTACTTCAGTATTTCAGGCTCTTCAACCGTTGAGATGGATCCTTCGCTGGTAGTTGTTACTCCTGATGTTGAGTCCGTTCCCAGGAATACTGAAATTCCATCTTCGCCAGGTTCTCTTCTTGTGCCGACTTATTCTCTTATCTTTGAAGAACCGTCTCCTGACGCACCTTCGAATTCAGCTTTTCCTCCTGCTGTGCTTGATACTACTTGCGAGAGTTCTTCGCTGATACCTTCGGAAGGTTTGCAAGGGTCTCCAGCTGTTGCTTCGGATGCTGTCTGTACAGATGGGGTTACAAAGAGGTCTGAATTAATCAATTCCTGTTCGCTGGTTCCTGAGTGTTCAAACGATACTTTTGGTCTTCCAAAGAGGTCTTCGTTTTTCGGTCTGCTTGGTAAGCGGAAACTTTCAGAGGTTTGGGGTCCAAGTCAGGATATTACTTCTACTTCGGGTACTGCTTTGCCTTCGACTAGCGTCGCTGTCCCGCCTTTGCAATCTTCAAATCTTGGTATTCATTTTTAAAGAATTGCTTTTCCTCCTTCTTTCTTTCTCTTCTTTTTTTTATTATTCTCATGATCCTTCGCTTCTCTTCCTTTTTCTTTAGATGCTTTGAGCTTAGGGTCTCTTGAACTGGATGTTGAAACCATGCTATCGTCTATCAATGACGACATTCAGGCTTCGAGTGCTCTTGAATCTGCTGCCCGCAAGGTCCGGTTTCCGAAGGTTGTGCTTGGCCTTTCGAACCTTTCGGGTGACGTCCTCTTTCGTTCCTTGGTTGCTCATCAAATCAAGGTTAGTATTTTACTTGCCCCCTTTTTCCTTCTCTTTTTTTTTATGTACTTCGTGTTTCTTCTAACAGCTTCGCTTCTTTCTTCTTTCAGTCTATTATTCTTACTCGAGCTTGTGCTCGTGAGCTCCAAGATTCTTCTGGTGATTCGCTACTTGCGTCGTCCCTTCAGGCCTCTCTTTCTGCGATGGATGATTCCTTGAAAGCTTCTTCTGCTGCCACGTCTGACTTGCTGGCTGAGGTTGAGGTTCTTCGAAGCCAAAAATCTAGGGTTATTTCTGATCTGTCTGTCCTTGAAGAAAAGATTCGCGAAAGGAAGGCTTCATTGGAGAAGGAGAAGTTATTTAATGAGCATCTTTTGTCTCGTCTATCGAAGGCGTCTCAGCTAAAGATCTCTTCTGTCGATAACTCCTTCGCTAAATCCCTTGTCCTTTGTGATCTTGTCAAGGAGCTGTTTCAGGCACTTGGAGCAAGATATGATGAGGTACCGGCGGATGCTTCTTTGGAGGTTTTGGGCGAGTGGCTTCGCTTGAACCTGGCTGGTCTTGTTGAAATATGCAGGAGCTTTTCTTATGACACTGTGATACTTATGATTCGGGATCTTCTCCACAGCTTCTCTTGCGAAGGTAGCGATGCTATTGACTTGGTCAGTCGTTCTGATTTTTCAATGAAGCCTTCGGATCCTTCTCATGACTTCGGAGCTGTCGAAGGCAAGTGTATGTGTCTGATTAATGACTTCTGGTGGAATAGGGTCAAGTGTCTTGTCCCTGATTTTCCCGAAGGCTGTTCCTAAACTCCTTCGAATGGTTGTAGATAGCCTTTTTGGATGTCCTTTGATATGTATTTATTTTGGATACACTTTTTTGATGTAATATTTGCTTTGTCAAAAACTCTGAAGCTTTATTGCATCCAATAACCCATGTACTTCATGTTCTGCGATGACTTCGAGCTCTGTATTGAGCCTTCGAATTTTCGTAGCCTTGTGTAAGCGCACCTTGTGATTATTTATCCACCTTTGCTCTTCGGTAATTAACTTCACTGTCCATTTCATAGCTTCGATGTCCAGATGTAATGGGTTGCTTCGTAACTTCATCGGCCTTCGTCTACTTTTGATGAAGGAAATCCGGATACGTCTTATTTTCCTATTTCTGTCTTCGCTATATGCGAAGGTATACTTTTGTTCATCATACTCTCCTTTTGTGGCTTTCTTTGCCTTCTCAGAGGGTGACTTCTTCGTTATTTTTTGCGGGTTCCTTTTTGAATTTTTGTGATGACTCTTTTGAGTCTCTTTTTATAACATTGGCTTCGCTTTTCTGAGCGAAGGCCTTTTGGTTGGCTTTCTCATAGCCCTTGGGTGGTAATTTTGCTTCTGATGAAAAATTACCGTTTCGGCTCTTTTGCCTTTAATTTTTGCTTCGCAGTCTTTGCGAAGATAGGGGCATTCTTTCTGCCTTTTTGGCGAATTTCTGTTTTTAAATTGAATTCCTTCCTTTCTGTCTTGTGTTACGACGAGGCTTTGTCTTTTGAGGATTTGACCCTCCTCATTCTCTTTTCGAAGGTAGTTGCGATTTTTTCTACCTTCGAAAGAGTGAATCTGAGCCGTCTATCTGTATGGCAGGTGTTTACCACCTTGTTTTGTAATTCGACGAGGGGGTTTCTCTCTTTTTTTAGAGGCTTTGCTTCAATGATATTCTTCCGAAGGTTGACTTGTTTTTCTGCCTTTTATCGGCGAATTCGAAGCGTCTGCTTTTAGAGCAGGTATTCGTCATCATGTCTTGTAATACGACAAGGTTCCCTTCCTTTTATAGAAAAAGGAGAGATATTTTTGTAAGCGTCTGGAATGTTCTTCCTTGATGTATATATACATGAGGTATCTCTGTCTTTTTATTCAACTTCTTCAGTCTTCTTTGCTTCATGGAGGCTTTGTGGGATCGACTTCCTCGAGGCATAGTGAAGGATCTGACACGTCATGGCTATAAGCGCGGAGATGCTCTTCCACAGGAGCTTGTGGACCACTTCGACGAGCTTGATCGATTGAGTGCGAGGAACGCTATTGTCGAAGTTCCTCCATAACCAGTTCCTCTTGCTATTGTTCCTCCTGATATTATCATCATTAGTGATGATGAGAGCTCCGAAGGTCGTCAAGTTAGGCCTTCGCCTCCGGTTGGGGTAGCTAGTCGGACTCGTAGCAAGTCGAAGAAGTAGGTGTTTGTGTCTTCGTATTTTTGTAACTACGTGTTGGATAATAAAGAACGTCTTTCGCTTTGTGTGTTGTTACTCTTCGATCTTATAATCCTGGAGAAGGCTTCATTATCTTGGCGAAGGCTTTATAGTCTTGATGGGTGTTTCCCTGTGAAAGAGTCCAAGAGTGAATGAAGATTAATATTCGGCAAATATAAAATATAGCAGACATAATTTATGTATGAAAGGCTTCGTTTATGAGATTTTGTTTTCGCAGAAAGCTTCGTTTCGCGTTGTGCGGTGTTGGGTTTGTCATGGGTTCGGCCCACGGTCGGCGCCAAATGTTGGGGGATCGAAGGTCTCGGTAGGACAGATCGAAGCCCTCCAACGGGTGATCGAGGTGTTTGGGTTCTGGCGAAGCCTTCGGAGGTTGTCGATGCCTTCGAGTCTCCTCGCGAAGCCCTCTTCGCTTGTCGTCGTTGTCTTCTGGTTGGAGCGAAGCCCTCTTTTGTGGTCCGCGATGCCGGACGAAGAGGTTCTCGTTCAGGTTCCCTGCAGTTCAGTTGCGCGAAGCTCTCCTTCTCCCGCGATGCCGGGCGAAGGGTTCAGGTGATTAGAGAGTTCAGAACACGGTGCGAATGATTCTTCCTCTGGCTCGTGGCCCGAAAAACCGATGTCATTACAGGATCATCTCCCTCCATATTTATAAGGGGGAGAGTGATCATATTTACATACATGCCATTGGCTGTGTAAGCATGGCTCTCAGTTTGATTGCCTTCTCCATTTCGCCTTCGCTGTTGGCTGTTGGTCTCCGCGTGGGTAGGGTAGGCTTCGGTATGTTCCCCAACGTTGCATTCCCCTTCGCATGTGTCTTCATTTCTTCCAATTGGTTTGTCCCTTGACTTGGATCGTAGCTGTCTTCCCAACACGCTGCAATGTAATCTTTTCTTTTAGACCAGTTGGTCATTCTTGTAATAAAGTTATCGATTTAATAAAGATATTGTTCTTTTATCACATATATTGTCCTGTGTGCGTGAAAATTGATCCTGGGCATGCATACAGATGCATTCGGTTTTGGTCGTTAAAACCGGGTGTGACATCACATCACTTGTGTTGCTACATTTTGTGGGTTGCATACATCACACCAAGTCTAAGCATTGTGAACTATGATATGGCATGATTAGGATTTTTTGCAGTTCTTAGCATGGTAAAAGTTCAGAGATGTTTTCATTCTAATTGCTGCAAGTACCTAAAAACCCTTTCATCTTGTAAACACTTCCCTTGTGACGATTTATTTACCTACCAAAGCCATATCATACAGATATAGACATCCTCACTCATAGCCATTTGTTCATGCGTTGAGTTTTGTTAAGGTTTAAATGCTTTTGAGAGTAAGCACTCTAAATCTCGGTCATTATTCCTTTGCGTGAGCTTTTGTTTTCTTTCCACCAAAAAGGAATCTTTGAAAAATTATCAAACATCTCCATCCATCCATCATCATTTCATTTGCAAAATCTTTTGGGTCTATATCAAAAAGCTCAAGAATATTTCAAAAATGCTCATGAACCTGTCATCGCTAGTGCCAATACATCATGGAGTCTAAAAAAAAAATAGAGACTCCATGATTTGCAAGTATGCACTAAGGTTCTTATCATAAACATCTTGCATGAGCATAAAAGAAGACCAAAAGTTTGCAAAACCATCTCCATCAGCGTGTGTCCATCTTCTCCCCCTCCATCACCATTTTCCATATGACCGAGATATAAAGAGTTGCTATGTCTCTTGAGATTTATTCTTTAGCTTTACAACATACGCATGACAAATGTGCATATCCTTACCAAGCTCCACATACAAGCCTCATTTGGTAGAAGATAGGATTTGAGTGAAGCTTGTAGGAATAGACTGACTAGAGGGAAGGGAAGTGTGAAACAAAATAAAGGAGAAATTTTTACCTTGTCTTGCAGCACATAAAAACTCTGGACTTAAACCTGCTAGAATTGTTTTGTCCAAAAGTGCTGTTCTATTTCTCAATGCTATGTGACAAGGTGAAGCATACACGCCCCACACATGTGCACACTTGTGAAAATTCCGTACTCTTGTATACTTACCACCATTTAGGGAGTACGTGGTTGTATCTTAATTACCCTTGGGGCGCTATCGTTGTAACTCCTGATCCGCCGGTACCCTGAGTTATTTGCTCGAGCACTAGTAAAGTTAAGCTTAGGGAGTGTGTTGACAGTGCAAAAATCATGAATTTGCCGTCAACATATCGAAAAATAAAAAGCTAATCACCAAGATTCTGTGCATAGTAGTTAGGAATTAACATACTTCCACGAGTTTTGGTGAATTTTGGATGCAGGAGTGAATAATGGAGGAAACTGGCCCTGACTCGAAGAAAAATCAGGCTGGCCGGCCCCACCATAGCCCGGCCAGCCCCCCTTGGCGCCCAAAGGCCTCGGCCTTCCTCCAGCAGGCTGTAAACGGGCTCAAACGTCACAAACCAAAGCCTGTTCAGCAGAATTCCACCGACATACCATCTGGTGGGCTGTTTGGGCCTCAAATTGGCCCTTACTCAAGTTCTGCCGCCCCCACGAAGCCACCGACCTACGGGCCGACTTCAAGAGGCAATCAGGGACGTCCAGGAGTGAGGCGGTGGCGAACCGCCACATCGGGCGGCCGGGCGGCCCCCCTGGTAGGCCGGCCGGCCTGGCTTGGCGGCCCCGCCACTCTACCTCGCGCTATAAGATGCTCCCTGTCCTAAGGACCCTATAAATACCCCTGGTGTCCGCAGGAACAACTCGCACCTCACTGATCCAAGAGATCCATTACTCATTTGTAGAAGTAGAGTTATTATTTGGGAGTTAGAGTAGAGTAGAGTAGAGTAGAGTGAGAGCTCTTCTCGAGGTTCCGGAAGTCTTCTCGGAGTTTCGGTATTGTTCTTGTATCTTAACTCTTGTAGAATTACTCTTTATTTATTTATATAATTATTTCTACAATTATTTAGTTTATTATTTATTTATTTCTCTTAGTAATTCTTTTCTATTTAAGTTTATTTACTTAGTTAAGTTAGTGCTCATAATAGTCTTGTTGTGGATTTCGTGATTGTGTCTAAGTAGTATGAGTGAGTGCTTTGCCGAAATGGAGTTCGCGCTTACTGAAAGCTATGCTATATTCTTAGATAGGGCTATTCTCTCGATCAAGGATAGTTCCTCTAAGATAGTTGTAAGCGCGGTGCTTAGAACTATACCTATGCACGATTGGCGTGTGTCTTTACGGAGGACGGTAGCCCCACATGTGACAGGCACGTTCAAAGGCAAACCAACCGGGTTCTCAATAGCGGTTAGATCCCAGGGGGAACCTGCAGTATTGGGGTTCAGTACCAACCCTGGCACGATGGCCATGCCCCGAAACAACATGACTTGAGTGTGCATAACCTTAGCTATAGTATATAACCTTGTAGAATTAATTGCTAGAAGTAAATAGATGTAAGATTAACACATAGGAATCTTTGCCTCTATCTCGTTGTTCTCCCAATGTAACTTCTGCTATCTCTTTTATTTTCTTGGATTATATGGTGAGTGCCATCCATATATCATGTACCCCTTTTACCCCCGTCTTAAGTAAGGTATTGTTATTTCGCATAATAGTATCTACTTTGTTACATTTTCAACTTCCTATCGCTCTACTTCCCCAAGAAAAATATAAATACGATAACCTTGGAATACTCCAAGGTGAAATGCTACAATGGTGTTCCGTGCGCTTGCGGAATTAATGGAAAATTAATTATGCACATATTCACCGCCAACAATCTGCAGAAACTGGCTCTTCCCTGGAAACCATACGGTGACCACCGTATCAAACGGTGACTATCACGCTCATCATACGGTGACTTCCAGCAGAACACTTCAGTCTTCAGTCTGCAAATTCCTGTAGCCACCTCTGCCTGAAGTCCTTCTTGATCATCTCCTCGATCCTTGACTTCATCTTCACTCTTCTTGGTTCCTCAAGCTTCTCTTCTGCCACTCTTGCCTCTGAGAGCCTCATATTGCATCCAATGATCTCTACCACTAGTGTGCACTAAGAGAATCAACTCGAACCCTCTTGATAGTCCAGTTTTTCCTATGGACTCAAGCCTACATCTACACCAAGCCAACACTTGCTTGGGTCTAGCATGTCCTTAGCCTTGATCCATCTTCTCGACCGCGACTCCATCAAGTCCAATGTCCTGAGTTGTTGAGGCAACCAATCATCGAGATATCCAATAAAGAAAAGGTTGACATAGTCTCCATCATATGTGACCATAGGCAACAACCTACAAAAGAGTTAGTCACATACAGCATGATCATCCAATCACCAAAACATTCATACCTTTGGGGTTTCCATACTCCAATGGTCATAAAGCTTACACCTTCGCCAATCTGTTAGCTGCTTGTATGAGGTTGAACCCCGAGAAATGCGTCTTCGGAGTGAGATCTGGAAAGCTATTGGGATACATGATCTCAAGAAGGGGCATCGAAGCAAACCCGGAGAAAATAAAGGCAATAATGAACATGGAGCCACCTTCGAACATCAAGCAAGTACAGAAGCTTGCAGGAAGAGTAGCAGCTTTGGGAAGGTTTCTTCCGCGTTCTGCTAAAAAATGCCTTTTGTTCTTCAAAGCTTTGAGAGGAGCTGAGCAGTTTGTTTGGACCGAAGATCATCAGCGAGTGTTTGAAAGTATAAAAGAAGAGATTCAAAGGTTAACGACTCTTTCGAGTCCCTTGCCCGAAGCTACCTTGTTAATGTATGTGGCGGCGTCGCCGTACGCTGTAAGCGCAGCTCTTATCCAAGAGAAGATCAAAGGAGAAGCAGCAAAGCAGTACCCAGTATATTTCATATCCAAAGCTCTTTCTGAGTCAAAACTCAACTACTCAGAGATAGAAAAAGTGGTATATACAGTATTGATTGCAACTCGAAAGCTCAAGCATTATTTCTTAGCACACAAGGTTGTGATACCTTCGGCATACCCTCATCGGGAAGTATTTGATAATAGTGAGCAGATGGGAAGGATAAGGAAGTGGGCAATATAAATACAGTGTTATGATGTAACTTTCGTTCCAAGAAGTGCAATAAAGTCTCAGATGTTGGCAGATTTTGTGGTTGATTGGATGCCTCCAAAGTTCGAATCTATGATGGTCGAAAGTGATCCCGACAAAGTTTGGCTAGTATACACGGATGGGGCCTGGGGGCATGCTGGAGCTGGCATAGCTGCAGTGGTGATAACTCTAGAAAAAGAACAAATTAGGTATGCCGCAAGGTTGGAGTTTGATACAACAAACAACTCTACTGACTACGAAGCTGTTCTCTTTGGGTTAAGGAAGATTAAGGGAATGGGCGCCAAAAGAGCAATCCATCGAACAGACTCCCAGTTGGTTGCTAACCAGGTGAGCAAGGATTATAACACTTCGGATAGCGAAATGAAAAAGTACCTGGAGGTTGTAAGGTCTTATGAAAGGAAATTTAAAGGCTTTTATTGGGGGATCGAAGGTCTTGTTCGACTCGGCGAAGCCCTCCAACGAAGATTGTGTGATGATTGCGTCCTTGCGAAGCTCTCCTGGCGTCTTCCGCCCTCGGATTGCTCCTGGCGAAGCCTTTTCAAGACCCCGAAGTCCTTGAGCTCCTTGGCGAAGCCCTCCTAAAATGTCCGCGATGCTGGACTTGGTTCAACTGCCCAGGCTATTCCTCGGGTCTTACGTTATGCGTCGTTCCGAAGCCCCCAATCTTCCGCGGTGCTGGGCGAAGGGGTTGAGGGATAACAAAGAAAAGTGAACAGAGTAAATGATGTGTCTTTGGCTCGAGGCCCAAAAAACAGATGTCATTACAGGAGCTATTCCCTCCATATTTATAGGGAGAGAAAAGGTCAAAATTACAGCGATGCCATTGAGCAATTCTGTTACGTCTCCTAGAGTTTAGGCTTTATACTGACTCTTGCTCAACACCCTTCGCTATGTCTTCAGATACCTTCGCTTGGTAACAAGTACCCTTCGCATGATTCAGGGGGCCTTCGGCATTAACTCCAACATTAGCCCTCAATTGTTGATGTACTTTGGTAAAACCTAGGTCAGAAACAATTATTATTATAATTAAGATTATGTCGTGTGCTCTCCTGACTCATGCACGTGCTTGTCGTTTTCGATATGTACTTTTTTCTCGATTCTCGATGCTCTGCTTAACTCTATATATATCCATAGTGATTGCCTTGTTTCCTCGCGCTGTTTTTGCTTTTGTAAGCTCTTGTCTTCACTGTTTTCGCTTTCGCTCCTACCTTCGCACCATTAGAGATCCCTTTCTCGCACTCTTTTTCAAGATGCCTAATGATCGGAGATCCAGTGAAGAAAATATTAGGAAGAAAGCGAAGGTCCATAAGTCGTCTTCCAAGGATGGTTCTGATAAGGCCGTCAATAAGGTTCGTCCTTAAATGACTAGTGCGGCCGCTGCCTCGGAGCCCCCTTCGAAGGCTCCAGTTTCTTCGTCGAAGGATTCCTCAACTCGGCCGGTTTCTGATAAACCAGCCATGTCGTTTCGGCCTCCTAAGGTGTATAACTTGATGGATGTTATTACTGGTCCGAAGGGTGGAAATCAGAGTTCTGCTAAAACTTCGTCGGTTTTAAAAGAAACTCCTTCAAAGAGCCTTGCTGGTCCCGCGAAGGATTCTTCTTCTTCTTCAGCTGACGCTGGCAAATTTATGGCTTCTGAGAAGGCCAAGACCCAGGACAAGGGTGCGAAGGTTGTTGCGACCGCACCTAGTACTGCTGGATCGAAGGCTAAGATCCAGGACAAGGATGCCGAACCGGGTGTAATTGTGCCCGTCGCACCTGGATTGAAGGCTAAGATCCAGGACAAAACCCAGGCTGGCGCTCATGAGGCTTCGGGTGAGGCCCAGATTCAGGACAAGGCTGTGGGTGAAGGTGCTGTTTTGAGTTGTCACCTTTCATTACTTAATATGTCTGAGCTTCGCCAGATGGCTGCTAACTTAGGGACTCTTTCAGATCGCTCTGCGGTTCAGCTTCCGTTAGAGCCTCATGTTCAACCCCGTCGTATTCATAGCCCTTCGGCAGGTGGTGATCTTTTTCTACATTCTGTTTTTGAGGCGATGCAGGAGGAGTTTCTCCCTTTTGACGTGAATTTTGATTCAGTTGAAGCTGCCGAGGGGTCTTCGCTTGCTTGTGAGGAGGTTCCAGCTAACACCTTCGTCATGAGTACTCAGGCTGCTGAGCCTTTTGTTGCTGCTGCTAACTGGATTCGGCTTCCCCAAGTGGAGGAAGAGCTGATGTCGCAGGGTGGAGATGCCCTGTATAAGTCTTTGTTATCTTCGCAAGTGAAGGTGAGTTGTCTCTCTCTCTCTTTTTTTTGTACTTCGTTAATAGCCTTGTTTGCTCTGATTTCTACTTCTTTTTGGCAGACTCTCGCTATTACCCATGCTTCCCTTTGCCAGTATCGGGAGCTATCGAAGATGAAGAGTGATCGTGATACTCTTCGCAAGGACCTCGCTGCCCTTGAGACGAAGGTCAAGGAGAAAGAGGAGGCACTCGCCCTTATCAAGAAACGCTTGGCTGAACTTGGTTCAGAGAAAGAGGTGCTTGTTAAGTTTGCCGAGGACTTTGAGGCGAAGGTGGCTTCTTTGGACAAGCAGGTTGAAGGGCTGGATGCATCCCTTGCGAAGGCTATGAAAAATAACGAAGACCTCATTGTAAAGATTGATGCTGCTGATCAAGAGCTTGTTGGTCTTGTAAAGGCTGAAGAGCTTCGACTGGCTGACGTTTGTGGTCAGGTTCGAGATGCCCTTGTTTCTGTTGGGGCAGCACCTGATCCACTGCCTGAAGATGCTTCGACTGAGCATTACCAAGGTTGGCTTATTGCCAACATCCCTTATGTTAATGAAGCCTGCAGAGCTTTTTCGAAGAATGCTGTGCAACTTGCTGTTCGGGATGTTCTTCACTCGCTCGAAGCTGGGGGAGTGATGCCTTGGCGAAGGCCATCGACGACACTTTCTCTTTTACTACTACTGACAACACGCCTCCTGCTCTGATCGGAGCCCTCATCATCTTTGCTAATAATATTGACGAGTCTTTCTGGAACAGGGTTCTTTCTATCGGCCAGCAGCCTCAGAGTGAGGTATAAACTCTTTTGTTTGATTTGTATGGGATATTACCCCTTCGGACTTGTATTTGCTGAGAATGTCGTGAAGACATGTGTTGTAAACTCGTTATTTGTTTGTAGTTTTAATATTTGTTTGGCTTTGGATTTTTAGGATTCTTCTGACATTTCCCTGAGCGAGTTTCCCATTCCGAAGGTTTCTTCTGACGTTGTGTCAGGGAAGTGTGCTGCTCCAGAGTCTTCGTCTGACCTTTCTCTGAGCGAGTTTGCGACTCCGGAGCCTTCTTCTCATAATTTGGCTCGTAGTGAGCCTCCAATTGAGATCTTCAGTTCTCCTTCGGAGATTGACCTATCTAGCGAGTCGGACCCTTTGTCCCCAGTCGAAGGGGGTGAAGGTCCCCTCATTTTTCCTCCAGGAAGCCTTGTGGCTATCGGTAGAGTTTACCGCCCTAATGATGATGTTTTCGAAGGGCATCGAGGCTGCACAAAGCGAAGATCTCGTGGACGCCGCCCTCGTGGCGGTTCTTCGAGCAGTCATGGTACAACCAAGAAGAAGAGTAGCGGCCTTCGCCGTCGTGATCCTCCTATTTATATTGAAGACCCTTCTTCGCCTTTCGACGCTGCTTCGCATGTTGAGTGAATGATTTCTTCCGGGATAGTAGATCCCGTTTTTCAAAGGCCTTATTCGCCTTCGAGCGGATATGACGTTAACGAGTTTAGCGTTGTATGTCAGATGCTATTAGAGTTAGGTCTTATTGTAAAGCAAGAGCCTGACGATGGTTCTCCTTGAATGAATTATGTTTTTGAGTTATTTTTTGAGGAAATCCTCTTCGGCTTGCTTCGCTGTAGAATAGGTTTCTTTAATATCCTCGCAAAGCTTCTGCTTCTTGCGTGATAACCTTCTATTTTCTTGTGAAGATTGAAGTTTTCACGCTTGAAACTTGAGTTTGGATCTATGCCCTGCGAAGGCATTCTTTGCTGAAATTTTTTTTTCCAGTCTTTAGGAGAGATTATGCCTTCGCTTGGGCTTTTCTCTCATACGTCTTAGCTTTTTTGTGCTATTTTTGACTCTGAGGCAAGACTTTAAAGGAAAAGTTCAATTCCATGATTTGTCTTAATGCCTTCGATTTGTAACCTGGGGGCTTGGTATCATTTTTTTTTATGATATAAGCAATCGAATTTGGGATGTACCAAATTGGTTTGCCTTTCGCATATTCTTAGACTTTTTCGTCCGATTTTCCTTCGTTCTAGGCCTTGGGCCTGATGGTTTTTAGCCGGTGGCTTCTCACTTTGAGGCCATGGCTTCGCTTGCTTGTTCTCGTTTTCCGTTTTTTTGGAGTCCAGATAACAAGTTTTTGTGATACTTTTGTATCTGAGGGATCTGTGTTATTTCTTATAACACGTTGCCTCGAAGCTGGGTTGTACCAAGTTCTGCTTTGGTACCCTTCGCTTTGTTCTAGGCTTTCTGCCTGACTTTGTTTGTTAAGCTCGTGGCTTTGCTTTTTGATAAGGCTCCTCTGCAAATTACTCTGGAATTTTTTGAGGGTAAAAAGTAATTATGAAACTGTAATACAGTCTTAGAGGGTGCCTCGTTAAAAAACCTCACACCCTTCGCAGGGCTACCCTCGTGAGGAAAAAGAGCGCACCCCCCGCATGTCTTTTATGTTTTACACATAAGCGAAGTTCGCTCTACCGAAGAGTCGATCTGTTGACTCTTGGTAGTAGCGGTTCATGAAGTCTTGCAGTATTCTTGCCGAGTTCTTGAGGCCAAAGGTCTTGTAAGCTGGTATATCTTGCTCTTCTCATATGAGATGGATATTCTTCCTTCCAGGAGTTTCATTGTCTTCAATGGCTCTTGCTTGCAGCTGATCCCCGAAGACCCTAATCACAGAGATTGGTCCCGGAATATTTATGCATAGATAAGCTTGATGTATGACAGCTTCGAACTTGTTAATTGATCCTCTCCCGAAGATTGTGTTGTAAGGGTAGATGAGGTCAACCACATCGAAGGTCACATCTTCAGTTGTTGCGTTTTCTCCTTCTCCGAAGGTTACTGGTAGTTCGATTTTCCCCATCGCCTGGATTATCTTTCTGGTGAAACCGACCAAAGGAATTCCTGCTGGTTGTAGAGTTTCGTTTTATAGGTCCATTCTTCTTAAAGTTGAAGCGAAGAGGATGTCAGCTGAGCTTCCCCCATCGATGAGTATTCTGAGGACATCGAATCCCTTGATGTTTGCTTGGATCACCAATGGGTCTGAATGCGGTTGGTCCAGATTTCTTGCATCTTCTTCTCCGAAGGTTATATCAACATGGGACCACCTTGTCTTGACAAAAGGAGTCCCCGAAGAGACGTGTTGAACTCTTCGCTTGTGTTCTTTTCTGGCCCTCCTTGAGTCTAGCTGCTGTGTGGATCCTCTGGTAATGGCATTTATTCTTTGCCTTCGCAACTCGCTGTTGGCTTCTGATTGCCTTGCGTTGTTTTGATGATTCGTTTCTGGTGGTGGTGGTAGCGCGGCCAAACTTTGTGGTTGATGATAAGTGTGCTGTTGTAGTTGCTGCGAAGCTTCTGTTGGGTAGTTGACCACATGATTTACAGAATACGAAGGATAGATTGAACGAGTGTTGCTTTGGGACCAGTCTTCGTGAAAGTTGCCCATGTGACGAATGGCTTTCTTTGCTTCCCTGTTTGCTAGCCAATTCTGCTTGTATGACAGGAAGTCTCGGCATTGTTTAGTTGTGTGCCCTTTACCTTCGCCGTGCAGTTCGCAAAACACGGTGTGGGAGTTGGATTTGTTGTCACCGTCTCTGCTTCTTTCCTCATGATCTTTGTCATGATTGCTTCGCCCTTTTCCTTTTTCGTCCTCTCTAGTTCTCTTCTCACCTTCTCTTTCCTCTTTGTTTTCGAGATTGTGTACCCTTTGACTGCTGTGGTCTCTGGTGTTTTCTTTGTTTTCGTCATGCCTTCGATTTCGGCTTGATTCTCTGTCTTCTTTAGCTTTTTTCTCGTCTCTTTGCTGCTGAGTTTGCTTCTTTTCATCGTTCTTCTTTCTTCTAAATTCATCATCTGACCTTGCATACTTTTGGAAGATGTCAAGTAGTCCAAAGATTGTGGTAGGCTTCTTCCTTGCCAGCGAAGAGTCGAAAGGGCCAGACCTCAGTCCTTCCATCAAGGCATCAATTACCGTGGAAGCCCCTACTCCTCTAGCCTTCGATTTGATCTCCATAAATCTCTGCATATATTCTCTGAGGCTTTCATCGCTCCTTTGCTTGCAAGAGAACAATTTTCCTTGATGCACCTCTTCAGCTTGGAAACCCTGAAAATTGTTTATGAACTCCTTTCTCAATTCGGACCATGAATTGATTGATCCCGGTTCTAAGGTGGAGAACCATGTTTTGGCAGTGCCTTCGATTGCCATCACCAGTGCCTTCGCGTATGTGGAATTTGTGCCTCCGCCGGATTCTACTGCGGCTTCGAAGGACATCAAGAATTCTCTTGGATCAGACTTCCCTTGATATGCTTTAATTTTTGGCATCTTTGAAGTTGAAGGGCCAGGGCTCGTTTTGAAGTTCTTCGCTTAGCGGTGAATTTTCATTGAACATTGAAGTTGGTTGAACATCTGTGCTTGTGCTGCTTACTTCGTAGACCACCTTCCCTTCGTTCTGCTTTTGCGTCTTTTTTGGATGATTCTGACTTAGCTTCTTCAGGTTGTTCATATCTTCGTTTACTTGGTTCAGCCTTTCATCCATTTCATCAATTTCCCTCTGTGTTTGCCCTATCTTCTGCAGCATGTCTATCTTTAGTTTGGACTTCTTTTCTACGATTACCAAGCATTTTTCCCTCTCAAGCCTTTCTTGCTCTATGATGCGAAGTCGTTCTGCTATAGAATCTGCTTCATCATCTGCTGTTTCGTCACCCTCCGGAAGGACGTTTCCTACTTGCGAAGCGTCTCCGATGTTGTTTTGTATTCCTCTCTGAGCTTCCTCCTGCCTTAGAGCTTCCTCTTGTCTTGCAGCCTCTTCGGCTTGAGCAGCCTCCTCGGCTCGTGCGGCTTCGGCACGTGCTTCTTGTTCTCTGGCGACTTTGGCTTCTTCTTCTCTAGCTTGCCTTTCCTTTTCGATCTCAGCGCGCTGTGTTTCGGCATCTATTGTCTTCGATGATCTGCCTTTGGCCATCTTGAGTTGTAAACGTGGTCGTGGGTTCGCCCCGCGTGACGGCGCCAACGAAGGTCTTGTTCGACTCGGCGAAGCCCTCCAACGAAGAGTGTGTGATGATTTCGTCGTTGCGAAGCTCTCCTGGCGTCTTTAGCCCTCTGAATTCTCCTGGCGAAGCCTTTTCAACACCCCGAAATCCTTGAGCTCCTTGGCGAAGCCCTCCTGAAATGTCCGCGATGCTGGACTTGGTTCAACTGCCCAGGCTGTTCCTTGGGTCTTACGTTATGCGTCGTTCCGAAGCCCCCAATCGTCCGCTGTGCTGGGCGAAGGGGTTGAGGGATAACAAAGAAAAATGGACAGAGTAAATGATGTGTCTTTGGCTCGAGGCCCAAAAAACAGATGTCATTACAGGAGCTATTCCCGCCATATTTATATGGAGAGGAAAGGTCAAAATTACAGCGATGCCATTGAGCAATTCTGTTATGTCTCCTAGAGTTTAGGCTTTATACTAACTCTTCCTCAACACCCTTCGCTATGTCTTCAGATACCTTTGCTTGGTAACAAGTACCCTTCGCATGATTCAGAGGGCCTTCGGCATTAACTCCAACAGCTTCTCTGTCCAGCACATTCCAAGAAGCAAAAATTCCGAAGCAGATGAGTTGGCTAAAAAAGCCGCGTACAAGGAAGAGGTCCCGGGAGATGTGTTCTTCGAGATATATGCAGAATCTTCTTTGAATCAGATAAAGTGGGTGAACATGATCGGAGAAGAGGATTGGAGGGAACCAATTGAAGCCTTTCTTCGAAGGGAATGGAATCCGGATGAAAGTTCCGAAGAATTCAAAAGGATGGAGATGAGGGCTCGAACGTACCTCTTTATCGATGGTAATTTGTACAAGACTGGGGTTTGCGCTCCGTATCTAAAATGCATTTCCAGAGACGAAGGCAAGGGCATGCTAAAGGAAGTGCACCAAGGAGTATGTGGGTCTCACATTGGCTTTCGGGCTTTGGTCGCGAAGGTGTATCGGATGGGGTTCTATTGGCCGACAGCAGTCAAAGATGCCGAAGAGATGGTAAAAACTTGTGCTGGCTGTCAATTCACGGCCAAGGCAAAGAAAGCAACAGCTTCGGATGTGAAGCTCATCCCTCCAGTATGGCCTTTAGCAAGATAGGGCATCGATATTGTAGGTCCACTTCCGAATGCTTGTTGACGGTCGTTACGGACCAATTTCAACCGTCAACTAGCTCAATAAATAAGAAGGATTGGACATTTCTTACACGCATTTTATTTAGAAATAATCTATTTCCACATGTACCTCTAGATTTTAGTGTGCAGGTGGAATAAGGGAGAAATCCAGGTGAAACCATGCCCCAAGGCGACGAAACAACACTTTTACAAACTCGACATTCGCCGCGGGAATACAACTCCAAGACAAAAGGCCAAATATCGTCAAAGTCCAACACAACCAAGGCCTAATGCACCTGGACCAGAGAAGAAGACCCAGAGGGGGAGCCACCTGCAAAAGCCCAGCTGTTGACGGTCCTTACGACCCATTTTTACCGTCAACTTTATGCACCTTTTGGAACCTAACACCATCACCAAGGGTAGACATAGGGCTTATTTCTAACAAATTCCACTAGTCTTGGTGAAATTATGAGTGCAGGTGCAATTCATATAAAAACAAGGGAAAACATGCACTAAACATGGACTTTGCAATCAACGGATTTTCCCGGAATAAAGATATCTTCCAAGGGCCCAATAACCGAGAGAAACACTCAAGTCTACCCATAGCACTCGGGACCAAGGTCAAGGAACAGAGGGGAGGCCACCTGCCAAAGCCCAGCCAGGGTGGGGCCAGCCACAGGTCGGCCGACCCCCCCTAGCTGGGTCGGCCGACCCCCCCCCCTCAAGCCCAATGAGGCCCACTCTTCTATGGCGGTTCGTAACCGACGTTGCAATGACGGTTCCCCCTGCAATCAATGATACCACCTCGCGGAACCGACTCAATTCCACCGACCTTGGAGGCTATAAATAAAGGGGCACCCCTCCCCCTCACACCACAAGACAACATATTGACACCAAGAGGAATCCATTCTCTAGCATTAGACTAGTCTCTAGGCTGTAGAGGATTAGAGGGGAGAGTTTGGTAGAGGAGAGGGCTGTCCTCCCTTTGTTAGGACTTAGCCCAATCTTGTATCTTGAGGATACTTGCTAATAATATATCGTTCGTTCGTTGTTCGTTCATCGTTCGTTCGTCGTTCATCTCATATTAAGTAAGTATCAAGGTCCACCCCAATAGAATTATCTTCTTTATTCCTCATGCCTTATGATTGTACTAGTATGATAGCCATGTGCTTTCTATGTGGTTGTTATCTAGTCATGATTGGTTGCTTCATGCTTGACATGTCTTTATTCATTCGTTTATGTCCTTACACTCGATTCATGCATGAAGTGGTGAGACATGCTCGGGCCCATGACTTGTTAATCCGTAGGGTTAGAGTTATGTGCGATATAGATCGTAGCTTGTTAATCCGCAGGGTTAGAGTTACGCATGTCTCACCCGTTGACTTGATGATCCGTAGGGTCAGAGTCATGCATGATCTAGCACTTGATCTGTTGATCCGTCGGGTCAGGATTAGGTGTACTCTTCTTCCCGACTTGATGATCCGAAGGGTCAAAGTCCCGTGGGAACCGAGAGTACTGTTTAGCAATGTGAGCGTGGTGCTTAGGTTGATAAACAGCTTTGGGTGTTTGGTTGTCTGCTTGAACAAGAGAAGGTCTGGCAGTGAGGACTTAATTGCCTTGCTGTCACGTGACCCTAGGACTGGCATAGGGACTTAATAGCCCTAGTGTCACGTGTCCTGGTAGAGGGTTGCCGGTAGGTGGTGACAGCCCTGCTGTGCTCAATCCTCTTTGTTCTACGGTAGATAACCTTGATTGCCTGGTAGAAGGAATACCGGTAGGTGGTGACAGCCCTGCTGGTTACCCCCCTTGTTCCAGGTTGACATAGAGCTTAGACTTGTATGTGTTGCATGAGCAGGAATACAAGAAGTACATAAGGACCCATCTCGGCTCTCTTCTTAACCCCGCTTAGCCTAGGCTTAGTTCTAGTGTTAGATTGGATTGCTCTGGTTGTGTTGTCACACTACCCCTACCTTATTATTATCCTTACCCCTGTTTAGACCTTGGTACATTATTAGTTATGTGATTATGAACATTGCTATCTCGTAAACCACCGCCTTCCCTGTGGAAAATACGATACCCTTGAATACTCACGGGTGAAGTGCTACAACGGTATTCTCCGTGCGCTTGCGGATTTATCTGTGACCGTAAGAAATACCAACAAGCATTTCTGGCGCCGTTGTCGGGGAAGGCACTGGTTGAAGAGTCACTAGCATTGTTTATAATTATATTTCTTTTAATTACCACTGTCTAGATAGGTCTACCTTTGTTTTGTTTTCTCTTTATGTGAAAACAGGGTAGTGTACCTCTGGCGTTGACCTAACGAGGCAATACACAGAAAATCAAGAAGTAATCTTGAGACGAACAGAACCGCGAGTCACCCATCCTCAAGAATACTCTCGATAGTCAAGCCAGCTACACCCGCACCATCAAGCTCAACACCAATGGGTCAAAAGTTTTCCCACGAATACTCCGCAGCTACATCCGCACCATCAAGCTCAACGCCAATGGCTGAAAAGTTGTTCCAAGAATACTCCGATGCCGTTGTTGACCGTATGGCACTTGGGCCACACGTCAGCACTGGAGACGGAAACTTCAGACTTAGAGCCAGCCAAATCTACATGGTGCAGGCCAATCCATTCCATGGAACAGCCAACGAGGACGCAAGCACCCATCTTCGAAAATTCCTGAAGGTTTGCAAAACTTTGTCCATCAAGGGAGTCAACCAAGATGTCATCCGACTTCGTCTATTTCCCTATTCTCTTGTGGGGGAAGTAAGACAATGGTTCTATGCCAACCCAAGTGTTGCGACTACTTGGGATGATTGCTCTGAAGCGTTCCTCGAGAAATACTCTCCAAGAGGCAAAGCCTATGCCCTTCATGTACAGACTCCAAACTTTTGGAGAGCACAAGAAGAATCCATTCCTAAAGCATGGGAGAAACTTCAAGATTATTTGACAACATGCCCTGATCGTGGAATGGATGATTGGACAATATTGATCAATTTCTACCATGGGTTGACACAACCAGCTCGTGACTATCTTGATTCTCGTGCCGAGGGGAGCATCTTCTCACTTACCGCTGCGGAAGCAACAAAATTAGTTGAGAAGGTAGCTATCGGTGAAGGGTGGAGACCACACCCTCAACAGAAAGAGACGCCTTCCAACATCACCCTAAAAGGGAAGCACAAGGGGAGAAGGCTTCGCACAAGTGCTTTGAAAAGACAGCTACAACCCCAACACGAGAAGTTGTTTGCATCCTCATCTCCGGGATCAAGCACCAAGTCGCCAAGCTAAACGCAATGGAGAGAAGTCTTGCTCATTGGACTTAAAACGATGATGCCCTTGCCAAAGGTAAATTGGTAGTTACCTCATATTTGATTTCCATTTCCACATGCATATTTGAATTCCCTCAATTTCATTCATGTATTTCACTTGCATATTTGAATTCTCCCTCGACATGCATTTTCATTGTTTGCATGTTTGAATCTTTCCGACTTTTGTTTGGGATTTTTCAAACCACATTACATTTACAAAAATTTCTTTATTTTTGAAAATGAGTTTGAGGCAATCTTTTTTATGGAGAATGTTTTGAGCAAAATTTTGGAGGA
Source organism: Eragrostis curvula (assembly GCA_007726485.1). Taxonomy (NCBI): domain Eukaryota; kingdom Viridiplantae; phylum Streptophyta; class Magnoliopsida; order Poales; family Poaceae; genus Eragrostis; species Eragrostis curvula. The sequence goes on along the minus strand of RWGY01000858.1, from coordinate 16,284 downwards.
ATTTTTGGCACAACTCCCTCTGGCTTTCCAACACATAGCCATCATGAGGTTGTCAACCAAAATTGGACTTCATTTCATTATATTTGTTTCCAGAGTGCTTGGTGCCTTCACTTTTCATTCCACTCAAGCACTTTTTTCCAAAATTCTTACTCTTGCATTTCCCGAGAATTTTCATTGTTTGCCCCAAGTTCAAAAACAAGATCTCCTTGAAAAAAAAAAAATCTGAGAGAATAAATTTGGTAAAATTTAACTTGAGCCAACCTTTTGGAAAATGCTTTGAGCAAAAGTTTTGATGGAATTTTGGCACAGCCCCCTTGACTTTAAAGCATATAGCCATTGTGGGGCTGTTGACCAAGTTGAACTTCATTTCTTTTTATTTGGATGCAAGGGTGTTTGGATTCTTCAAATTCATCCCTTTCGTACTCAAGCACCCTTAAAACAAAATTCTTGCTCTCGCATTTCCGCAATTTTCCATGATGTTTTGTCTCAAGTTTAAGAAAAAGATTTTCTCTTTTCTTTGGTTCTCTTATTTGCATAGTTGGAGTCTTTCAAAAATAAACTTCTTCGATCTTCAGTCGTCTCCAACTCTTCTTTTTCTTTTTTTCGAAAATCATTCTCAAAGAGAGATAATTTTGAGACAAACCCTTTTGGCTTTTCGTCTCGAAGTTAAGAAAAAGATTTCCCTTTCTCTTCTTTTCTATTTGTTCAAAAAATTGAGTTGCGATAAAAAAGACATCCTTGCAAAGGCAACCGACGGGAAATCCATTTGGTTTTCACTAACGTAACCCGTGCTCGAGTTCGCTTTTGTGTTCTTGCTCTTATGTGCAGCCAGGATAAAGGCCAAAAATCAGCTCATCAACACGTTGAAGAAGGCGACAAGTTCAAACACAAGTCACCCCCGACGTGACACATACTCGTCCCCCTCCATTGAGCTCATGCCTAATGTGAGAAGATTGGCATGAAGAGCCTCACGAAGATCCCATGGAGGAGGACCATGATGAAAACAACACGTCAAGACTCCTCTTCGACACCAACCTTGTCTTGGTGTGCGAAAAGAAGGTACAAGCCTACAACTTCAATTCCAAATCTCTGCACAACGAAGGTATGACCACATTCTTTGCTAATAATTGGAAGCCCAAGGGGGTGATATGGTTTTTGTTCGTGTGGATGAGTATGGCTCCCACCTACTTACCACATGATTTCCCATGCATCCTTGTAGTAGTTAGGCAATGGTACTACCCTTCGGTTCTTCCATAGGGAGTATCACCCTTCATGCACACATCCTTGCTTTCTACTAGGCTTTCATAAGCATTGCTTGTCAGACTTTGAGCCTACAACTCCTGATCTTCACAAGCATGCTCTTTGGCAATGAATCATATCCCTTCTTGTGCTTGATGCATGGTTGGCTTGCCATGACTTGTGTTCCTCAAAGCAATCATAGACACATCTGTATGAGGAATGAGCTTAGAATCCTCTTGCCATGGTTAACAATATCAAAATCCCTCCTATGCAATGCATGAATGGTTAGAACCTTCCAAGCAATTTGGACTTCTTGAGTGCACCTCGTTGTTTTCTCATATCATTCATGGAGTTGGGGCTTACATTGTTTCGAGTTTTCATATCACTAAGCCCCAAGTTGCTTTTAATCAACGAGGATTATCTTGCCCATGGTCACACTCAATCTTGGTTGCCCATGGTCACACTCAATCTTGGTCCACATGACTTGCTTGTGCCTTTCTTCCTCGGCTGTACAAATGAGGTCCGGTCATCTAACCCGGGACCTTGTTTGTATGTGCTCCGAGAGCTAACCATGCCTCTCCAAGTTGGATGAAGATTGCTTGCAGGAGTAGTATTTCTGGCAGGATTCTCAAGAGCTGAATAAGAATTGCAGCCATGCGAGTGCCACCACCGTTGTGACACTTAGTGGCAGCAAAATATGGAAGACAAGATCGCCACTTCACAGCCACGCTGCTCAAAAAACCCAAAATGACTGTATGGCCTACTACCACAACCACATGGGGCGCAATCCCAAATCATGGGCCGAGAGCAAAGAACAAGTGTGGGGGGAGGTTCCCTCGCCCCACTAAGGTAACTTGTATCGCAACTTGTATCCTTCACTTCCACCTTGAATAATCTTAAGAATAAAACAAAATTTATAAAATCAAAATCAAAATAACACTTGAAAAAAATAAATAAATAAGTAAGCTAGGTGCTTCTTCTCTCTTTTCTTTCATAAGGCACCTAGAGTTTAATTCAATAAATCTAGGCTCCCCGGTCTTTAACCCCGGTAGAGTTCTCTTTGTCTTCGCTTTGTTTTTGTTTGTTTTGAATAAATAAAGCAGGTACAAGAACAAGTGTGGGGGGAGATCTCTCGAGTTCTTCATCACGCACACATTCGAGATCTCCCCCACCAACATGATGCACAACCTCGCACTAATCGACACGTAAAACAGTGGAGCCATCGGGACAAGAAAACAAAGTTGGGTCGAACCTTTGGGTCGATCAAACATCCCATGGTCCACTCGGCCTCCACTTCACCTAAGGCGATGGTTTGCGCATCCTCTCTACTCCATCCCCCCAATTCATGAGTTAAAACAATCTTTTGAGCCAATCACTAAAATTTAACTCAAGAATAAAATGAACTTTGTTGTTCCCTCAACATACATGCTTCTAGTTGGTTGGCCTGCATACTCTTTATTCCTCGCATCATGCACCTGTTGCTTGTGAACACCAATCTCATAGGAACCCTTGTTTATCTAAGTTGTTGGTGAATGTGATATGGTTGGATGAGATGAATCATGCTTCTTCTGCATAGAGTGCTTGGGAATTTATCTTGCAAAAATTTAAAATCTATAGCTCTATGCTCCTCGATGATCTTATATTCCTACCAAAGCCATATGTTGACTACATTGGAAAACCTACACACATATGCTGCTTGTCATTACATTGAGCTTTATCAAAATTGTGTGACCCTAGTGAGAAACTTGTCATACTCTCTTGATCAAGATCACGTACACTCCACCTCACATGCTGAACTTCTACACTGGAAGTTAAGCAATACCACCATCCATCCACCAAAATAAGTACTCCACAAAAGCATTGTTACCTTTCTCTCTCTCTAATTATCATTGGAGACATGGCTATGCAAAAGAAAGAATAATCCCTGCTCATACAAAAGTAGAGCATGATGAAAAAAAGAGAAGGGATAATGTTGAAAAAAAAAAAGAGAAAGAAAGAATCATAGCCATGTCCTCCTCAAACATTCAAAAAGAGAAAGAGAGAAGGAACGCAAAAAAGGAGTACAATTTCCACCACACCACCCTCATACACACTTGCACATCTTGATCAAGGTTGTATGACTTGCATTCTCCATGGATCCACCTTTTGGTTCGGCAAAATATGTGATACAAGTATGCCTCTCTTTCATTCCCTACCAAGCTCCACATAAAGCCTTTTGTAGAAGTAGGATGAAAAGAGGCAAATCCAATGCCTTGGTAAGGAACCATACACATTGAGCGATTTGAGAGTGATCATTTGAGGAGTATGAGCTATGTTTTTACTTTGAAAATCTATCAAAAACCCAAGTTACTCAGCAGAGGGAGTTATGATGACTTGAATCAAGACCGTTCCATTCCTCAATCGCCCAAGATGACATGGTAGACACATCAAAAGTTCACGGGTACAGGTATGGCTTGGAATAACTTGTATGCTAGCATCATACCAATGGAAGTCATGTTCCACCTTAGTCCTTCAAACTTTACTCGAGGACGAGCAAAGGCTAAGTGTGGGGGTCTTGTTGACGGTCCTTACGACCCATTTTTACCGTCAACTTTATGCACCTTTTGGAACCTAACACCATCACCAAGGGTAGACATAGGGCTTATTTCTAACAAATTCCACTAGTCTTGGTGAAATTATGAGTGCAGGTGCAATTCATATAAAAACAAGGGAAAACATGCACTAAACATGGACTTTGCAATCAACGGATTTTCCCGGAATAAAGATATCTTCCAAGGGCCCAATAACCGAGAGAAACACTCAAGTCTACCCATAGCACTCGGGACCAAGGTCAAGGAACAGAGGGGAGGCCACCTGCCAAAGCCCAGCCAGGGTGGGGCCAGCCACAGGTCGGCCGACCCCCCCTAGCTGGGTCGGCCGACCCCCCCCTCAAGCCCAGTGAGGACCACTCTTCTATGGCGGTTCGTAACCGACGTTGCAATGTCGGTTCCCCCTGCAATCAATGATACCACCTCGCGGAACCGACTCAATTCCACCGACCTTGGAGGCTATAAATAAAGGGGCACCCCTCCCCCTCACACAACAAGACAACACTATTGACACCAAGAGGAATCCATTCTCTAGCATTAGACTAGTCTCTAGGCTGTAGAGGATTAGAGGGGAGAGTTTGGTAGAGGAGAGGGCTGTCCTCCCTTTGTTAGGACTTAGCCCAATCTTGTATCTTGAGGATACTTGCTAATAATATATCGTTCGTTCGTTGTTCGTTCATCGTTCGTTCGTCGTTCATCTCATATTAAGTAAGTATCAAGGTCCACCCCAGTAGAATTATCTTCTTTATTCCTCATGCCTTATGATTGTACTAGTATGATAGCCATGTGCTTTCTATGTGGTTGTTATCTAGTCATGATTGGTTGCTTCATGCTTGACATGTCTTTATTCATTCGTTTATGTCCTTACACTCGATTCATGCATGAAGTGGTGAGACATGCTCGGGCCCATGACTTGTTAATCCGTAGGGTTAGAGTTATGTGCGATATAGATCGTAGCTTGTTAATCCGCAGGGTTAGAGTTACGCATGTCTCACCCATTGACTTGATGATCCGTAGGGTCAGAGTCATGCATGATCTAGCACTTGATCTGTTGATCCGTCGGGTCAGGATTAGGTGTACTCTTATTCCCGACTTGATGATCCGAAGGGTCAAAGTCCCGTGGGAACGAGAGTACTGTTTAGCAATGTGAGCGTGGTGCTTAGGTTGATAAACAGCTTTGGGTGTTTGGTTGTCTGCTTGAACAAGAGAAGGTCTGGCAGTGAGGACTTAATTGCCTTGCTGTCACGTGACCCTAGGACTGGCATAGGGACTTAATAGCCCTAGTGTCACGTGTCCTGGTAGAGGGTTGCCGGTAGGTGGTGACAGCCCTGCTGTGCTCAATCCTCTTTGTTCTACGGTAGATAACCTTGATTGCCTGGTAGAAGGAATACCGGTAGGTGGTGACAGCCCTGCTGGTTACCCCCCTTGTTCCAGGTTGACATAGAGCTTAGACTTGTATGTTGTTGCATGAGCAGGAATACAAGAAGTACATAAGGACCCATCTCGGCTCTCTTCTTAACCCGCTTAGCCTAGGCTTAGTTCTAGTGTTAGATTGGATTGCTCTGGTTGTGTTGTCACACTACCCTACCTTATTATATCCTTACCCTGTTTAGACCTTGGTACATTATTAGTTATGTGATTATGAACATTGCTATCTCGTAAACCTCCGCCTTCCCTGTGGAAAATACGATACCCTTGAATACTCACGGGTGAAGTGCTACAACGGTATTCTCCGTGCGCTTGCGGATTTATCTGTGACCGTAAGAAATACCAACAGATCCCCATTGAAATTTTTCCTTCGCTCGGAGTTCCTTGAAGATGGGATTACTTCGTTGTGTCAGTTTCGGAATGAATCTGCTTAGAGAATTAAGCCTTCCGGCTAGTCTCTGCACATCTTTTAGGCATTTTGGTGGGGCGAGGTCTTGTATAGCTTCGATTTTCTTTTTGTTAGCTTCGATTCCTCGCTGGGAGACCATGAATCCCAGTAGTTTGCCTGATTCAACTCTGAAAACGTATTTTGCTGGGTTCAGCTTTACATTGTGCTTTCTCATATTCTCGAAGGTCTCATCTAGGTCTTTTAAATGGTCAGCCCTTTCTATTGTCTTTACAACTATGTCATCCACGTATGCTTCAACATTTCTTCCCAGTTGGTCTTCGAAGATCATCTTCACGAGTCTGGCGAACGTTGCTCCCGCGTTCCGAAGGCCAAACGGCATATGAATCGTAGGTGATGAAGGCTGTCTTTTCTTCGTCTTCCTTTGCCATATGAATCTGGTGATAGTAGCCTAAATAGGTATCTAGGAAACTTAGCAATTGACAACCGGCTACCGAATCAGTTATTGTATCTGATTCGGTCTAGTGGGAAGTTGTCTTTAGGGCATGCTTTGTTAGCCTTGTGAAATCAATGCACATTCTCCACTCTCCTGTCTTCTTTTTGACGAGAACAACGTTGGATAACCAGCTCGAGAATATTGTTGGTCTTATGACGCCGGCTTTTAGCAACTTGTTTACTTCGTTTGTTGCAGCGGCCTTCTTTTCTTCAGAAGCTTTTCTGATCTTGTCTGCGAAGGGTCTTATTTTTGGATTGACTTTTAACTCATGCTGAATTGTCTCTCTTTTGACTCCTGTGATGTCTTGTGGTGACCATGTAAAGATGTCAGAATTTTGCTTCAAGAACTTAGAACCTGATTATCTGTTCTCTTTCGTTTTTAGACAGGCTTTTCCCTATTTTAACCGTTCTTTCTGGTTTCTTGGGCCATAAGATTACTTCTTCGACTTCGCTTGAAGGTTCTAGCTTTGCTTGTTCAGCCTTCGCTTGATGGCCTTCATGTTCGTTCTTTTCTGCTGAGTCATTTCTTTGCCACTTTTTGGTCTGAAGGGGTTACAGCATACGTTAATGGTGCCTTGTTCCGAAGGTATCTTCATCATCAGGTAGTTGTGATGGATTGCAGCTCCGAAAGCTACTATGATTTGCCTTCCGAAGATTGCATTGTATTCGCTGGGTGAGTCTATGACTATGAACTCCGTCTCCTGGGTTATGGATCTATCTTCGTCTTCGAAGGTTACTTTCAACATTATTTTTCCGATCGAAGATGCTTCTTCTCCTCCCGAAATCCTTCAGGGTTGTTTTGCTGGCATTCGCATGGCTGTTGATTTGCATGCGTACCAAAGTATCTTTAAAGATGATATTTTCTGAGCTTCCATTGTCGATCATGATTCTGTGGACCATATACCCTTCGATGTCGGTTTTGATCACAAAGACGTCTGTATGTGGATAATCGGAGACTCTAATGTCGTCTGCTGTGAAGCGGATGGTTGAATGCTTCCATCCTTCTTGCTCTGTTCTTACCCTCGCAGCTTTTGCTTGGTGGTAGTCTTGCTTTCTTTTCATCGTGGGTTCGGCCCACGGACGGCGCCAAATGTTGGGGGATCGAAGGTCTAAGGGTGACGTGTCAAAGCCCTCCAACGGAGTGTTGATGAAATCTTGCTCGCCCGAAGCCTTCGATGGGTTCTAATGCCTTCGGATTACCCTGCGAAGCCCTCCTGGGTGGGTGGATATCATCGTCTGTCGAATGATGCGAAGCCCTCCTTCCTTGTCCGCGATGCCGGACGAAGACGTTCTCAATCAGGTTCCCTGTTATCAGGCGTGCGAAGCCCTCCTTTGCCCGCGATGCCGGGCGAAGGTGTTTAGAGTGTTGAGAAGATCGAGTGCGGTGCAAATGATTTCGTTCCTGGCTCGAGGCCCCAAAACCAGATGTCATTACAGGATCATCTCCCTTCATATTTATAAGGGGCGAGATGATTATATTTACATGCATGCCATCGGCTACCTTAGCATAGCTCTTAGCTTGGCAACTTCGGGCTCCTGCGCCGTCTTCTCCTTCCGCTCTGCTTCGCTTGTCCTTCGCGTGGTTCCGGGTGGCTTCGGTTGCCTTAGGCGGGTGTGGCTCGGCCTTCGCTATCTCCTTTGCCATATACTTGTTGCCAGGACCCCAACAAGAAGGTTTACAATGGATCTTCGTGGACTACCGATAAGCTGAGCAGGTTCACCCAGGGCAAGGTGGCGTGCATTGTGTTAACCATGGAGTAGTGCTGTGTTCACGCGGAATGTTTGTCTCTGTTCAAGAAGAATGTTTGTCTCTGTTCTCGTCTAAGCAGGCATGATGTGCTGCAAAATGTTTGTCATGGTCTGTCGTATGGTATGAACTCTATTAGCATGCAGTATCTGCTACACACATGTGTTTTATATATTGGGATGATGGTGTTGCCATGCACACATGCAGCTCGGCTTGGATGATTAATTATACTTCTCTGCTCTCATGGTTTGGCTTGTGTCCGATGGACAAAGCTTTGTGGACTAACGTTAATCAGGTTCTACTACGGTCCACGGTGTCGTGCATTGTGTAAACCACAGCCCCTTGTTAGTGCATTCTCGTAGCGTCACTTGCACATTTACGTACATAGGCTTTGTGGTCGGGTCTTACGACACACGCTTGCACGGTGTCACTCGCACTGTCGCACATTGTGTAAACCTGATCCCGACGACTGTTTGATTGGGCAAGGGAACGATGGATTACTAATCTGACAACCCTTTTGTTTGGTGAGCCGCAATGGTTTACTACGCAGCACCGTGTCTCTATCGGCGGTGTGGTGTAGGCACATTGCGCCGTGCTTGCTGTGGATAAACCTAATCTGATTGACGGGTTTCGGTTTACATGGGCAAACCTGATCTCGACGGCTGTCACAGTGGGCAAGGGAATCCCTCTGGTTTACCAAGGTCGAGGTGTTGGTGCGTAATCCACAGTGAAGTGCTATCCTGTCTATACGCCATCGTTTACATTTGCGTGGCCTCGTTTGCTTATTAGGCTTTGTGGACGTGGTTTACAATGACTGCGCCCTGTTGTGCGTAGACCTGATCTTAATTACGGTTGACATGAGCAAGGGGACGATGGATTACGGGACAATCGCGCTTGTTTACTACTGATGACAACCCTTTTTAGTTTGGCGAGTCCAATGGTTTACTACGCAGCACTGTGGAGTAGTGAATCGATCTATCGCCGGTTTACCAACGTTGCGCCTTGCTTGGTGTAAGCCCAGTGACCGACTCGACTAGCTTGTCAGTGCTTTCTTCTCACAGTCGCAGCGTCAGACCAAAGTTTAAGTTAGCGAGGGCCATCGGTTTACTTAATCTGATTTGTGGTCGTTGCTTACACCGGTGGCGACATGTTGTGCGTAAACCTGATGTCAGGACGACTGTTCCATGGGCACGGCACGACACGGGTATACGGTTTACTCTTTCCGTTATGCTGGTGTACCCCTAACAACCCCATTCTGTTTGGTGATCCCAATGGTTTACTACGAAGCACCGTGTATTACTGTCTGTATCGCGGGTTTATGAACGTTGCGCCTTGCTTGTTGTAAGCCCTGTAACGCATCGTTTGTCAGTGCTTTCTTCTCACAGTCGCAGCGTGATACCAAAGTTTACGTTAGCGAGGCGTCGGTTACTTATTCTGATTTGTGGTCATGGCTTACACACCGGTGGCGACATTGTATGTGCGTAAATCTGATGTCAGGGACAACTGTTCCATGGGCACGGTCACGGCCACGGGAAGGAACACAATTCACTCCTCCGTCACGCTGGTTTTACTCCTGACAACCCTCTTTTGTTTGGTGAGCCCTGGCTCTATAGCCGGTTTACGCAATATGCGTCGTGCATGGCGTACCAGTCATGCACGGACTCGACTCGTCGTTTGGCAGTGCTTGCTCTTCTCTCAGCGTCGGACAAAGTTTACAGAATTTTGAGCCCACGTGATCGTTCACGATCAAGCGAATAACCACAGACGGGGTAGACTAGCAGTGGTCCAATTCGATCATGCCGGCTAGACACTGAGTTTTCGATAGTGGGCGATGAAGCGGGAGTTGAAGAGTTGGCAGCGTGTTGTGGTAGTGCCGGTCGGCTAGAGCACCGCGGCCAACGGAATTGGTTTTTTTTTTGTTTTTTTAGGATCACAATAAAGAAGATGTTGAGTGCTCGAAAGAGTGTTTTTTTTTAGTGTTGTTTCGCATGCAGCGTCAAACAGTGTTTACATTATTTGATAGTAGCGCGATGCATCGTTGACCGACCCACGCCTCGCGGGTCTGGTTGCCACATGTTACGCGTAAACCTAACGTTGGGTTGAAAGGGCTCGGAGGACGGTTTACTCATCCATCACGCTGGATTACAACCTGAAACACCCCTTTGTTTGGTGACACGATGGTATACACATCGCCGGATTACGCACGTTGCGCCGTGCACTGCATTGCACAAACAAGGCGATCGGCCCCGCCGACCAGCCAAGCTTGAGGTCGACCGAGGTTTACCGCGATTCTCCTAGTATATCTCGCTGTGGAACGTTTAATTCCTTCCATATTTTTTTGTGTGTACGATTTCCGTACCCGATTCCCGGGGCGCGATCGAGCACGATTTGGTGCTGGTATCCGAGGATTGCAGTCCCTGCATGCGAGGCGTCCTTCCATGTTACTACTTGGCGACCGTTGTCTTCTTTATGCTGCGACCCAAGGGGGGTGTGTATACAATATGCTGCCCTCTCATGCTCGACATACTCCTCAATCGTGAGAGGGCCAATTGTTTATCTTGCTTGGAGGTCTTCCGAGTAGGAGGATGAGCATGTCCACACCGGAGCTAGCAGCAAAGGTTGATGGTGGCCCCAGGCAAACACCTACAAAGCGTCCACCCGACACATCGGATCCGGATCTAAGCTCCTCCGCCAAGCGTCTACAGTTTGAGACGCCCTCTCCTCTAAAACATATCGAAAGCCCTCAAGAGCAGGACGACGATGAGGTACTGGATCGAAAACCAACGCTCCTTTCTTTTATCTATGTGCGTGTGCGTGTCTTGTTAATAGGAGTAGCGCGCTGTTCCCTTCGCAGTTGATCTCTTTGGAGAAGGAGCTTCTGGAGATCTTGGCCGACATTGAGGCCATGTGCAAGGTAGAAGATGACACCTCGGACGACACGCAAAAGGCGCTGTCTCCAGCTACTTCCGTCGAGGATCCTTGCTGGCAAGATTCATAAACAGCCGCCCGGCCTGTCCCCGTCCCCGTTGACATCATACCGTATTTCTTTTTTACATAATGCTAGTATCCTTTTTGTCAAAGACCGAAAACTTGGTGTTCGCAGGCATCAAACATGGTCGATCTCTCGGACTGCAAGTAAACACGGATGCTTGGGATGGACGCCGCAGATTCGCAGCTTGCTCCTACGCACAACAAAGTTTTTCGCCAAACATTAGTCTTGTTGATCGCCTCCCTCATCATCATCTTTCTTTCTTTTTCCTATTGCGATGAGCCTCGCTATCATCATCATTATTTGTAATGATATAGTCTTGTCATTTTGTTCTGTTGTCACATGTTCCGGGCGCTACGCCATTTAAACGATTGTTGACACGCTACTACCCACGTAGTGCAAGGAAGAACTAGGAAAGTCTCCTGCACAGAGACGGGAACCAAAAAAAAGATGTGAGGACGATACACAACGTAATTCCAAACAAACGTCACACGATCGTAAGCGTGTAGTAGCGCGCCGTGCATGGCGTAAACCCAGTCACGACTCGTTTCTTAGTGCTTTCTCACGGCGCAGACCAAAGTTTACGTTAACGAGGCGTTGGTTTACGTATTCTGATTTGTTGTCTTGGCTTACAAGGGTTACGACATGATGTCCATAAACCTGATGTTCAGGACGAGTGTTCGGTTCCATGGGCACGTACCGAAATACTGTTTACTTTTCTGTTACGCTGGCTTACATATGACTAGGGATGGCAACGGGTCGGGTGCGGGTCGGGTGCGGGTGAAATATGTCACCCGCGACTGCACCCGCGGGTGAAATATGTCACCCTCACCCGCACCCGCGGGTGAAATATGTCACCCGCACCCGCACCCGTCGGGTCTCGGGCGGGTGTCGGGTCACCCGCGGGTGCATCACAGTAAACACTGCGCTGGTATCACAGGAAACACGGAGGAGTCGAGCACCACCGCCATGGATGCCCCCTGCTTACCCGGAGGGAACCAGCCCTTGCAGAAGCGAAAAAAAAAACAGGAAATTTATCAGCTCCTTTCATTTGATTTTCTCCAAGCAAAAACAGCAAAAGAACCGTCTAATCAGATCAGGAGGGAAGAAAACTAAAATGCAGAAGATCTGACAGAAATGAATTAATTGATGGATGGATTGATTGGCATACCTGGAGCTGGAGAAGGAAGATTGGGGGCAAGCAGGGGAGGAGGAAGAGGAAGAGGAAGGCGATTAGGCGATTAGTGAGGCAGTCATCGATTCGTGAGGTAATCTTCAATCCCACAGCCACAGAGCACCTACTGAAGCCAGCAGAACAAAATGAAGCAGAGACGGACGAACTCGAACCAAGCCGGAGATCTTGCCCGGAGCTGGCCCACCTCGGCGGCGAGAACCGCTGCCTTCTTGGCCCTCATGTTCGCCGGGATCTCCTCCGTCGCCGGCACCACGCCCTTCACTGCCGCGTCCTGCGCCAACGCCGGCACCACGCCCTCCTACGCGGCGAGCGTGACGAGCAGCAGCAGCAGCACCGCGGCCGCGAGGAGTCGCATCCTTGGCTCCTCGCCGCGCCACAAGCTGGCCTGTGCTCGCCGGCTGGCCACGTGCGCCTGCGGCCCCGGGTGTGGCGGCGCAAGTGTGCGATGGTGGCGAGGGAGGGAGTTGCGGCGGCGTGAGTGGGGAAGACGGGAGACAACGAGTGGGCATAGCAGGCCGGGCTGCTTGCTTGCGTGGAAGTTGGGCTGGGCCGGAGTGCTGAGATTTCGCGGGCCCCGTCGGGTCACCCGCGGGTGGGAGAGCACACCCGCATCCGCACCCGAGTCACTGCGGGTCGGGTGCGGGTGTCACCCGCGGGTGAAAAACACCACCCGCACCCGCACCCGTCGGGTGCGGGACCCGCGGGTGACCCGCACCCGCGGGTGAAATTGCCATCCCTACATATGACAACCCTTTTTGTTTGGTGAGCCGCAATGGTTTACTACGCAACACCGTGTCTCTATCGGCGGTGTAGGCACATTGCGCCGTGCTTGCTGTGGATAAACCAGATCTGATTGACACGAGCAAGGGGACGATGGATTACGGGACAATCGCGCTTGTTTACTACTGATGACAACCCTTTTAGTTTGGCGAGTCTAATGGTTTACTACGCAGCACCGTGGAGTAGTCACTGATCGATCTATCGCCGGTTTACGAACGTTGCGCCTTGCTTGGTGTAAGTCCAGCCACGACTCGACAAGCTTGTCAGTGCTTTCTTCTCACAGTCGCAGCGTCAGACCGGTGGCGTTGCTTAAGTTAGCTAGGCGTCAGTTTACTTAACCTTATTTGTGGTCGTTGCTTACACCGGTGGCGACATGTTGTATGTAAACCTGATGTCAGGACGACTGTTCCATGGGCACGGCACGGCATGGGAATACGGTTTACTTATTCTAATTTGTGGTCTTTGGCTTACACTGGTTGTGACAAGTTGTGCGTAAACCCGATGTCAGGACGACTGTTCCGTGGGCTCGGCATGGCACGGGAATACGGTTTACTTATTCTGATTTGTGATCTTTGGCTTACACCGGTTGTGACAAGTTGTGCGTAAACCTGATGTCAGGACAACTGTTCGGTTCCGTGGTCATGGCCTAACGGGAATGTGATTACTCCTCCGTCACGCTGGTTTACTCCTGACAACCCTTCTTTTGTTTGGCGAGCCCTGGCTCTATCGCCGGATTACGCTTGGTGTGCCATGCCTGGCGTAAACTCAGTCACGACTCGTTTGTCAGCGCTTTCTCCCAGTCACGACTCATTTGTCAGCGCTTTCTCACAGCGTCATACCAATGTTTACGTTAGCGAGGCGTCGGTTTACATAATCTGATTTGTGGTCATGGCTTACAATGGTCGCGACATGTTGTGCGTAAAACTGATGTCAGGACGACTGTTCAGTCCCGTGGTCATGGGAATACGGTTTACTCCGTCACGCTGGTTTACTTACCGCTGGCAACCCATTTTAATTCTTTTGGTGAGCCCAGTGGTTTCCTGCTACGCAGCACCGTGGAGCGTGACCTGTGCCATGAACCTGGCCGCATATCGATCCCGCTTACAAATGCTTTGTAAACGGCCGCCGCGGCGACCACGACGCCGAGATTACCGGGGTTCTCGTTTTTGCTTATACCACACGACGTGGGCCGTGCTTGGCCCATTTAGTTTGATGGTAAGGGCAGGAGATCATAGGGAGGGAGATTTGGTGTGTGATGAAACTTCCCTGTTCCGTTTCCATCTCGTAGGCCTATCCCGCATTATTCCAGGTTTTCAAACTGCCGGCCAGGTTAGCTGCGTACAGCGGCGGCGATCTTTTCTGTCGTGGCCGAAACACTGCTCCCCAGGTATGGTCCGCCGGCGAGAGTTCATCTCTCCCGGTACCGTGAATTTATTCTTCTTCTTCTTCTTCTTTTCGATGTCTCTCGTCCATGCTAACAGATCTATCGGTGCATGTTTTTTCGCAGATCAAAATATTATGGTCAGGACGAAGTCCAGCAAACTCATGAGCCCGCAGTCACAGCATCGTTTGGGGATCGCGAATAAAACCAAAAAACTAGATGCTGCTGACAGGCGTATGCATCCGGTTTCCACAGGGAAGGAGGCATCCATCGATGAATCATATGAATACAGTGAATCTACGGAAAGCGACGACGAGTGGGATTCCAACGAAGTTAGGGGTGTATCTGCTGCAACCCATCGGGGAAGACACGTCAAAGGTATGGAACTCAATTTGGTCCATGTTTTAATATGCACTTTATGTAGCCTTTTTTTTTTTCCTACTCTTGATCTGACCCGCTCGGAACCTCTAACTTAAAATTTTAACAAACTAGACTACGTATTTAATAAGTGAATAAAAATGGGATAAGCAACCACCACTAGATAACGGCCGAATTCTTTCGTTCTAGCTTTTCCCTGACGATTTTATATATGCGGCAAACTATACATTTAATCTGATCACATGTACGCTCTCTAGGCAGGATCGTCCATTTATATCTAGCGCTGTAACCAGCAGGGCTTGCTTGTTGTCATGACAGATAATCGTACAAATCCGAGCATGCTACAGATAGCCACTAATCGTGTTCAAACCACGGAGCCCTTGGATGATCAGTGCAGGCACCAGCATGCTGGTGCTGGGAAAGAAAACAAGGTAGCGCAAGCGACGCCACAACACAATCGGGAATCCGTGAAAACTTCTGATGGTGAGTAAATTCATAATAATGGTGGAGTATCTACCACTTAAAGCCGTCATTCTTTTCTGTACACTCTCGAGCATGCCTGTTCCCAAGTTCCGGTCATTTTATATGACAGGCAATGATCGATTATGTGACATCCCGTGTCACCACAGCCAAAAACTGGCAAAACATATCCTAAACTGAACCAAAACTGAAACAAATCAGTTCAGACATGCGTCTGAATTTAAAACCAATAGTTCAAATAAATGTCAAACTTAAGCTTGTGAAACAACTCAAAGTTTTCAATAACAACCTGACCCAAAGAAAAATTCTGTAGCAAGAACATCAGAAAAATAATTTTAGAGAATTGTTCAGAATTTTTCAAATTCTATAAGTGCCTCTGAAAATTCAGTGAATCTCATGCAAATCCTGCTGTTCCCCGAATTTTAGTTCAAAATGTGGTGCCCAAAACAGCATTGAACCAAAAGAAAAGTTGGAGCTGGATCTATACTCGTTCATCACAGAATTTATGGAGATTTTTAGAGCACAGTAAGTACCCTGAATAATTCGTGGAAATGTGCTGGATTTTAATTCACTGAAAAAGAAAAGGTCATCGGGCCCGCTGACAGAACTCGCCCTCCACGTCGCCGGCGACGACCGGAGACACGCCGCGCCTTCCTCCTCCACTCGTTTCCGTACGCCGCAGTCCTTAAACCACTCCTCTCCCCGGTTTTTCCCCTGGTCGCAACCCTAGCTTCATTCCCCATTTCCGCCGCCACTCCCGCTACCATTGCCGGCCACTCCAAGCTCCGAGCCGCTCGCCGTCGTCCAGCTGTCTCCGGCCGAGCTGCAGCGCCTATAGCTGGACCACGACGGCCTCGAGCCAGCCATGGCCACGGTTCTTCCCCATCCGCCGTGATTCGCTCGAATCGGCCTCGTCTTCCCCAAGCCCAGCAACCCGCGCGCGGCCTCCTCGTCGAGAAATGCTCCCACTCCGGTGAGCCCAGTCTTGATTCCTTGCTCTCCGTTGTTCGTTACGAGTTCGCGCACCTATCTGACCTCTCCATTCTTCGATTCCGTAGCTCGAGCCGTCGGAATCGAGTTTGTCCTCGTCGCGCCACCGCGCGCCCTCAACGTCCACGACCCCTGTCCGCCCTCCTCGTCGCCAACCGTGCTCTCCCCGAGCTAGAGCTCACCAAGGT
>RWGY01000857.1:0-15367 GCA_007726485.1 Eragrostis curvula | reverse complement strand
GCACTCGATATACGTACGTGCACAGAATTCTGCCGGAGCGCGTATGAGCTGCCTGAATCAAATCCAAAATCGTGTCCATTTCGAGGAACGGGGTACTGGGCGCTGGGCATTACTAGTGGTCCGTCTCTCGGATCGTTTGCAGGTAGTATCGCGCTGCAGTACAGGGCATGTGCTACGGGTGGCTGAATTCAGGTTCAGCCTCCGTCCCGTTTAAAACGTGTGAAAATTTGGTTACGCAATTCGAATCCAACTGTTTAGCGCATAATGTTGTCCGTTGCTCAAAAGAACACCATAACTCCACAAGTGAGTGGATGCGGGCAGGCCCCATTGTGCAGAGAAGAGAAGTTGAATTTGACCGAGATTTTTCTTCAACGGCGGGCGAGCGGGGGTGACATGGACTCCGCGCTGGCGCGGCACAGAGCCGGTCCCCAACGCCGGGTCCACGGAGGAGCAGCGCGCGGCGCCACTCGCCGTTCCAGATGCCCCTGCTGCTGTACTTGTGTCGAATCGTTATTCCCAGAACCGCCCCTCCGTCGCATTCAATAGCCCCAGCTCTCGCCACTTCTCCCGCCCACAGTAGCAACAAAACAAAAAGGAAAGCCACCACTTGACGAGGGCAGGATCGGCAATTCGCGACCGGCGGGGACACGGGGCGCACATGGACTTAAACGCTCCTGCTCCGTCCCTCTAGCCCCCCTACCCTGTCCGTCTTCCCCCACCACCGAGCTGCCCACCGCCGCCCGCCGCGCGCGACCACCACTGCCGCCGCCGCCGCCCTAGCTCCGCCGCGCCGGAGGCCGCATAATTAGCCAGGCATTACGATCCGCGAGGGCTCCACCGTTGTGGGAGGGGAGGTTTTAATTGCGGGGCTCGCTTGCCCCGCGCATCGCCCTGCAAAAAGTGCGCGATTCCTCCGTCGCCTTTGATTAGCGGCCGCGGGTGGAGTGGATCACCAGCGGGGAGGAGCAATAAAGGGAAAGCTGCGGGCGTGCTCGGGTACCGTGGAAGGATTAGTTAATGCGGGCTTAGTCATTAGTGCTCGAGCGAGGTTGCTAGGGGGGTGATTATTTTAAGGCAGCTGTCGCCGTTGGGGAGTCGCGAAAGCTTCGCCTCTTTTGAGAAGCTCCAGCCCACGCTGTGCTCCCACCACCACCACCCTCTCCTTGCCTTGCCTTGTTGTGTATGCTCGCCTCCCGCGCCGCGCTGCTCTGGTGTGCTGCGCGCTTTGCCTGTGGTGGAGCCTGCGGCTGGCTTGCTAGCTCGAGCTGCGCATTTGCGCGAGCACATGGTGCGCATTGGGCGGGGGGAGGAAGAGGAGGAGGAGCGGGAGAGGCAGTAGCAGATTCGGGAGTTCGGATGGAGGGGAAGTACTACGGGGCGATGAGGAGGAGGAGGTGGAGGCGCCTGGCGGCCGTGGCGTGGGTGGTGCTGGCCGTGGCGTGCTCCGCGGCCATGCACTGGCACCTGCGCCGGGAGAGCTTGGACCGCGCCGAGGAGCGGCTCGAGAGCATGTGCGAGGAGCGCGCCAGGATGCTGCAGGAGCAGTTCGGGGTCACCGTCAACCACGTCCACGCGCTCGGTGTGCTCGTCTCCACCTTCCACTACGAGAAGCTCCCCTCCGCCATCGACCAGGTTCGCCAGCCATTGCCTTTCGTTTTCCTCTGCGGCTTTGTTCTAGAGTTCTGTGTCAAATGGTTTGGCGATGGCGGACCAATGAGATCCTATGGCATTGCTCTTCGTCTCTGTTTTTTTTTAAGGAAAATACCATAAAGATGCTTTGTGGTTTGTTGATGATGCTTACAGTTCAGAAGTTGCGGCTCTAGTCGTCTAGCGAGACATTATTGTTGTGGTCGGTTGGGACAGGTGGTGTTCATCGCCTTAAAATGTGGCATTCCTGCGTCGGTTGGGGTTTTCTATGGTCACAACGCTAGTGAAAGTTTTAGGTTGTTAGCGCTTTATTTGTTTAGTGGTGTGCGTTAGGCAACCATTTGATTGCCTAATTGCTTACTAAACTTGTGCTGAGAAAGGTCACTGTCCTAGAGCTGCCGGAAGTTTAACTAACCGATTATTAATGCTTAAAGGCATGCCTTTGTGCGTTTTAAACTTTATCTTTTCTTTTGTTGATTTAGTTATGGTTTGAGGTGTATCATGCCATGGTGTACCATTCTTGATTTAGCTACTATGAGTAGTGAACTTACTCGATTCCTAGTAATTACTTAATTCCTGGTTTGTTGATGACTTAATCAGTCACTTTTAATGAAAACAGAGTTGTGGCTGTGATTCTTGTTGTTATAGCTTCATTGTGTTATGGTGGTCGAGAAGTGCAGAATTGAATTGTGTGCTTGCTTTATTGTTTTCGTCTTCTTTGGACGCTGTGGTTATCTTGCTTTGATTCTTATCAAATCGAGTCTCTCTGCTGTGTATTTTATTCTGCAATCCTGGTTTGCAGGATACCTTTGCAAAATACACTGGAAGAACGGCATTTGAGCGGCCACTGTTGAATGGGGTGGCATATGCACATCGTCTCTTCCATCATGAGAGAGAACTGTTTGAAAGACAGCAAGGATGGAATATGAATACAATGAAGCGAGAGGTTGCCCCACCCCAAGATGAATACGCACCAGTGATTTTCTCCCAGGATACGGTGTCCTACCTTGCACGTATTGACATGATGTCTGGGGAGGTGCGATGACTTCTACTTTGCAGTTCCTTTTATGCATTGATCTTAATTCATCAGTGGCGCCTTATCCTTCTAGTGTGTACTTAGCTAAAAGAAAAAAATTGTTTCCATTTTAGGAGGACAGAGAAAACATATTGCGTGCTAGGACTACTGGAAAAGCTGTGTTAACGAACCCATTTCGATTGCTTGGGTCAAATCACTTGGGAGTGGTTCTCACATTTGCTGTGTACCGCCCCGATTTACCAGCTGATGCATCAGTTGACGAACGTGTGGAAGCAACTATTGGGTGAGACTATCTATCTCGTATATTTCAAATATTGTTACCTGCAAGTATCTTGTCATCACATTACTTGAAAAATGGATGCCTGTGAGTATCCATTATTTATTGTCAAAACCATAATAAATAATGGATACAACAAGCTGGTGCTTTGAATCATTTAGCATACTTGATGATTAGATCATGTAGTATCTTGTCATGATTTAACAAACAATTACTCATCTGCCAGCGTCAATCTCTTGTTCATTGTTATGACCTTGACGTATCAAGCAAATATGGTATTAGTCTGTAACATGAAGGACACACATACTGGTGCTCATTACTTGAGACCGCCAAGCAGTGGGAAAGACAACTTTCCTACAGGTGTCTCAATGATGCATTTTGCAATATTAGGCTGTGCTTGTTACATAACTTTTTCAATTCGCCACTCTGAAACCCAAATTATATATTAGAATCCTCTAATAACTTTGCTCTGTAATCCGTAGCTATGCATATCTTTGGTTAGTATTGTTCAAGCTAACGAAATTCTCCACTAACAGATACCTAGGTGGAGCCTTTGATGTGGAGACGCTTGTGGAGAATTTGTTGAGCAAACTTGCTGGTAATCAGGATATTGTGGTTAATGTCTATGATGTCACTAATGCTTCAGAAGCTATGGTTTTATATGGACCTCCAAGTTCGGATGATAAGATGACCCTCTTGCATGTTAGCACACTTGATTTTGGTGATCCGTTTAGGAAGCATGAAATGAGGTGCAGGTTAGTAGCTTCTGTTGCTGACTCTTAGTTTTTTTGGCCACTTTGGTCTTCATCTGATGTTGGCTACTCGTGCAGGTATAGACAAAAGCCTCCTATGCCGTGGTCAGCCATCACTAATCCTCTGGGCACCTTTGTCATATGGATGCTTCTGGGGTATATCATTTGTGCTGCATGGTCTCGGTACGACAAGGTTTCAGAAGATTGTCGAAAGATGGAAGAGCTCAAAACCCAGGCAGAAGCTGCTGATATAGCGAAGTCTCAGGTTTGGCACATAGTCTCTATGTTGCTAGGCATTCTAGCATATGTATAAATTATATACTCTATGCTTATGTTTGCCGTTTCACCTGCAGTTCCTGGCGACAGTATCACATGAGATCAGAACACCTATGAATGGCGTTCTCGGTACTCATCGCTTGTTTTCATGCCTATACACTCTCGAATTCCATGGCCTGGCAATCTAAAATTTTATCGTATGTTGCAGGAATGCTGGATATGCTTTTGGGAACAAATCTGACTATGATTCAGAAGGATTATGCTCAGACTGCTCAGATGTGTGGCAAAGCATTGATAACATTGATTAATGATGTCCTTGATAGAGCAAAGATTGAAGCTGGAAAATTGGAGCTCGAAGCGGTTCCTTTTGACTTGCGTTCTCTAATGGATGACGTCATTTCCTTGTTTTCTTCAAAATCAAGGGAGAAGAGCATCGAGGTATTTTACTGTTCGCGGCTGATTCGCAGTAGGGCTTACTTTAACTCCTAGTACTCCGAATGGATATGGATTGCTTTTGATTTTAGTTTGTGGCTGAAAAACTAACAAATAATGCAGTTCTGCACACGCCAACCTGCCCCCCCCCCCCCCCCCCCCCCACCTTATTTGTCGAGTAGTGGATTCATTCCTGATTTCCTTCTTGCTACAGCTTGCAGTATTTGTATGTGATGACGTTCCAAAAGTAGTTCTTGGAGATCCTTGGAGGTTTCGACAGATACTAACAAATTTGGTGGGCAATGCTGTTAAGGTAAGCATCTTACTTTGGTATCATAACACTGAGTTTCTGTCATCAACACTTTTGGAAAATGCACTGAGATAACAATTGTTTTGTTGCAGTTCACAGATCGGGGTCATGTATTTGTGCGGGTCTCTTTAGCTGAGGGCTCAAATGTGGAAACTAATCAAGTCCAACATGGAACCATGAATGGGAAAGATGGTAATGTTGAGTCGGCAGCTAATGGTGCCTTCAATACTCTGAGTGGGTTTGAAGCAGCAGATAGACGGAATAGTTGGCAACACTTTAAGCTGCTTCTCTCTGATAAGGAGTCTCTTTTGGATGAGCTTGATGGTGAGAAATCTTATCAAATGGAGTCTGATCGTGTCACCTTGGTGATAAGCATTGAGGACACAGGTGTTGGGATACCATTCGATGCACAATATCGTGTTTTTACACCTTTTATGCAGGCTGATAGTTCGACTTCAAGGACCTATGGTGGTACTGGAATTGGTTTAAGCATCAGCAAGTGTTTAGCTGAACTTATGGGTGGGCAGATAAGTTTTACTAGCCGTCCTTTTGTTGGCAGTACATTCACATTCTCAGCTTCACTGAAGCGCCCAACCAAAGATACTACAGCTGATTCAAGTAGGAGCTTGTCTGAGGCACTACCGACTGCCTTTAAGGGAATGAAAGCCATTTTGATTGATGGGAGGCCTGTGCGTGGTTCTGTCACAAGATATCATCTTAAGAGGTTAGGAATAGCTGTTCAAATTAGGGACAATCTGAATGCTGGACTTAAAGCTTTTACCGGACAAAACGGAGCGACCATTTCCAGGTGAGCCTTCTTTTCAATTGTTTTGAATTTTGAAAATGGAACCGTCCACTAAAACCAAAGATATACTATGCTATATCGTCAGCTAGTCCTCTGATAAAGCAGAAATAGTCGGACGATAAATAAATTGACCCAACAAAAGGGAAATATGTTAACTACGCAAAAACATAAGTCTCAAGATGCAGGGCTTCAATGTGATCAGTCATTTGTTCCCAAGAATGACATATAACCCTCTGAAAGACTAGAATAGATGCATCGATAGTACCTGAATTCTCAATTTGCATCCTCGAATATACATTATTTTGTATTACCAGCTAGTTCATCTTTTTTTTCCCCTTGTAGGGACAAAGTTTCGATGCTTTTTATCGAGAGTGATGTCTGGAGGCCCGAGACAGATATTCTATTATTGAATCGTCTGCGCGAGCAAAAGAATGGCCAACTACTTGATGCACCCAAGGTTGTTCTTTTGGTCACCTCTGAGGCTGACAAGGACAAATATGGATCCACATTTGATGTTGTGATGTGCAAACCCATAAGGGCAAGCACAATTGCATCATGTATTCAACAGTTGCTCAAAATAGAGGTGCCGGAAAGAAGAGAGAATCAAAATCGGCCCTCACGTCTTCATAGCTTGCTTGTTGGGAAGAACATATTACTTGTAGATGATAATAAAGTCAATCTCAGAGTTGCTGCCGCCGCACTCAAGAGGTATGGTGCTAATGTTCGTTGTGTTGAAAGTGGAAAGGATGCTATCAGCCTACTTCAACCACCACATTCCTTCGATGCTTGCTTTATGGATGTTCAGATGCCTGAGATGGATGGGTATGGATTCAATAAAATCTCTGCATTATTTTCGAGTTCAAACCTAGTTGTTAATGATTACTTTCTGTAAGGATGTTTGTGTAGGTGATAATTCCTTTAATTGGGATTCATTGATTCTCGCTCTTCTTACTGACCACCAGTTGTTAATGATTGCTTTCTGTAGGTTTGAGGCAACTAAACGAATAAGGGATATGGAGTCGATAGCTAATGAGGAAAGGAGAAACAAGTTGAATTCAAAAGGTTCAACATTTATTGAGTTCCATTTGCCTGTTCTAGCGATGACTGCCGATGTCATCCAGGCTACTTATGAAAAGTGTCTAAAATCGGGAATGGATGGATATGTGTCAAAGCCCTTCGACGAGGAGCAGCTGTATCAAGCAGTCTCCAGTTTGGTGGTGGGAACATCTGATTCGGCTGTTTGATGGTCTGATCAACAAGTGGTTCCCACATGTCATATAGTTGAAGTGAAGCAATAGCATCCTTCTGTCCAGCTGACTCTTACTCTCTTAGGAACAACTGACATGACATCTCACAACATTAGAGTAAATTCGACAAAAGTGCCATGAGCTAGCTAGTGATATTTGTTGACCCAAGGTAAAAGCATTGTGCCTGATGTTTAGCCCCGGGGATTAATAGTTAGATTTCCGATCTTCTTCCATGTTAATAGCATGCTGTAACAGTTCACTAAAAATACCACATCTGAAGAGTCCCCTGGAAGCTGATAAGTGATCACCTGCCCTGTTGTCTACTTCGCATGTTCCATGGAATTTTTTGTATTCTTTCATTGTGAAGGAAAACTGGACTTGCGTCCTCTCATCTGCCAAGCTCCGTTTTTTTGCTCTTTGCAACTGTCACCTGTGTTCTTGACTTGTTAGTTGTTAACATGACGATTGTAGACTAGTGTACTGAGTATATTCGTGACTTACTGTCCTCTAACTTGATCTACCGTAGTGTACTCCTGTACTATCCCAGACGCAAAGCATGCCCGTCTGGCTCGGCTGTTGGTTTGTTGTTTTGTCCTTTGTGAATTATTATGGATCACAGTGTTTTGCTGCTGCGATACAGGCCTTGAGAGCTGGGATCAATACATGTTCGCCAGATGGTATTGTTTATACGTCCGTTTACTGTTCAAGTGTTGTGCTAGCTGCTTCGCCAGTACTGTTCCTAGCACTGATCATGTTTTTTCTTTTTTAGAAAATGGAAATGATTATTGGCTGTTCCTAAGGCAGTAATCGGTTCAGCTTGAGGCTTGGCTGCTGCTGCGGCAACTGCAGCATCCATCGTTGAAGATCAATCGACCAGTATACAAGTGATTCATTTCACATTCGTCAAATTTGGACGTGTCAATTGCTCGGATCCTGATATAAACACTGCTCGAATCCTTGTGTTACTCGTACTATCTGCACACAAATGTACATTTTCCATTTGCGAAGTTTTGTTCTGCTGCAACTGGGTTTGCAAAAGGAGCTCCTTTTTGGGTTGTATAATTTAGTCCTGCGAATCATGTCGGTTCCTGTTGGTACACCGAAAACGGCCAGATGCAATGCCACGGTGTTTGGTGCTACAATAGCAACTGTACTTCTTTACTCGATGTTTGTCAATGGCTAATCAGATTATGGAAAAGAAATCAGGTACCGACCACATGCATGGCCACAATGATTAGGGGTATTTAGCTACTTGCTGAACGTAGAGCAACAAATAAAGTCAACAAGCCCGCCTGTTCTCAAGTGTTCACTAATAGATCTCCCATAGTACAAGATAGAGATACCGACAACCCCAACAGCCCGGAGGTGGTTAGATCGCTGACAGCAATCTGTATCCACGCCACAAACTAACGTGTACTACAGTACTACTATACCTCCAAACTTGTTACAGACATCAGATCTGAGGCCTAAGCTAAGCATCGGACCGTCACGAACATGCTGGATTTCCGGGAGCCAAGTAGTACTAGCCAACAGCTGGATACTAGTAGGAGCACAGAATCTAGCGGGCGCTGCAGGTCGTCTCGTCGGCAGACTGCAGCTGCGGGTCAGATGCGTGACGTGCCAGACTGCCAGAAGTCCAGAACGACAGCTGCTAAAGCAACGAACACCCTATTCTGCTCTCGTCGTGGTCACACGAGCTCGCCCCGGCGCGCACGCCACCTGCCCTGGTCCGTCGGCAGCGCGGGCGGCGGATCCCCTGAATTGAGGAACAAAATTCAGAGGCACTGTAGCACGATACAGTAGAACATGTGAGAGCAGCTACAGCACCCTGAATTGGCACTGTAACAGGTACTGGCGAAACAGTATTTTGAGTTACTGTAGCGAGGATCGGTTACTGTATCTCGCGTACTGTAGTGATCGACCTGATCCATCCACTCCACATCTGACGGTGGGAAGAGAGAAAAATTCCGGTTACTGTAGCGTCTCTGAATTTTATTCCTCAATTCAGAGGATCTGAATCCGGCGGTGGTACGTGCCGTACGCGGCGGCAAGCCCGTGCGGAACGGCTCGTCCGCTGCCCACACGCGGCGCTCAGGCGTTGCAGCGGGCGGCGCGCACCGTGCCGTACGTACGTGGCCACGCTCTCTCTCACCCGCGGTCGTGGCGAGGCAGCGCCCGATCAAGCGCGCGAGCGTGACGTTTTGATGGAGAACGCGACGAGTCAATGCAGCATGGAGTCATGTTTTCTCCGAAGAATCTCACATTCTCACCAACACCGGTTTTGGAATTCCACGGCGAACCTCCTGTTCTCGTCCAGCAGTTTGGACTTGACACCTATCGACGCAAGATCATTGAACTGCACAGTCTGCACCCCAGGCGCACGGTAAAAGTTGTTTGAACATTCGGCCTCTGGTCCGTTGTCAAATGTTCTTTTCAGCTTGCTGTTCCGTGATGAACAGAGAGACGTGAAAAAAAAAACAATAAACAAGTCAGTGAATGTACGCACTGCGTATTTGGAACACCGTACCTAAAAAGCTTTGTTAGTAATTTGGTCTGTTCATTTTCACTGTTTTCTTCCTTCATATGGTTCGTTGGCTAATGGCTATAAACCAAGAGCCCGTTACTTTCGGTAAAGCTTACGTCAAGAACAGTCTTGTGGAATACTGATGCATCATCATCCATCCATCCATCTCTCTTCCACACATTTCACTGTTCATGCCTCCTGTGGCCAGGATATTTTTTTCTTCAGAAACGCCAACGTGACAAACGACAATGCCATCCAACCATACAACAAAGACCCAGATCATGAGAGTAAACCCTGCTACTTCTGTATTAATTCCAGAGCACAATGGCACTGTTTTGCCAACGTAGTCGTCCATACACTCGTTCGGACAGAAACGGAACCGGCCGTTGCTTTGTCCTCGTTGAGCACCAAACAACGCTTTAATCCCCACGCTAATCGCCAATCAGCTAGCAGATGCACGAAATGGTCCTGCAACATTCAAAGAACTGGCTGCGGATCGCTTGGGCGGGCTAGCTAGCTGGGCCTTCACCCAAATCACAAAAATGATTGGCAGTTCCAATTAAGATCCTAATCAAGGAGACGGCACCGCGAGCGAGCGCCACCAACTGCTACGATGTAAAAGCCTTCTCCAAATGGACGGAACGAAAAAGGCGACGACGTGCATCCGATGGTTGGTGGTGGGATAGCTGCGACTCACCACACCACTATCGTGCGAACTACGCCAATGTGAAGGGGAGCAGCGCAGAGGGCGCCATGAGATTCGAGAACAGGTGCGACGGCGACGCGGACGGGAACCGGAGCCTGGCATCTCTCGTACCCAACGCACGTTGCTTTTTATCCATTCCTTAAACCTCCGCAGGAAAGATCGATGGGTGAAGCGCCGCGGGAAGAAGTGTACGTATTCGAGGGGCCCGGTACCGTTCGTAATGGAATAGGTCTCGTTTACACTAATGATGCAATTTACATTGTTTCTGGACAGAATATATGCTGTGGAATAGCTCAAGACAGGTTTTGCTGAAAATTGTCAAGTAATCGTATCAGAGGGATAAGGTTCGGTAAAGATGTGTTCATACATTGGGTTCTTGAGACAGTGCCTAACAGTGTTCATACAAGATGTGTTCATACTTTCAGTCCGAAAGGCGCCTTAGCTTCAGACCTAAAACAAACTGCAACCGTCCAGGGAAGTTTTCTTTTTCTGTTCCGCAGTCCCTGAGCTCCAGTTTAAAACCTAGTACTGCAGTTCAACTTCTTTTTCGAAGAAGTCAACTTGTACGAAACCCTCCGTTAAACAACGTAGGCGTAGACGTTGTTGTCTATTGGACGTTGCGATTTCTCAGCATATGATCGTCTCCAGCTGCATGCTGTTGGGCTCCTACAACTATCTATAAGTTCTGGTTGGATTGCAGTGAATGGTAGGGCACAAGGGTACATGTCAACTGCATAACCATAGCCTCCTATCCGCTCTCGTCCCGTCTTAGTGCCCAAGATTTGTCTAGCCCATTTGGCGCCCGTGTGCACTCCGCACATCCCATCGCGTTGCTGCTAGGTCGCTTTTGGACACACGCATGGCTCGTACGCCTTTGTTAGATCGAACTCACCTTTCTTAATCCTGCTTTCTCCCTTGTTATTAAGGACCATCACAGTCAGGTTACCGTCGTCCAGAAACCTTTTCGTTGCGATACTGATCGCATCCCTGCATGCTACGCAACTGAAATATTTCATTTAGCACACACTAGAATGAGAAGCCGCTGTGACCGGCCAAAGTGCCATGTAACAACTAGAATGATCTCTCTGATTCTATTTTCTGTTCATAATTCTCCCTATCGAACTGCTCATTTGTAGTTTTCGTTTTAAGAAAAGTATTGTTCGACCGTTGGATTCTAAGCCACATGGCATGTGCAATGCAGTGTAGTATGTTGACATAATTGCAAGGAAAAAGTCTACTTAATCCCCTCACCTACGAGAGGTGGAACACATCACCCCCTAAACTATGAAACTGGCTTTTTTACCTCCTGAACTTTCCAAAACCGGGCAAATCACCCCCTAAAACGGTTTTGGACGGCGGTTTGCTACAGTAACGACGGTTTTGTCTTCTTATTTCAGCTGAAACTTTGAAAAATCATAGTAAATCAAAAAAAAATCATAAAATATGAAATCCAATTTTTTTGGACTCCACATGAGTATATCTACACAGTAAATTGGATTTTCTATTATATGTTCACTCTGAATCTTCTGTGATTTATTATGATTTTTCATAGATTCAGCCAAAATAAAAAAATAGACAAAACTGCTGTTACTGTAGCAAACCGCCGTCCAAAACCGCTTCAGGGGGTGATTTGCCCGGTTTTGGAAAGTTCAGGGGGTAAAAAAGCCAATTTCATAGTTCGGGGGGTGATGTGTTCCACCTCTCATAGGTGGGGGGATAACTAGACCTTTTCCTAATTGCAATATGGCAGGAATTGTAACTGAATTTTTCTGCAGAATTTCTGTCTTCCATGGATGATGGAGCCACCATGTTCCCCACAACATTTCACTGGCGAATGGATCCCCCGATGTGGCACGTCATCGTGGCGTCAGCGGGACATCAACTATTCAACCTGCCCGCGCATCTCCAGGCTGTTTGAAGGGAGCTAGCGTGGTGGTCTCTGAAGCCTGCACATGTGGATGCGGCGGGTGGCCCGGAGGCAGAGAGACAGAGACAGTTGGAACTGACATGGTGGGCCTCGCCCCTGGTACGTAGACCGTTGTCTTGCTCCTACAAGCACAGCTTGCTACACTACATCCAAATAATACGCTCCCTGATAATCAAGCTCCATATATTCCCTATAATATCGTTATCACATTTCGCAGAGTCAAGCTTTTGCTGACTCACGGTCACTGGTGATGTGATGCATAAGTTATTTCGACTGACGAACAGGCAGCCACGATTGATGAAGTAGTATGTGGCACACGATCGATCGGTGACATTCGTAGGTTTGCTCAGGAGCGGGAAAACGGGAGGATTTCGTGCGTTCCTAGTGAACAGACAGGCCAGATCAGTGTTTCGTGTGATAACGCCGTACGAATCCACAGCTTTTGAGTGAGCGGCTGTCTGCACGTACGGTACGGTCCATCGAATTTATTTTTGTGCATTCTGCAACTTATTTGACACTAAAATTATGGTCTTCTAGAGATAAAAAAAAATTATGGTCTTCTAGATAAGAGGTGTTACGCACTCGCACTGGTATATACAGGTGTCTCTTTTGACAAATCTTATGATCCAGCTTGAGATACAACACAGTGGACAATCTCCTAAAACCAAACACTAAAATCACACTGAATGAGTCGAGAACAATCGCATTTCGGCAAACTTTGATAAACTCGTGTGGCCAGCATCGCACCAACCCTACATATCCGGTGAATATCTTCTTCTCCAAAAGAAAAGGGAGACGAAGCTTCAGGAGCGAAGACTTTCCAAAATAAAAAGTCTGAGGTGGTGTTTGGATACCCTGATTAAAACTAGTCAGGTGACTAGAGACTAAAACTTTTTAGCTTCCTCCTCCCCTACTAGAATTAGCCTGATTAGTTTTAGTCCTTTTTAGTTCCTCTCTGTTTGAAACTTTAGTTACTAAAAGTGACTAAAATTAGTCTAGTCTAGTCTCTAGTCAGGGTATCCAAACACGTCCTCGAATCTTCTGATAAAATGCCTAACCTGTACTGTTCGCGGCCCTAGATAGCTAGTGCCATCTTATCTCCCATTTTGACTCCGTTTTCTCCTCGCGGCGCACGCACGGAGACAAATATTCCGTTTACCCCGGATCGCTCGGCATCCATCGTCAGAGCAGGTTTTATGGTTTAGCCGGCAAGCGGGCGACGTGCGACACTGCTGCAGATTTGTGATGGCGGGCCCCACGATTGATTAATGCCTTACACCAGACGTGGAGGAATCCAATAAGAGGAACGACCAGAAAATCCATTTCGCCTGCTCCCTGCCGGCTGCTCATGAAACGCCGGCTGCTCTCTCTCTCCTCGTTTCTCTCTCTTTCCCATTGGTTGTCGCCGGCTGAACCTTGCTCATAATACTTGCTCTCAGAGGCATTGACGATGTCGCGGAAGCATCAGCAGGCGCGCGGCATGGTCAATGCATCAGGGCACCGCGAGTGGCGGCAGGACGCTACCGATGATGACGAGCCGTGCCGAACCGAGAGATTGATCGCGCGGTTCGGGTTTGGCGGGAGCAATGGCAACAGCAGAATCTCGAATAAAGAAACCCACTTCGCCGCCGCCGCCGCCGTCGCATTCTTTTCTGACGCGCTTTGAACCGATCGGCTCCTCGTTTCCGGTGTTTCCTTTCACATCACACACGTAAGTATGGCGGAGCAGATATGGAGCAGTGATCCGTCCATATGGGATGCACACGGGCCATTCGTCTACGTTGCCTCGCCTCGGCCAGCCAGACCATTAGGTGGACGCCACAACCGCGAGAAGCTGGAGGATGCAGACGCGGCCAACAGCGGTTAACTGCAAACCTCTTGTTACAGCTTATCCAGTTCTTCCAATTTTGGCATCTTATGTTTTGTCACTCGATCGAGCTAATCTGCCATGCGAACAAATGTCTCCAGATTAGGAACCACAGGGGATGTGTTAGGGATATGCTGGGCTCTGGTCATGCCTCAAACATGGCAACAGAGCTGCTTCAGGGTGCAAATCGTGCAATCAGAATGTTGCACTAGCTTAAGAATATTGCATTTGTATTTAAAATGTTTTAAATGGTACGCCGTGCTAGTTCAAAAGGAGGAGCATGGGCAGGTGAAGTAGCCAAGATCCACAAATTATAAAATCGTTTTGATAATAATATGAAGAGAGCGTCGGTTTCTTATATAATACCATGCCGCTGCAAATTACTTTCCTTACAAGCCTCCACAATAAGAGAGCAGTCTTCAAAATAAGATATGATAAATGGTTCGGTGAGTCAGTGTACGATCAAATTTCGCCATCAATATCACCAGAATTTAAAATGTGCCAATGGAGTATGGATCATTAGCCATTGACATTTTTAATTAAAAAACAAATCATGAGAAAATTCATGCACATAGCTGAAGTGGACCTGTGTCATGTTAAACATGAGGGAGGGAAAAGGTTCGTCTCACGAAAAGTATATGTGCATAAGAAAAAAGAGAGGAACTCTCATCATCTAAGCTATATTTCAACGAGAGGTAGTTCATTGGTTCAATCAAGCCTTCGACACTCCACAAAGAAAAACAGAGCTAGATGAAATTAAGTAAATACTACCCCACTATTAAATATATATGTGACGTTTAGAATAGTTAATTGCACTAGATTTGTTATTCTAAACATCATATATTTAAGAACGAAGGGAGTATTTTCCTACAGAAAATTAAATCAAGCCGTGATGAATGAATAAACTAATCTATTGCAAAAAAGAGAGAGAATAAACTAATCCAGCACGGGTCGAAAAATCCGTGTTGCAAATGCATCAACGTCATTAGCAAAAGAAACCATTAAATTAGCTAGTGATTTGACCACGTACAGAAAGGGCTATGATGTGGTGCTTCCAATTAATTTCCTTTCCCCTTGCTTCACAAAACAGTTAACGGAGATAGGAGGACGTCCCAACAGCACGGGAGAAGAAAAACACAAACACTGAAACGTTTGGTATGACTGTTAATCTACTAGGAGTACAAAGCATCTACTACTAAGATACAAACAAAACAGCAAACCATAATCAATTCGTCAATCTCTAAACAAGAATAAAGAGGGACGGAGACTGGATCAGTGCTCGATCAGTACTAAAGCACGGCCAAAATGTGGCTTAATTGGACGCGGAGCAATGATGAAGCTAGCAAGAGAGATGCGAGCAAGAAGTTTCCAAGGGATAATTTGGTGCAAAAATAATCCACCATTTGGTCTGGCCTGGCCTACCTACCAGCTGCCTACCAAATGTGCGCCAACGGAGAGAGAGGAGAGGTACGGTCTCCACAACGGCGATCCTCCAGTCCATGAATGGAGCAGCCGATGGCGAAAGCGATGGAGGAAGGCGAGGAAAGGGAAGAGGCGTCCA
>RWGY01000856.1:0-28199 GCA_007726485.1 Eragrostis curvula | reverse complement strand
GCTAATGAGTACTCTTCTTGCACCCAATGCCTTTGCTTTGCGAAGCCCCAATAATACTCCTTCGTATTCTACAATATTGTTGGTTGACTGAAAGTCTAACTTGACAGCATATCTTAATTTGATTCCCGAAGGTGATGTTATTACTGCCGCGGCTCCGGCTCCTGTTGCTCCCCATGCACCGTCAGTGAATATTGTCCAGCAAGATTCTTCAGTTTGGATAGAGGCTTCGGGAGTAGGAGGGGTCCATTCTGCTATGAAGTCTGCAAGAGTTGCTGCCTTGATGGCTGTTCTTGCTTTGAACTCGATGTCGAAGGGCGCCAATTCTGTTGACCATTTTCCTATTCGTCCAATCGCTTCTCTGCTTCGCAGTGTGTCCCGAAGGGGGAAAGAGGTTGGAATTATTATTTTTCTGTCACTGAAATAATGTTTCAGTTTCCTTGAGGCCATGACCACTGCATAGGCCATCTTTTCTATTTCTGAGTAGAACAGCTTCGCTCCCGAAAGGGCTTCGGAGACGAAGTACACAGGTTTTGAACTTTGTCTTCGCTGTGCTCTTGAACAAGTACTGGCGCTTACGGCTGATACCGAAGCTGCAATGTATAAGAGCAGGTCTTCCCTTGGTTTTGGGCTGGCCAGAGCAGTTTATTCTGTAAGGGCTCTTTTTATGCCTCGAAGGCTTCTTGTTGTTCAGATCCCCATTGAAATTTTTCTTTCGCTCGGAGTGCTTTGAAAATGGGATTACTTCGTCTGCCAGTTTCGGAATGAATCTGCTTAGAGAGTTAAGCCTTCCAGCTAGTCTCTGCACCATCTTTTAGACATTTTGGTGGAGCGAGGTCCTGTATGGCTTCGATCTTCTTCTTGTTAGCTTCGATCCCGCGTTGGGAGACCATGAATCCCAGTAATTTGCCTGATTCCACTCCGAAGACGCATTTTCTGGGTTCAGCTTTACATTGTGCTTTTCGAAGGTCTCATCTAGATCTTTTAAGTGGTCAGCTCTTTCTTTTGTCTTTACCACTATGTCGTCCACGTATGCTTCAACATTTCTTCCCAGTTGGTTTTCGAAGATCATCTTCACAAGTCTGGCGAATGTTGCTCCTGCGTTCCGAAGGCCAAAAGGCATTCTTACGAAGCAAAAGTTCCGTCATAGGTGATGAAGGCTGTCTTTTCTTCGTCTTCCTTCGCCATATGAATTTGGTGATAACCTGAATATGCATCTAGGAAACTTAACAGTTGACAACCGGCTACTGAATCAGTTATTGTATCGATTCGGTCCAGTGGGAAGTTGTCTTTAGGGCGAGCTTTTGTTTAGCCTTGTGAAGTCGATGCACATTCTCCATTCTCCTGTCTTCTTTTTGACGAGGACGACATTGGATAACCAGCTTGAGAATATTGTTGGTCTTATGGCACCGGCTTTTAGCAACTTGTTCACCTCGTCTGTTGCGGCTGCCTTCTTCTCTTCCGACGCCTTTCTTATCTTGTCTGCGAAGGGTCTTATTTTTGGGTTGACTTTTAACTCGTGCTGGATTGTCTCTCTTTTGACTCCAGTGATGTCTTGTGGTGACCATGCGAAGACGTCAGAGTTTTGTTTCAAGAACCTGATAATTTGTTCTCTTTCGTTTTGAGACAGACCCTTTCCTATCTTGACCGTTCTTTCTGGTTTCTTTGGCCATAAGATTACTTTTTCAACTTCGCTTGAAGGCTCGAGCTTTGCTTGTTCTGCCTTCGCTTGTTGGCCCTCGTGTTCGTTCTCTTTTGAGTTGTCTTCTTTGCTACTTCTTGGTCTGAAAGGGTTACAGCATATACTGATGGTGCCTTGCTCCGAAGGTATCTTCATCATCAGGTAATTGTGATGGATTGCAGCTCCAAAAGCTACTATGATTTATCTTCCGAAGATTGCGTTGTATTCGCTGGATGAGTCTATGACTGTGAACTCTGTCTCTGAGTTATCGATCTGTCTTCATCTTCGAAGGTTACTTTCAACATTACTTTGCCGATCGAAGATGCTTCTTCTCCGCCGAAATCCTTCAGCGTTGTTTTGCTGGCATTTTCATGGCTATTGATTTGCATGCGAATCAAAGTATCTTTGAAAATGATATTTTCTGGGCTTCCATTGTCAATCATGATTCTGTGAACCATATAGCCTTCGATGTCGGCTTTGATGACGAAGACGTCTGTATGTGGATAATCGGAGACTCTACTGTCGTCCGTTGTGAACCGGATGGTTGAATGCTTCCATCCTTCCTGCTCTGTTTTTACCTTCGCAGCTTTTGATTGATGGTAGTCTTGTTTTCTTTTCATCGTGGGTTCGGCCCACGGTCGGCGCCAAATGTTGGGGGATCGAAGGTCTTGGTGGGACAGATCGAAGCCCTCCAACGGGTGATAGAGGTGTTTTGGTTCTGGCGAAGCCTTCGGAGGTTGTCGATGCCTTCGGGTCTCCTTGCGAAGCCCTCTTCGCTTGTCGTCGTTGTCTTCTAGTTGGAGCGAAGCCCTTTTTTGTGGTCCGCGGTGCCGGACGAAGAGGTTTTCGTTCAGGTTCCCTGCAGTTCAACTACGCGAAGCTCTCCTTCTCCCGCGATGCCGGGCGAAGGGGTCAAGTGATTAGCGAGTTCAGAACACGGTGCGAATGATTCCTCCTTTGGCTCGTGGCCCGAAAAACAGATGTCGTTACATGATCATCTCCCTCTATATTTATAAGGGGTGAGACGATGATATTTACAAGCATGCCCTTGGCTGCTTTAACATGGATTTCAGGTTGCCTTATGTGAGTATGGCTTGGCCTTCGCTATCTCCCATGCCGTGTACTTGTTGCTAGGACCCCAACATTAGCCCTCAACTGACGAAGTGGCACGTGTAACGAGGTCCTGAGTCAGTTTCTTTCGAGTTCTGCAACAAGTTTGTTCGTCACGTCTTTTCGTCTTAACGTCGCGTCCTTTCGTTGCTCGATGTCTGACCCGCTTCCCGGTGTGTTTCGGTTGCTATAAGAAGCGTGTCGATCTTGGCTTGCTGTTTGAGTTCTCTTTTGACTCTTGTCGCTTGCCTTTCCTTGTCTCCTTCGCTTCTTCCGATCTTTCCCCTTCCCAGTTTGACAAGTTTGCAACTAAACTCACATTTATGAGTGTTATTCCATGGGAACCATCCAATTACATCAAACACATCATAACTAGTCAAAACAAGTACTCCTCGATCCGTTTTGCACGAAAAACCACTGCAGTCACCCGAACAGCTCCAGAACTGCCCGGTTTGACAAGTTTGCAACTAAACTCACATTTATGAGTGTTTTTCCATGGGAACAATAAAATTACATCAAACACATCATAACTAGTCAAATAAGTACTCCTCGATACGTTTTGCACGAAAAAGCACAGCAGTCACCCGAACGACTCCAGAACTGCCCGGTTTGACAAGTTTGCAACTAAACTCACATTTTTTAAGTATTTTCCGATGGGAACCATCCAATTACATCAAACACATCATAACAAGTCAAAACTAGCGTCCTCGATACGTTTTGCACGAAAAAGCACTGCAATTACCCGAACAGCTCCAGAACTGCCTAGTTTGAAAAGTTTGCAACTAAACTCACATCTTTGAGTGTGTTCCCATGGGAACCATCCAATCACATCAAACACATTATAACAAGTCAAAACAAGTACTCCTCGATCTGTTTTGCACGAAAAAGGACTGCAGTTACCCGAACAGCTCCAGAACTGCCCGGTTTGACAATGTTGCAACTAAACTCACATTATTTAGGCCCCCTTTGGAACGCAGGATTTTCACAGGAATTGTACAGGAATTTCACAGGAATCAGTTGACTGTTCACAGGAAAAACACAGGAATAGGAAAAATTCCCGCGTTCCAAAGAGGGCCTTAGTGTTTTCCCATGGGAACCATCCAATTACATCAAACACATCATAACAAGTCAAAACAAGTACTCCTCGATCCATTTGCACAAAAAAGCACTGCAGTCACCCGAAGAGCTCCAGAACTGCCCGGTTTGACAAGTTTGCAACTAAACTCACATTTTTGAGTATTTTCCCATGGGAACCATCCAATTACATCAAACACATCATAACAAGTCAAAACAAGTGTCCTCGATACGTTTTGCACGAAAAAGCACTGC
Source organism: Eragrostis curvula (assembly GCA_007726485.1). Taxonomy (NCBI): domain Eukaryota; kingdom Viridiplantae; phylum Streptophyta; class Magnoliopsida; order Poales; family Poaceae; genus Eragrostis; species Eragrostis curvula. The sequence continues at coordinate 24,082 of RWGY01000856.1, read as the reverse complement.
AGTCACCCGAACAGCTCCAGAACTGCCCGGTTTGACAAGTTTGCAACTAAACTTACCTTTTTGAGTGTTTTCCCATGGTAAGCATCCAATTACATCAAACACATCATAACAACTTAAAACAAGGGTTCCTCGATCCATTTTACAGAAATGCACTGCAGTTACCCGAACAGCTCCAGAACTTCCCGGTTTGAAAAGTTTACAACTAAAATCACATTTCTGAGTGTTTTCCTATGGGAACCATCCAATTACATCAAACACATCAGCACAAGTTAAAACAAGCGCTCCTCGATCCGTTTTGCACGAAAAAACACTACAGTCACCCGAAGAGCTCCAGAACTGCCCGGTTTGACAAGTGTGCAACTAAACTCACATTTTTTAGTATTTTCCCATGGGAACCATCCAATTACATCAAACACATCATAACAAGTCAAAACAAGCGTCCTCGATACGTTTTGCACGAAAAAGCACTGCAGTCACCCGAACAGCTCCAGAACTGCCCGGTTTGACATGTTTGCAACTAAACTTACCTTTTTGAGTGTTTTCCCATGGTAAGCATCCAATTACATCAAACACATCTGTTGGGGTCCTGGCAACAAGTATATGGCAAAGGAGATAGCGAAGGCCAAGCCACACGCGCCTAAGGCAACCGAAGCCACCCGGAACCACGCGAAGGACAAGCGAAGCAGAGCGGAAAGAGCAGACGGCGCAGGAGCCCGAAGTTGCCAAGCTAAGAGCTATGCTAAGGTAGCCGATGGCATGCATGTAAATATAATCATCTCGCCCCTTATAAATATGGAGGGAGAGGATCCTGTAATGACATCTGGTTTTGGGGGCCTCGAGCCAAGGACGGAATCATTTGCACCGCACTCGATCTTCTCAACACTATAAACACCTTCGCCCGGCATCGCGGGCAAAGGAGGGCTTCGCACGTCTGATAACAGGGAACCTGAATGAGAACGTCTTCGTCCGGCTTCGCGGACAAGGAAGGAGGGCTTCGCATCATCCGACAGACGATGATATCCACACAGGAGGGCTTCGCAGGGTAATCCGAAGGCATTTGAACCCATCGAAGGCTTCGGGCGAGCAAGATTTCATCAACACTCGGTTGGAGGGCTTCGACACGTCACCCATAGACCTTCGATCCCCCAACATTTGGCGCCGTCCGTGGGCCGAACCCACGATGAAAAGAAAGCAAGACTACCACCAAGCAAAAGCTGCGACGGTAAGAACAGAGCAAGAAGGATGGAAGCATTCAACCATCCGCTTCACAACAGACGACATCAGAGTCTTCGATTATCCACATTCAGACGTCTTCGTGATCAAAACCGACATCGAAGGGTATATGGTCCACAGAATCATGATCGACAGTGGAAGCTCAGAAAATATCATCTTCAAAGATACTTTGGTACGCATGCAAATCAACAGCCATGCGAATACCAGCAAAACAACCCTGAAGGATTTTGGAGGAGAAGAAGCATGTTCGATCGGAAAAATAATGTTGAAAGTAACCTTCGAAGACGAAGATAGATCCATAACCCAGGAGACGGAGTTCATAGTCATAGACTCACCCAGCGAATACAATGCAATCTTCGGAACGCAAATCATAGTAGCTTTCGGAGCTGCAATCCATCACAACTACATGATGATGAAGATACCTTCGGAACAAGGCACCATTAACGTATGCTGTAACCCCTTCAGACCAAAAAGTGGCAAAGAAAACGACTCAGCAGAAAAGAACGAACATGAAGGCCATCAAGCGAAGGCAGAATAAGCAAAGCTAGAACCTTCAAGCGAAGTCGAAGAAGTAATCTTATGGCTCTTACAGAATTAGCTGCTCTGGCCAGCCCAAAACCAAGAGAAGACCTGCTCCTATACATTGCAGCTTCGGTATCAGCCGTAAGCGCAGTACTTGTTCACGAACATAGCGAAGACAAAGTTCAAAAACCTGTATACTTCGTCTCCGAAGCCTGTCAAGAGCAAAGCTACTCTACTCAGAAATAGAAAAGATGGCTTACGCAGTGATCATGGCTTCAAGAAAATTGAAACATTATTTCAGCGACAGGAAAATAATAGTACCAACCTCTTTCCCCCTTCGTGACACACTGCGAAGCAGGAAAGCGATCGGACGAATAGGAAAGTGGTCAACAGAATTGGCACCCTTCGACATCGAGTTCAGAGCAAGAACAGCCATCAAGGCAGCAACTCTCGCAGATTTCATAGCAGAATGGACCCCTCCTACTACCGAAGCCTCTATCCAAATGGAAGAATCTTGCTGGACAATATTCACTGACGGTGCATGGGGAGCAACAGGAGCCGGAGCCGCGGCAATAATAACGTCACCTTCGGGAATCAAATTAAGATATGCTGTCAAGATGGACTTTCAGTCAACCAACAATATTGCAGAATACGAAGGAGAACTGTTGGGGCTTCACAAAGCAAAGGCTTTAGGTGCAAGAAGAGTGCTCATTAGCACAGATTCTGTAGTAGTAGCAAATCAAGTCGAAAACAATTACAAGACGAAGGACCAAGAACTGATCAAGTATCATAAAGCGGTCATAAAAATGCAAAAATATTTCAAAGGTTTCACTGTGCAAAGCCTAAAGAGAAATCTAAATCAAGAAGCAGATGCTATAGCGAAGGCCGCCGCCAAAGGCGAAGGTCTCCCCCCAGACGTTTTCTTTGAAATTCTAAATAAGTCAACTGCCGAAGAATCAGCAAGAAAAATTCACCACCTTTTCCAGATATGGGAGGATTGGAGGACTCCAATAATAGCCCACCTCAATAATCAGTATGAACCTCAAGACGAAGCCGAACCAAAGAGAATAGCACAAAAGGCAAGAAATTACAAATTAATCGAAGGCCAACTATACAAAGGAGGAGTCTGTCAGGCCTCGTTGCGATGCATTCTACCAGAAGACGGGAAGCAACTCCTTCATGAAATACATTCCGGCATGTGTGGATCTCATATCGCATCAAGACCTCTCGTCGCGAAGGTATACAGAATGGGTTTCTAGTGGCCAACTGCCACCAAGGACGCAGAAGAAATAGTCAAAAAATGCACTGAATGTCAATTCTTCGCAAGACATCAGCGAAGCCTGGCAGCAGAAGTACAGCTGATGCAACCCATTTGGCCATTTTACCAATGGGGCATCGATATAGTTGGGAAACTACCAGCAGCTCCAGGAAATCTCCAGTACACCTTCGTCGCAATGGATTACTTTTCAAAGTGGATCGAGTTCAGAGCAGTAGCTTCGATCACTTCAGAAAACATGAAAAAATTCGTCTGGCAAATAGTAATCTGCAGATTCGGAGTACCCAAAAAGATAGTGGTGGACAACGGAAAACAATTCGACAGTCATCTATACACAGAATTCTGCGAATCGTTGGGGATAAACCTACGCTTCTCATCATTATACCACCCTCAATCAAATGGAGTAGTCGAGAGTGCAAATAAAAGAATATTCGAAGCAGTACAAAAGAGGCTACTCAACATCAAAAAAGGAAAATGGCCAGAGGAGCTTCATTCAGTACTCTGGTAGTTAAGAACAACTCCATCTAGATCAACTGGTTTCAGTCCTTTCAAGCTACTCTTCGGGAAGAGGCAATGACGCCGGAAGAGATACAAAACAAGTCACTACGAAGCCTAGCAGGAAACTCTGACGAGTCAACTATAACTTCGAAGGAAAACTTGGAAGAAGTTCGCAACGATGCTGTTCTCAACCTTCAGAAATACGAAGAAGAAACCCAAAAATGGAAAAACAAAAACATCAGGCCGAAGGGAATAAGAGACGGAGATCTGGTACTTCGGCGAAAGCCAAACGAGAAGACTGTTGGAAACTACAGAGCAAATGGGAAGGGCCATTCATAGCGAAGGCAACTGTAAACGAAAGAGCTTTCAGACTGCTAAGCTCCGAAGGAGAGGAGGTAAGTCACACATGGAATGTAGAAAAGCTGAAAAAATATCATGTATAAAAGAAAAACCGGCATGTACTCTTTTCCTTGCAAAAGGGAATCCCTCCGAAGGGAGCAAGGTTTTTAACGAGGCAGGACCGAGGAATACAATTTTTTCCCTTCTAAAAGACGTTCTTCGCGTTAACCGTCCTAAAGGACAAAATCGAACATACGACGTCCCGTAAAAAGGGAAGAAAAAGTCATCAAAGGCTAAAAGTCGAAGGTCAGGCGCCAAAAGCCAACAACCTTCGATCGCGTCCAAGAGGACATGAAAAATAAAAAAAGTAAAAATCGAAGGACAAAGCGCCAAAAAGCTTACAGCCTTCGACTACGTCCACAAAGGACATGAAAAGAACAAAAGGCAAAAAAGTCCATTGTTCTCTACGAATCGAAGCTTCAAAAGAAGAAGCCTTCGATCAGGCAGTATTTCTCCCAAAAACAAGGGAAAGAAAACGCGAAAGAGAAATACTAAAAACGAATTTCAGATATCGCGCAAAGACCAACGAGGTCATCCAAATACATTAATCGAAGGGCAAACTAAATAAATATACAGAGTTAACCTTCATTTAAAGTAAAGTTTTCTACAAAATTCAAAACAGAACAACAGTCACTCTTCGGTGGCGTTATCATCAGACCCACTCGAAGTACTAGATCCTTCGCTGTCAGAGGCACCCCGACCACTTGAAGAATTAGCATTCTGGTCGACCGAAGGGCTTGCGTTCTGTCCTCCAGCAGAGACTTCAAAGAGAGCAGAAATACGTCCAGGGCCAACAGCGCTCCAATGAGGAATCAACTTCCTTGCCGACTGTCGAGCCACCCCTGCAATGGATTCTGTCTCGGTCGAAATAGCGAAGCCATCATCCAATATTGGATCGACACTACCTCCGGACAAGCTTAGCTGCGCGAAGGCTTCTTCAATATCAGCAGCCCCAGCAACGACGCCATAATTCCTGGCCACATCCTTCAGAGAGCCAGAGTTCGTCGAAATCCACTCGGCGAACTCAAAGGCCGTAGCATTCGGCAAAGGGAAACCCGAAACCTCACCGCCAAGAAAAGTTATGGCATCCCTCAAGTTCTTGCAAACATTAAAGAGGGCGGTCAAAGACTTCCTTTCCTCCATTCGCTTCTCGGCGAGCTGATGCGTAACTTCGCGAAGCCTCTCCTTGTTGCGATTGAGGCGAGTTTGAACGAAGCGGAACTGGGTATCAATGGCGCCTACAACCGGAATGGACTGAAGCACAAAAAGAGGTCTTAGAACAAAACGTATCTTGGCATGAAAGGAAATAATTAAAAGAATAAAAACATACCTTGAGATGATTAGTATAAAGAGATTTCAAGAGCCATCCAGAGTCAACGCAAGCAAGCTTTCGCCTTTCGCGATAAAAGCGAAGGTCCTCCATGATTTTAGTAACATCTTCCGAAAGCTCTTCGCTAGGGAAGACATCAGACGAAGTAAGCGAAGGAAGCTTCGGGTCAGTTCCTTCTTCGCAGTTCGTAAACTCCACCGACTCCTCATTATCATAAGGGAAGAAACGAGGCATGTCAGCGAAGGGATCTTCGCTAGATTCAGAGCCTTCGCCTTCATCATGACTCGAAATATCTGGAGGGGGGGGGGGGGCAGAACTGATAGGATCCACGGCTAAAGCCGGCTCACGATACGAGCCACTACCGGTGCGACGACGCTTCCGCGAAGTACCAACATCCTCAACAGTCGAAGCCTTAGAGCGTTTCTGCCTTTTCGGGGCTGGAGCCCCATAATCATCATAAGGCTGACCACGAACTGTGAAGGACCGGTTAAAACGGACCGGTATACGAGCTTCTTCGCGGCCTATGGCTTCCTTCTCAATATAAGAGCCAAGAATCTCTCTAACCCGGCTCTCAACATCGGCAACAGGAAGACCTTCGCCGGTCAACAAGTATTTGCAGAGGCCATTGTCATACCTCCCCTCTGCAAACTGAAGCTCCAAGCCGGAACCGAGTGGGCTGACCTCAGCAGAGATGTATTCTTCGACAAGGTCGCGGGTACTCAAAAGGGATCTAACCCTTCGAAGAGCATCAGTGCAAACTCCAAAGTTAGCATCCGGCTCAACTTGGACGGTTATCAGCCACTCAGGGTGCTTCATTGTGCTAACGATCCCAGAACCTTCGCCAAACTTCACGTAAAACCATGTGTGCTTCCAAGGCGTAAGAACCTTGTTGGTTTGGCCATACGAAGGGGCATACCCATGTTTAATGGGAACGAAGTTAATCACCCCAAAGCTATCTGAATTATCAGTAGAGGTGGGCTGAAAATGAAGTTTATAGTTGCGTGTAAAAACAGCCAAGCTGGGCTTAGCGCCTTCGGACTTGCAAGCCCAAATAAAAGAGGCAAGCAGAAGGCGCGAAGGACTTGCGCTACGAAGGGATGAGCCGGAACGCGAAGGCCAAAAAGAAAATAATCAAGGAAAACAACAGCTTCATTCCCGAGCCCCGAAGGAGGAAAGGAACGCACTATCAAGGAAGGCTTCAGTGCAGTCAGAAGGACCGAAGTTATTATTGAAAGACCTTTGAGCCAAAGAGATCTTCTTCGGAGCCATCTTCGCGAAAACAAGCACTAAATAAGCGAAGGTGAAAGACCGGAAGAAGCGAAGGAGACAAAGAAAGGCAAGCTATAAGAGTCAAAAGAGAACTCAAATAGCAAGCCAAGATCGACACGTATAGCGACCAAAACACACCGGGAAGCGGGTCAGACATCGAACCACGAAAGGACGCGACGTTAAGATGAAAAGACGTGACGAGCAGACTTGTTGCAGAACTCGAAAGAAACTGGCTCAGGACCTCGTTACACGTGGCACTTCATCAGTTGAGGGCTAATGTTGGGGTCCTGGCAACAAGTATATGGCAAAGGAGATAGCGAAGGCCAAGCCACACCCGCCTAAGGCAACCGAAGCCACCCGGAACCACGCGAAGGACAAGCGAAGCAGAGCGGAAAGAGCAGACGGCGCAGGAGCCCGAAGTTGCCAAGCTAAGAGCTATGCTAAGGTAGCCGATGGCATGCATGTAAATATAATCATCTCGCCCCTTATAAATATGGAGGGAGAGGATCCTGTAATGACATCTGGTTTTGGGGGCCTCGAGCCAAGGACGGAATCATTTGCACCGCACTCGATCTTCTCAACACTCTAAACACCTTCGCCCGGCATCGCGGGCAAAGCAGGGCTTCGCACATCTGACAACAGGGAACCTGAATGAGAACGTCTTCGTCCGGCTTCGCGGACAAGGAAGGAGGGCTTCGCATCATCCGACAGACGATGATATCCACCCAGGAGGGCTTCGCAGGGTAATCCGAAGGCATTAGAACCCATCGAAGGCTTCGGGCGAGCAAGATTTCATCAACACTCTGTTGGAGGGCTTCGACACGTCACCCATAGACCTTCGATCCCCCAACAACATCATAACAACTTAAAACAAGGGTTCCTCGATCCGTTTTGCAGAAAAGCACTGCAGTCACCCAAACAGGCCGGTTTGAAAAGTTTGCAACTAAACTCACATTTTTGAGTATTTTCCCATGGGAACCATCCAATTACATCAAACACATCAGCACAAGTCAAAACAAGCGACCTCGATACGTTTTGCAAGAAAAAGCACTGCAGTCACTCGAAGAGCTCCAGAACTGCCCGGTTTGAAAAGTTTGCAACTAAACTCACATTTTTTAGTATTTTCCCATGGGAACCATCCAATTACATCAAACACATCAGCACAAGTTAAAACAAGCGCTCCTCGATCCGTTTTGCACGAAAAAGCACTGCAGTCACCCGAAGAGCTCCAGAACTGCCCGGTTTAACAAGTCTGCAACTAAACTCACAGTTTTGAGTATTTTCCCATGGGAACCATCCAATTACATCAAACACATCATAACAAGTCAAAACAAGCGTCCTCGATACGTTTTGCACGAAAAAGCACAGCAGTCACCCGAACGACTCCAGAACTGCCCGGTTTGACAAGTTTGCAACTAACTCACATTTTTTGAGTATTTTCCCTTGGGATCCATCCAATTACATCAAACACATCATAACAAGTCAAAACTAGCGTCCTCGATACGTTTTGCACGAAAAAGCACTGCAATTACCCGAATAGCTCCAGAACTGCCCGATTTGAAAAGTTTGCAACTAAACTCACATTTTTTAGTATTTTCCCATGGGAACCATCCAATTACATCAAACACATCAGCACAAGTTAAAACAAGCGCTCCTCGATCCGTTGTGCACGAAAAGGCAATGCAGTCACCCGAAGAGCTCCAGAACTGCCCGAATTGACAAGTCTGCCACTAAACTCACATTTTTGAGTATTTCCCCATGGGAACCATCCAATTACATCAAACACATCATAACAAGTCAAAACAAGCGTCCTCGATACGTTTTACACGAAAAGGCACCGCAGTCACCTGAACAGCTCCAGGACTGCCCGGTTTGACAAGTTTGCAACAAAGCTTACCTTTTTGAGTGTTTCCCCATGGTAAGCATCCAATTACATCAAACACATCATAACAACTTAAAACAAGGGTTTCTCGATCCATTTTGCAGAAAAGCACTGCAGTCACCCGAACAGCCCGGTTTGAAAAGTTTGCAACTAAACTCACATTTTTGAGTATTTTCCCATGGGAACTATCCAATTACATCAAACACATCAGCACAAGTCAAAACAAGCGACCTCGATACGTTTTGCATTAAAAAGCACTGCAGTCACCCGAAAAGCTCCAGAACTGCCCGGTTTGAGCAGTTCGCAACTAAACTCACATTTATGAGTGTTTTTCCATGGGAACCATCCAATTACATCAAACACATCAGCACAAGTCAAAACAAGCGTCCTCGATACGTTTTGCAAGAAAAAGCACTGCAGTCACTCGAAGAGCTCCAGAACTGCCTGGTTTGAAAAGTTTGCAACTAAACTCACATTTTTTAGTATTTTCCCATGGGAACGATCCAATTACATCAAATACATCAGCACAAGTTAAAACAAGCGCTCCTTGATCCGTTTTGCACGAAAAAGCACTGCAGTCACCCGAAGAGCTCCAGAACTTCCCGGATTGACAAGTCTGCAACTAAACTCACATTTTTGAGTATTTCCCCATGGGAACCATCCAATTACATCAAACACATAATAACAAGTCAAAACAAGCATCTCGATACGTTTTGCACGAAAAGGCACCGCAGTCACCCGAACACCTCCAGGACTGCCGGTTTGACAAGTTTGCAACTAAACTTACCTTTTTGAGTGTTTCCCCATGGTAAGCATCGAATTACATCAAACACATCATAACACTTTAAAACAAGGGTTTCTCGATCGATTATGCAGAAAAGCACTGCAGTCACCCGAACAGCCCGGTTCGAAAAGTTTGCAACTAAACTCATATTTTTGAGTATTTTCCCATGGGAACCATCCAATTACATCAAACACATCATAACAAGTCAAAACAAGCGTCATCGATACGTTTTGCACGAAAAAGCACTGCAGTCACCCAAACAGCTCCAGAACTGCCCGGTTTGACAGGTTTGCAACTAAACTTACCTTTTTGGGTGTTTTCCCATGGTAAGCATCCAATTACATCAAACACATCATAACAACTTAAAACAATGGTTAATCAATCCGTTTTGCGGAAAAGCACTGCAGTGACCTGAACAGCTCCAGGACTCCCCGGTTTGATAAGTTTGCAACTAAACTTACCTTCTTGAGTGTTTCCCCATGGTAAACATCCAATTACATCAAACACATCATAACAACTTAAAACAAGGGTTCCTCGATCCGTTTTGCAGAAAAGCACTGCAGTCACCTGAACAGGCCGGTTTGAAAAGTTTGCAACTAAACTCACATTTTTGAGTATTTTCCCATGGGAACCATCCAATTACATCAAACACATCATAACAAGTCAAAACAAGCGTCTCGATACGTTTTGCACGAAAAGGCACCGCAGTCACCCGAACAGCTCGAGGACTGCCCGGTTTGACAAGTTTGCAACTAAACTTACCTTTTTGAGTGTTTCCCCATGGTAAGCATCGAATTACATTAAACACATCATAACAACTTAAAAGAAGGGTTTCTCGATCCATTTTGCAGAAAAGCACTGCAGTCACCGGAACAGCCCGGTTTGAAAAGTTTGCAACTAAACTCACATTTTTGAGTATTTTCCTATGGGAACCATCCAATTACATCAAACACATCAGCACATGTCAAAACAAGCGATCTCGATACGTTTTGCATGAAAAAGCACTGTAGTCACCCGTAGAGCTCCAGAACTGCCCGGTTTGAGCAGTTTGCAACTAAACTCACATTTATGAGTGTTTTTCCATGGGAAGCATCCAATTACATCAAACACATCATAACAAGTCAAAACAAGTACTCCTCGATCCATTTTGCACAAAAAAGCACAGCAGCACCAGAACGACTACAGAACTGCCCGGTTTGACAAGTTTGCAACTAAACTTACCTTTTTGAGTGTTTCCCCATGGTAAGCATCCAATTACATCAAACACATCATAACAAGTCAAAACAAGCGTCCTCGATACGTTTTACACGAAAAGGCACCGCAGTCACCCGAACAGCTCCAGGACTGCCCGGTTTGACAAGTTTGCAACTAAACTTACCTTTTTGAGTGTTTCCCCATGGTAAGCATCCAATTACATCAAACACATCATAACAACTTAAAACAAGGGTTTCTCGATCCGTTTTGCAGAACAGCACTGCAGTCACATGAACAGGCCGGTTTGAAAAGTTTGCAACAAAACTCACATTTTTGAGTATTTTCCCCTGGGAACCATCCAATTACATCAAACACATCGGCACAAGTCAAAACAAGCGTCCTCGATACGTTTTGCAAGAAAAAGCACTGCAGTCACTCGAAGAGCTCCAGAACAACCCGGTTTCAAAAGTTTGCAACTAAATTCACATTTTTTAGTATTTTCCCATGGGAACCATCCAATTACATCAAACACATCAGCACAAGTTAAAACAAGCGCTCCTCGATCCGTTTTGCACGAAAAAGCACTGCAGTCACCCGAAGAGCTCCAGAACTGCCCGGCTTAACAAGTCTGCAACTAAACTTCCATTTTTGAGTATTTTCCCATGGGAACCATCCAATTACATCAAACACATCATAACAAGTCAAAACAAGCGTCCTCGATACGTTTTGCACGAAAAAGCACAGCAGTCACCCGAACGACTCCAGAACTGCCCGGTTTGACAAGTTTGCAACTAAACTTACCTTTTGAGTGTTTCCCCATGGTAAGCATCCAATTACATCAAACACATCATAACAACTTAAAAGAAGGGTTTCTCGATCCATTTTGCAGAAAAGCACTGCAGTCACCCGAACAGCCCGGTTTGAAAAGTTTGCAACTAAACTCACATTTTTGAGTATTTTCCCATGTGAACTATCCAACACATCAGCACAAGTCAAAACAAGCGACCTCGATACGTTTTGCATGAAAAAGCACTGCAGTCACCCGAAAAGCTCCAGAACTGCCCGGTTTGGGCAGTTTGCAACTAAACTCACATTTATGAGTGTTTCTCCATGGGAACCATCCAATTACATCAAACACATCAGCACAAGTCAAAACAAGCGTCCTCGATACGTTTTGCAAGAAAAAGCACTGCAGTCACTCGAAGAGCTCCAGAACTGCCCGGTTTGAAAAGTTTGCAACTAAACTCACATTTTTTAGTATTTTCCCATATGAACGATCCAATTACATCAAACACATCAGCACAAGTTAAAACAAGCGCTCCTTGATCCGTTTTGCACGAAAAAGCACTGCAGTCACCCGAAGAGCTCCAGAACTGCCCGGATTGACAAGTCTGCAACTAAACTCACATTTTTGAGTATTTTCCCATGGGAACCATCCAATTACATCAAACACATAATAACAAGTCAAAACAAGCCTCTCGATACGTTTTGCACGAAAAGGCACCGCAGTCACCCGAACACCTCCAGGACTGCCCGGTTTGACAAGTTTGCAACTAAACTTACCTTTTTGAGTGTTTCCCCATGGTAAGCATCGAATTACATCAAACACATCATAACAACTTAAAACAAGGGTTTCTCGATCGATTATGCAGAAAAGCACTGCAGTCACCCGAACAGCCCGGTTCGAAAAGTTTGCAACTAAACTCACATTTTTGAGTATTTTCCCATGGGAACCATCCAATTACATCAAACACATCATAACAAGTCAAAACAAGCGTCCTCGATACGTTTTGCACGAAAAAGCACTGCAGTCACCCAAACAGCTCCAGAACTGCCCGGTTTGACAGGTTTGCAACTAAACTTACCTTTTTGGGTGTTTTCCCATGGTAAGCATCCAATTACATCAAACACATCATAACAACTTAAAACAATGGTTAATCGATCCGTTTTGCGGAAAAGCACTGCAGTCACCTGAACAGCTCCAGGACTGCCCGGTTTGATAAGTTTGCAACTAAACTTACCTTCTTGAGTGTTTCCCCATGGTAAGCATCCAATTACATCAAACACATCATAACAACTTAAAACAAGGGTTCCTCGATCCGTTTTGCAGAAAAGCACTGCAGTCACCTGAACAGGCCGGTTTGAAAAGTTTGCAACTAAACTCACATTTTTGAGTATTTTCCCCTGGAAACCATCCAATTACATCAACACATCAGCACAAGTCAAAACAAGCGTCCTCGATACGTTTTGCAAGAAAAAGCACTGCAGTCACTCGAAGAGCTCCAGAACTGCCCGGTTTGAAAAGTTTGCAACTAAACTCACATTTTTTAGTATTTTCCCATGGGAACCATCCAATTACATCAAACACATCAGCACAAGTTAAAACAAGCGCTCCTCGATCCGTTTTGCACGAAAAAGCACTGCAGTCACCCGAAGAGCTCCAGAACTGCCCGGTTTAACAAGTCTGCAACTAAACTCACAGTTTTGAGTATTTTCCCATGGGAACCATCCAATTACATCAACACATCATAACAAGTCAAAACAAGCGTCTCGATACGTTTTGCACGAAAAGGCACCGCAGTCACCCGAACAGCTCCAGGACTGCCCGGTTTGACAAGTTTGCAACTAAACTTACCTTTTTGAGTGTTTCCCCATTGTAAGCATCGAATTACATGAAACACATCATAACAACTTAAAAGAAGGGTTTCTCGATCATTTTGCAGAAAAGCACTGCAGTCACCGGAACAGCCCGGTTTGAAAAGTTTGCAACTAAACTCACATTTTTGAGTATTTTCCTATGGGAACCATCCAATTACATCAAACACATCAGCACATGTCAAAACAAGCGACCTCGATACGTTTTGCATGAAAAAGCACTGTAGTCACCCGTAGAGCTCCAGAACTGCCGGTTTGAGCAGTTTGCAACTAAACTCACATTTATGAGTGTTTGTCCATGGGAAGCATCCAATTACATCAAACACATCATAACAAGTCAAAACAAGTACTCCTCGATCCATTTGCACAAAAAAGCACAGCAGCACCAGAACGACTACAGAACTGCCCGGTTTGACAAGTTTGCAACTAAACTTACCTTTTTGAGTGTTTCCCCATGGTAAGCATCCAATTACATCAAACACATCATAACAAGTCAAACAAGCGTCCTCGATACGTTTTACACGAAAAGGCACCGCAGTCACCCGAACAGCTCCAGGACTGCCCGGATTGACAAGTCTGCAACTAAACTCACATTTTTTAGTATTTCCCCATGGGAACCATCCAATACATCAAACACATCAGCACAAGTTAAAACAAGCGCTCCTCGATCCGTTTGCACGAAAAAGCACTGCAGTCACCCGAAGAGCCTCCAGAACTGCCCGGCTTAACAAGTCTGCAACTAAACTTCCATTTTTGAGTATTTTCCCATGGGACCATCCATTACATCAAACACATCATAACAAGTCAAAACAAGCGTCCTCGATACGTTTTGCACGAAAAAAGCACAGCAGTCACCTCCCGAACGACTCCAGAACTGCCCGGTTGACAAGTTTGCAACTATAAACTTACCTTTTTGAGTGTTTTCCCATGGTAAGCATCCAATACATCAAACACATCATAAAAACTTAAAAGAAGGGTTTCTCGATCCATTTTGCAGAAAAGCACTGCAGTCACTCCGAACAGCCCGGTTTGAAAAGTTTGCAACTAAACTCACATTTTGAGTATTTTCCCATGGGAACTATCCAATTACATCAAACACATCAGCACAAGTCAAAACAAGCGACCTCGATACGTTTTGCATGAAAAAGCACTGCAGTCACCCGAAAAGCTCCAGAACTGCCCGGTTTGAGCAGTTTGCAACTAAACTCACATTTATGAGTGTTTTTCCATGGGAAACATCCAATTACATCAAACACATCAGCACAAGTCAAAACAAGCGTCCTCGATACGTTTTGCAAGAAAAAGCACTGCAGTCACTCGAAGAGCTCCAGAACTGCCGGTTTGAAAAGTTTGCAACTAAACTCACATTTTTTAGTATTTCCCATATGAACGATCCAATTACATCAAACACATCAGCACAAGTTAAAACAGCGCTCCTTGATCCGTTTTGCACGAAAAAGCACTGCAGTCACCCGAAGAGCTCCAGAACTGCCCGGATTGACAAGTCTTGCAACTAAACTCACATTTTGAGTATTTCCCCATGGGAACCATCCCATTACATCAACACATAATAACAAGTCAAAACAAGCCTCTCGATAACGTTTGCACAAAAGGCACCGCAGTCACCCGAACACCTCCAGGACTGCCCGGTTTGACAAGTTTGCAACTAAACTTACCTTTTTGAGTGTTTCCCATGGTAAAGCATCGATTACTCAAACACACTCATAACAACTTAAAACAAGGGTTTCTCGATCGATTATGCAGAAAAGCACTGCAGTCACCCGAACAGCCCGGTTCGAAAAGTTTGCAACTAACTCACATTTTTGAGTATTTTCCCATGGGAACCTCAGCCATTACATCAAACACATCATAACAAGTCAAAACAAGCGTCCTCGATACGTTTTGCACGAAAAGCACTGCAGTCACCCAAACAGCTCCAGAACTGCCCGTTTGACAGGTTTGCAACTAAACTTACCTTTTGGGTGTTTTCCCATGGTAAGCATCCAATTACATCAAACACATCATAACAACTTAAAACAATGGTTAATCGATCCGTTTTGCGGAAAAGCACCTGCAGTCACCTGAACAGCTCCAGGACTGCCGGTTTGATAAGTTTGCAACCTAACTTACCTTCTTGAGTGTTTCCCCATGGTAAGCATTCAATTACATCAAACACATCATAACAACTTAAAACAAGGGTTCCCTCGATCCGTTTTGCAGAAAAGCACTGCAGTCACCTGAACAGGCCGAGTTTGAAAAGTTTGCAACTAACTCACATTTTTGAGTATTTTCCCCTGGAAACCATCCAATTACATCAACACATCAGCACAAGTCAAAACAAGCGTCCTCGATACGTTTGCAAGAAAAAGCACTGCAGTCACTCGAAGAGCTCCAGAACTGCCCGGTTTGAAAAGTTGCAACTAACTCACATTTTTTAGTATTTTCCCATGGGAACATCCAATTACATCAAACACATCAGCACAAGTTAAAACAAGCGCTCCTCGATCCGTTTTTGCACGAAAAAGCAACTGCAGTCACCCCGAAGAGCTCCAGAACTGCCCGGTTTAACAAGTCTGCAACTAAACTCACAGTTTTGAGTATTTTCCCCCATGGGAACCATCCAATTACATCAAACACATCATAACAAGTCAAAACAAGCGTCTCGATCGTTTTGCACGAAAAGGCACCGCAGTCACCCGAACAGCTCCAGGACTGCCCGGTTGACAAGTTTGCAACTAAACTTACCTTTTTGAGTGTTTCCCCATGGTAAGCATCGAATTACATTAAACACATCATAACACAACTTAAAAAAGGGTTTCTCGATCCATTTTGCAGAAAAGCACTGCAGTCACCGGAACAGCCCGGTTTGAAAAGTTTGCAACTAAACTCACTCACATTTTTGAGTATTTTCCTATGGGAACCATCCAATTACATCAAACACATCAGCACATGTCAAAACAAGCGACCTCGATCGTTTTGCATGAAAAAGCACTGTAGTCACCCGTAGAGCTCCAGAACTGCCCGGTTTGAGCATTTGCAACTAAACTCACATTTATGAGTGTTTTTCCATGGGAAGCATCCAATTACATCAAACACATCATAACAAGTCAAAACAAGTACTCCTCGATCCTTTTGCACAAAAAGCACAGCAGCACCAAAACTACAGAACTGCCCGGTTTGACAAGTTTGCAACTAAACTTACCTTTTTGAGTGTTTTCCCATGGTAAGCATCCAATTACATCAAACACATCATAACAACAAAACAAGCGTCCTCGATACGTTTTACACGAAAAGGCACCGCAGTCACCCGAACAGCTCCAGGACTGCCCGGTTTGACAAGTTTGCAACTAAACTTACCTTTTGAGTGTTTCCCCATGGTAAGCATCCAATTACATCAAACACCATAACAACTTAAAACAAGGGTTTCTCGATCCGTTTTGCAGAACAGCACTGCAGTCACCTGAACAGGCCGGTTTGAAAAGTTTTGCAACAAACTCACATGTTTTTAGTATTTTCCCCTGGGAACCATCCAATTACATCAAACACATCAGCACAAGTCAAAACAAGCGTCCTCGATACGTTTGCAAGAAAAAGCACTGCAGTCACTCGAAGAGCTCCAGAACAACCCGGTTTCAAAAGTTTGCAACTAAATTCACATTTTTTAGTATTTTCCCATGGGAACCATCCAATTACATCACACATCAGCACAAGTTAAAACAAGCGCTCCTCGATCCGTTTTGCACGAAAAAGACTGCAGTCACCCGAAGAGCTCCAGAACTGCCCGGCTTAACAAGTCTGCAACTAAACTTCCATTTTTGAGTATTTTCCCATGGGAACCATCCAATTACATCAAACACATCATAACAAGTCAAAACAAGCGTCCTCGATACGTTTTGCACGAAAAAGCACAGCAGTCACCCGAACGACTCCAGAACTGCCCGGTTTGACAAGTTTGCAACTAAACTTACCTTTTTGAGTGTTTCCCCATGGTAAGCATCCAATTACATCAAACACATCATAACAACTTAAAAGAAGGGTTTCTCGATCCATTTTGCAGAAAGAGCACTAGCAGTCCACCCGAACAGCCCGGTTTGAAAAGTTTGCAACTAAACTCACATTTTTGAGTATTTTTCCCATGGGAACTATCAATTCATCAACACATCAGCCAAGTCAAAACAAGCGACCTCGATACGTTTTGCATGAAAAGCACTGCAGTCACCCAAAAGCTCCAGAACTGCCCGGTTTGAGCAGTTTGCACTAAACTCACATTTATGAGTGTTTTCCATGGGAAACATCCAATTACATCAAACAATCAGCACAATCAAAACAGCGTCCTCGATACGTTTTGCAAGAAAAAGCACTGCAGCACTCGAAGAGCTCCAGAACTGCCCGGTTTTGAAAAGTTTGCAACTAAACTCACATTTTTTATTTTTCCCATGAACGATCCAATTACATCAAACACATCAGCACAAGTTAAAACAAGCGCTCCTTGATCCGTTTTGCACGAAAAAGCACTGCAGTCACCCGAAGAGCTCCAGAACTGCCCGGATTGACAAGTCTGCAACTAAACTCACATTTTTGAGTATTTCCCCATGGGAACCATCCAATTACATCAAACACATAATAACAAGTCAAAACAAGCCTCTCGATACGTTTTGCACGAAAAGGCACCGCAGTCACCCGAACACCTCGAGGACTGCCCGGTTTGACAAGTTTGCAACTAAACTTACCTTTTTGAGTGTTTCCCCATGGTAAGCATCGAATTACATCAAACACATCATAACAACTTAAAACAAGGGTTTCTCGATCGATTATGCAGAAAAGCACTGCAGTCACCCGAACAGCCCGGTTCGAAAAGTTTGCAACTAAACTCACATTTTTGAGTATTTTCCCATGGGAACCATCCAATTACATCAAACATCATAACAAGTCAAAACAAGCGTCCTCGATACGTTTTGCACGAAAAAGCACTGCAGTCACCCAAACAGCTCCAGAACTGCCCGGTTTGACAGGTTTGCAACTAAACTTACCTTTTTGGGTGTTTTCCCATGGTAAGCATCCAATTACATCAAACACATCATAACAACTTAAAACAATGGTTAATCGATCCGTTTGCGGAAAAGCACTGCAGTCACCTGAACAGCTCCAGGACTGCCCGGTTTGATAAGTTTGCAACTAAACTTACCTTCTTGAGTGTTTCCCCATGGTAAGCATCCAATTACATCAAACACATCATAACAACTTAAAACAAGGGTTCCTCGATCCGTTTTGCAGAAAGCACTTGCAGTCACCTGAACAGGCCGGTTTGAAAAGTTTGCAACTAAAACTCACATTTTTTGAGTATTTTCCCCTGGAAACCATCCAATTACATCAAACACATCAGCACAAGTCAAAACAAGCGTCCTCGATACGTTTTGCAAGAAAAAGCACTGCAGTCACTCGAAGAGCTCCAGAACTGCCCGTTTGAAAAGTTTGCAACTAAACTCACATTTTTTAGTATTTTCCCATGGGAACCATCCAATTACATCAAACACATCAGCACAAGTTAAAACAAGCGCTCCTCGATCCGTTTTGCACGAAAAAGCACTGCAGTCACCCGAAGAGCTCCAGAACTGCCCGGTTTAACAAGTCTGCAACTAAACTCCAGTTTTGAGTATTTTCCCATGGGAACCATCCAATTACATCAAACACATCATAACAAGTCAAAACAAGCGTCTCGATACGTTTTGCACGAAAAGGCACCGCAGTCACCCGAACAGCTCCAGGACTGCCCGGTTTGA
The DNA here is from genome assembly GCA_007726485.1 of Eragrostis curvula. Taxonomy (NCBI): domain Eukaryota; kingdom Viridiplantae; phylum Streptophyta; class Magnoliopsida; order Poales; family Poaceae; genus Eragrostis; species Eragrostis curvula. The sequence continues at coordinate 5,260 of RWGY01000856.1, read as the reverse complement.
CAAGTTTGCAACTAAACTTACCTTTTTGAGTGTTTCCCCATGGTAAGCATCGAATTACATTAAACACATCATAACAACTTAAAAGAAGGGTTTCTCGATCCATTTTGCAGAAAAGCACTGCAGTCACCGGAACAGCCCGGTTTGAAAAGTTTGCAACTAAACTCACATTTTTGAGTATTTTCCTATGGGAACCATCCAATTACATCAAACACATCAGCACATGTCAAAACAAGCGACCTCGATACGTTTTGCATGAAAAGCACTGTAGTCACCCGTAGAGCTCCAGAACTGCCCGGTTTGAGCAGTTTGCAACTAAACTCACATTTATGAGTGTTTCCATGGGAAGCATCCAATTACATCAAACACATCATAACAAGTCAAAACAAGTACTCCTCGATCCATTTGCACAAAACACAGCAGCACCAGAACGACTACAGAACTGCCCGGTTGACAAGTTTGCAACTAAACTTACCTTTTTGAGTGTTTCCCCATGGTAAGCATCCAATTACATCAAACACATCATAACAAGTCAAAACAAGCGTCCTCGATACGTTTTACACGAAAAGGCACCGCAGTCACCCGAACAGCTCCAGGACTGCCCGGTTTGACAAGTTTGCAACTAAACTTACCTTTTTGAGTGTTTCCCCATGGTAAGCATCCAATTACATCAAAACATCATAACAACTTAAAACAAGGGTTCTCGATCCGTTTTGCAGAACAAGCACTGCAGTCACCTGAACAGGCCGGTTTGAAAGTTTGCAACAAAACTCACGTTTTTAGTATTTTCCCCTGGGAACCATCCAATTACATCAAACACATCAGCACAAGTCAAAAAGCGTCCTCGATACGTTTTGCAAGAAAAAGCACTGCAGTCACTCGAAGAGCTCCAGAACAACCCGTTTCAAAAGTTTGCAACTAAATTCACACATTTTTTAGTATTTTCCCATGGGAACCATCCAATTACATCAACACATCAGCACAAGTTAAAACAAGCGCTCCTCGATCCGTTTTGCACGAAAAAACTGCAGTCACCCGAAGAGCTCCAGAACTGCCCGGCTTAACAAGTCTGCAACTAAACTTCCATTTTGAGTATTTTTCCCATGGGAACCATCCAATTACATCAAACACATCATAACAAGTCAAAACAAGCGTCCTCGATACGTTTTGCACGAAAAAGCACAGCAGTCACCCGAACGACTCCAGAACTGCCCGGTTTGACAGTTTGCAACTAAACTTACCTTTTTGAGTGTTTCCCCATGGTAAGCATCCAATTACATCAAACACATCATAACAACTTAAAAGAAGGGTTTCTCGATCCATTTTGCAGAAAAGCACTGCAGTCACCCGAACAGCCCGGTTTGAAAAGTTTGCAACTAAACTCACATTTTTGAGTATTTTCCCATGGGAACTATCCAATTACATCAAACACATCAGCACAAGTCAAAACAAGCGACCTCGATACGTTTTGCATGAAAAAGCACTGCAGTCACCCGAAAAGCTCCAGAACTGCCCGGTTTGAGCAGTTTGCAACTAAACTCACATTTATGAGTGTTTTTCCATGGGAACATCCAATTACATCAAACACATCAGCACAAGTCAAAACAAGCGTCCTCGATACGTTTTGCAAGAAAAAGCACTGCAGTCACTCGAAGAGCTCCAGAACTGCCCGGTTTGAAAAGTTTGCAACTAAACTCACATTTTTTAGTATTTTCCCATGGGAACGATCCAATTACATCAACAATCAGCACAAGTTAAAACAAGCGCTCCTTGATCCGTTTTGCACGAAAAAGCACTGCAGTCACCCGAAGAGCTCCAGAACTGCCCGGATTGACAAGTCTGCAACTAAACTCACATTTTTGAGTATTTCCCCATGGGAACCATCCAATTACATCAAACACAAATAACAAGTCAAAACAAGCTCTCGATACGTTTTGCACGAAAAGGCACCGCAGTCACCCGAACACCTCCAGGACTGCCCGGTTTGACAAGTTTGCAACTAAACTTACCTTTTGAGTGTTTCCCCATGGTAAGCATCGAATTACATCAAACACATCATAACAACTTAAAACAAGGGTTTCTCCGATCGTTATGCAGAAAAGCACTGCAGTCACCCGAACAGCCCGGTTCGAAAGTTTGCAACTAAACTCACATTTTTGAGTATTTTCCCATGGGAACCATCCAATTACATCAAACACACATCATAACAAGTCAAAACAAGCGTCCTCGATACGTTTTGCACGAAAAAGCACTGCAGTCACCCAAACAGCTCCAGAACTGCCCGGTTTGACAGGTTTGCAACTAAACTTACCTTTTTGGGTGTTTTCCCATGGTAAGCATCCAATTACATCAAACACATCATAACAACTTAAAACAATGGTTAATCGATCCGTTTTGCGGAAAAGCACTGCAGTCACCTGAACAGCTCCAGGACTGCCCGGTTTGATAAGTTTGCAACTAAACTTACCTTCTTGAGTGTTTCCCCATGGTAAGCATCCAATTACATCAAACACATCATAACAACTTAAAACAAGGGTTCCTCGATCCGTTTTGCAGAAAAGCACTGCAGTCACCTGAACAGGCCGGTTTGAAAAGTTTGCAACTAAACTCACATTTTTGAGTATTTTCCCCTGGAAACCATCCAATTACATCAAACACATCAGCACAAGTCAAAACAAGCGTCCTCGATACGTTTTGCAAGAAAAAGCACTGCAGTCACTCGAAGAGCTCCAGAACTGCCCGGCTTGAAAAGTTTGCAACTAAACTCACATTTTTTTAGTTTTTCCCATGGGAATCATCCAATTACATCAAACACATCAGCACAAGTTAAAACAAGCGCTCCTCGATCCGTTTTGCACGAAAAAGCACTGCAGTCACCCGAAGAGCTCCAGAACTGCCCGGCTTAACAAGTCTGCAACTAAACTTCCATTTTGAGTATTTTCCCATGGGAACCATCCAATTACATCAAACACATCATAACAAGTCAAAACAAGCGTCCTCGATACGTTTTGCACGAAAAGCACAGCAGTCACCCGAACGACTCCAGAACTGCCCGGTTTGACAAGTTTGCAACTAAACTTACCTTTTTGAGTGTTTCCCCATGGTAAGCATCCAATTACATCAAACACATCATAACAACTTAAAAGAAGGGTTTCTCGATCCATTTTGCAGAAAAGCACTGCAGTCACCCGAACAGCCCGGTTTGAAAAGTTTGCAACTAAACTCACATTTTTGAGTATTTTCCCATGGGAACCATCCAATTACATCAAACACATCAGCACAAGTCAAAACAAGCGACCTCGATACGTTTTGCATGAAAAGGCACTGCAGTCACCCGAAAAGCTCCAGAACTGCCCGGTTTGAGCAGTTTGCAACTAAACTCACATTTATGAGTGTTTTTCCATGGGAACCATCCAATTACATCAAACACATCAGCACAAGTCAAAACAAGCGTCCTCGATACGTTTTGCAAAAAAAGCACTGCACTCACCGAAGAGCTCCAGAACTGCCCGGTTTGAAAGTTTGCAACTAAACTCACATTTTTTAGTATTTTCCCATGGAACGATCCAATTACATCAAACACATCAGCACAAGTTAAAACAAGCGCTCCTTGATCCGTTTTGCACGAAAAGCACTGCAGTCACCCGAAGAGCTCCAGAACTGCCCGGATTGACAAGTCTGCAACTAAACTCACATTTTTTAGTATTTCCCCATGGGAACCATCCAATTACATCAAACACATATAACAAGTCAAAACAAGCATCTCGATACGTTTTGCACGAAAGGCACCGCAGTCACCCGAACACCTCGAGGACTGCCCGGTTTGACAAGTTTGCAACTAAACTTACCTTTTTGAGTGTTTTCCCATGGTAAGCATCCAATTACATCAAACACACATAACAACTTAAAACAAGGTTCCTCGATCGATTTTGCAGAAAAGCACTGCAGTCACCCGAACAGCTCCAGAACCCGGTTCGAAAAGTTTGCAACTAAATCACATTTTTGAGTATTTTCCCATGGGAACCATCCAATTACATCAAACACAGCACAAGTTAAAACAAGCGTCCTCGATCCGTTTTGCACGAAAAACACTGCAGTCACCCGAAGAGCTCCAGAACTGCCCGGTTTGACAAGTTTGCAACTAAACTTACCTTTTTGAGTGTTTTCCCATGGTAAGCATCCAATTACATCAAACACATCAGCAACAAGTCAAAACAAGCGAACTCGATACGTTTTGCAGAAAAGCACTGCAGTCACCAAGAGCTCCAGAACTGCCCGGTTTGAGCAGTTTGCAACTAAACTTACCTTTTGAGTGTTTCCCCATGGGCATCCAATTACATCAAACATCATAACAACTTAAAACAAGGGTTCTCGATCCGTTTTGCAGAAAAGCACTGCAGTCACCGACTACAGCTGCCGGTTTGAAAGTTTGCAACTAAACTCACATTTTTGAGTATTTTCCCATGGGAACCATCCAATTACATCAAACACATCATAAACAAGTCAAAACAAGCGTCCTCGATACGTTTTGCAGAAAAAGCACTGCAGTTACCCGAAAGCTCCAGAACTGCCCGGTTTGACAAGTTTGCAACTAAACTCACCTTTTTGAGTGTTTTCCCATGGGAACATCCAATTACATCAAACACAACAAACACTGAAACAAGGGTCCTCGATCCTTTTACAGAAAAGCACTGCAGTCACCCGAACACTCCAGAACTGCCCGGTTCGAAAGTTTGCAACTAAACTCACATTTTGAGTATTTTCCCATGGGAACCATCCAATTACATCAACACATCAGCACAAGTTAAAACAAGCGCTCCGATCCGTTTTGCACGAAAAAACACTGCAGTCACCCGAAGAGCTCCAGAACTGCCCGGTTTGACAAGTTTGCAACTAAACTTACCTTTTTGAGTGTTTTCCCCATGGTAAGCATCCAATTACATCAAACACATCACACAAGTCAAAACAAGCGAACTCGATACGTTTTGCATGAAAAAGCACTGCAGTCACCCGAAGAGCTCCAGAACTGCCCGGTTTGAGCAGTTTGCAACTAAACTCACATTTTGAGTGTTTTCCATGTGAACCATCCAATTACATCAAACACATCATAACAAGTCAAAACAATACTCTCGATCCGTTTTGCACGAAAAAGCACTGCAGTCACAGAGCTACAGAACTGCCCGGTTTGACAAGTTTGCAACTAAACTCACATTTTTGAGTATTTTCCCATGGGAACCATCCAATTACATCAAACACATCATAA